>CM022472.1:12367672-12397202 GCA_011952105.1 Coreoperca whiteheadi | reverse complement strand
CCCCCCCAGCCACCACCTCCCTCCCTCCCCTCCTCGCTCCCCCTCGCCTTTGTATGACTAAATTTGGTCCGAGTGTGGAGCCGGGCCAACATTTCCACGTGTGCGTTCATCCCAGCTGAGAGAGAGGAGAGAGGAGGGAGGGAGAGAGAAAGAGCGAGAGAAGGGGTTCTCTTCCGGGTAAGGAGACAGTGGGAAGGGAGGGAGAGAAAAAAGATCAAAGGCTTTTCGGTTTTGGAAGCGGAGTGTGGATTCAAAAGAGCCGAGACTGGCTGCATTCCAGAGTATAGCGGAAAACGCTCACACGCCCCCCCCCCCTCCCTCCACACACACACACACACACACACACACAAACATACACGAGCCCGCACGAGTGTGCACGCACGCGGGATACAGGCACCAACACGCGCGTAAATACGGCACTGAAAGAGAGAGAGAGAGAGAGAGTTAATTAGAAAGATTTCACACAAGCAGACCCGAACTACCAAACCTTTCATTAAAAAAAACAAAAAAAACCCTTTAACATTACATTTCTTGTTTCCAGCCAAAAACATTAGAGGAAGAAAAATGTGATACAAGGTATAAACTCTGCTGTTTTCCTTCCTGCTCTGTAGAAAGTGTCGGTTCTACTTAATTACACTACTTCTTTAATTCAATTATCCGCCACTTTTTTTTTTCTGGCACAATCTGAAACGACGCTACGTTCTTCCACCACCAGCACCCTAAAACCATGCTAGGAACGACCTCATTGCCTTGAAATATATTTCTCCTCCTTGTCGTTTACAGCGTTCACCTTGGATATGGTTTGAATCACACATTTAGGAGAAAAGGGGAAATCCGTGGAGGTGGGGGGGGGTGATTTTTGGTAGGCCTATTAAGAAACTAAAAGGAGACAGTGCAGGCCTGCAGGGCCTGAGGTAAGAGGTGAAGAGATCCAAACTGTGAAAAATGAAACCGGTTAAATAAATCACAGGACTAAATGATTCATGTTGGGTTTTTGGCTTTAGTTTTGGTCTACTGGCATTGTAAGATATTAAAAAAGACAACATAAAAGGCTTTAGGTATATCCACCTTAATTCTAATGTTCTGACTGGGGTCCTTGAGGCCACAGGCGCTCTTTAACAGGTACGTAACATTGTTTTATCACCTTGATATTTCATGGCCTTTCTTATTTTTTATGAGAATTGATTATAAACATGATTTTGAACTGACGATGTTTGAGAAAATGGCACAATACTTCTGTTTGGGGTCTCAGAGACTTATGTAGGACCCAAATCCCAAACAAGTCTATTTGAATTTCTGTAGTGAATTTTAGAATTAGACAGCTCCAACATATGTAATGTCACTATTTAAGGTAACATTCTGTACATTTTTTGTCTATGAATGACTCTGGCAAATTAATGAAATTTCCTAATACATGGCAATATATAAAACATGCAATATTTCCTTTTTTTTGTGTAATAACAATGCATATTGGTTTGTGGCAAATGGAAGCGTTACCACCTCAATACATTTCTATAAGTTCAGAAGAAAAGCAAAACAATATTAAAAAAAAAAAAAAGGTTGATTTTTCAGTTATAATTCTTATTTTTAACACATACACCTGGGAGACTCCAGCAAATAATGAGGACACAAAGCCAATGTCAATTAACCACGGGTTAATCAAGACGTAGAGAGGCATTCCCTGCTGACCAAAGAAATATTAGAAACTAATATAAGCAGACAGTACATTTTTAAGAAGCAGATAAGGCAGAAGGTTTCGCAGACACTCCAAAAATCAAAAAGGTCAATTCTAAAAGAAACAAGAAAAAAAAAAGATACTCGCAGTATCAGTGTGATTGCGTTTGCTGCATTGAAATGTTTAAAATCACCTAAACGGTTACTAGAAGTGTCATATTCTGGTCTTGCAAAAGGAAGTCTTGGTTGAATGAGAGATTCATTATTTAATGCCCTCTGCTGCATGATGAGAGACCACTGCAGAGAAGTCCATCCTCCTGGTTAGAGGGCCTGCGAGGAGGGGTCATTTGTTCTCCAAGATACTACGCTGTAGCACATATTTCACTGAGCAATATACATTTTCTTTTCCACCGTCTTTTTCATTTATTTAATGAATATTGTTTGCCACAGTAGAAAAAGTACATCAGTAATATGCCAGCATAGATAAAGATGAGGCTTTGTTTGCTGTGTAATGATTCTAGTTTAGCGACTTGGTGACAAGGCAACAAACGACAGCCTCTCTAATGAAGACGCTGTCAGAACCACGTTACACACTTTCCCTTGACATCAAAATACATTATATTCTCCAGCGAGGCTCTGTGTATCGCAGCCCTGGTTGTTAAAATAACCAGGAAAGTTGAAGTGGAGAGAAAAGGGAGAGAAAGCAGGAGGGGAGAATTTTTCTTGAAAACAGAGCTACATTAGCATTTCTCTCCTAATGAGTTCATAAGAGTGACCCCTCTGGATCTCACATGAAAAGGAAGATTTCCTACTGCGCTGTGACCTGAATTCAGTTGTCTCTCACTTTAGATAATACATTTTGCATGTTATATAAGGAGGGAGTATATCTATACACACGGCATAATTCATCATCAGCGGATTTCGATTTCTTATCTCCCTCCTTGAAGACCGGTAGTCAATCTGGAGAAGGGAAGAGACATATGAACGGTCTACACGTCGTGGTGAGATACAAAGTGTTGATGAACATAATGCATATTAAGCATATTTTGTTTTATATGATGTTTTTTCCCCCTCTTATAAAGTTGGGAGAGTATATCAGTTTAGCAGACAATATGAATTGTGTCAAACAAAATGGTCTTTGTTGGAACAACATTCAGTCAGGGTCCTCTTTAGATCTATTATTGTCTCATCTTTTATCTGGTCTATTTTCATTGCAATGCATTATACTTCAAACAGAAATTACCCTAATTATCTCCCGTTCGCGCTTTGTGCTGTGTATGTGTTTGCATGTTTCTGTGTCTGTGTGTGAGCGTCAGCCTGTTCAGTGTGATGATTTGTCAGTATCAGTTCCTAAATTCACCTGCCGGGTGAGTTCAGTGGTGAAATCCCTACTCTGCTGTCTATTCCACCTGCTAGTCATTCATAACAACTTCCTTGATGTAGAAATTATAGCCCTTGCGCTCGCAGCCATCTCCAAGAAAACGACAGGAAACAAACATCAAATTATGATAAAAAGAGCTTGCAATTAAAGCCGAGAAAAGACACCATTTATCAAACGTGCAAATCAAAAACAGGGGAGGTCCGAGGTGAGTGATTATTTGTGCCGCTCTTTGATTGGTAGACGGTGAGTCATCTTCTTGAAGGGGAGGAAAGTGTCTTGGGGGTAAGGTGAGGAAGAGAGGGGCAGACGTGTGATCTGTGGATTTATGGCAGCGCTGTCAGGAGGCTGTCTCAGACAAACTGTCATTAAAATGAAATTATCTCCCTGATGGAAAAGGGGGGGAATTTGTCATGGTATGTATATTTTTTGGACGTGTCCAATTAGGAAAGGAGAGGCCAGAGTATACAAAAAGAAAGCAGTAAGTCCAAGAATACAGGCAAGGTAACAAACGTCATCATACTCCAGTGAAATAAATTTTAAACAAGAAAAAGAGTCTGCAGCCATGCTAGCTCTGCGATGCTGCACAGCACGCTAATATACTCACAATGACAATGCTAACGTGCGGATGCTCAGCAGGTATAACCTTACTTTAGTGTGATAGCATGCTAACATGTATTAATTAGCACTAAACGCACTAAAAGTGAGGCTGATGGGAATTTCTGTCATTAGATTTGTCATATTTGTCAAGTATTTGGTCATAAACCAAAGTATTGGAAAACGTGAAATTTTGACCTGACAATGGCATTAAATTAAAAGTCAGGGGATCACCAAAGTTGGTAAGGTTCGTCCTGAGGGGGGCATGAGTATTTGTACCAAATTTCATGGCTATTCATCCAATAGCTGTTGAGACGTTTCACTCAAAACCACAAATGTCAACCTCAAGGTGGCGCTAGAGGAAAAGTCCGGGGATCACTAAAGTCATTAGTCATTATTAATCATCTGGGAGCTATGCAGTTACTCAGTAATGTTGAGATATTTTACTAGATAAGTAAAAACTTTGATCTGCTGGTGGTAGAGGGAAAGTCGAGGGATCACCAAAGTCAGCAGGATTCATCCTCTGGGGACCATGAATGTCTGTACAAACCTTCATGGCAATCCATCCAATAGTTTTTGAGATATTTCAACCAAAGTGGTGGACCAACCAACTGACTGGCATTGGCATCCATAGAGCAATGCAGCTGGCATGGCTAAAAACCAAACCCTGCAGCAATGCTACATTTGAAACAATGTAGAAAAACACGATTCCTCAAGAGGATCCACTCCTCCACCCACAGTACAGATTCTCTTACTCGCAGAGATAAAGAATGATTCACACCAAGTGGCACCTGACTCCACCTTTCTATCCTCGCAAGTCAGTGATGCTGACAGAAAAGAGAGAAGCACTGAGTAAGCTCCTCAGAGAAAGAGAGGGAGAGTTAGGGATCACTATCCCCCCGAGACTTGGCTCACTCTCACAGGCGAGACAGTATTAACTTACATTCTCCAAGCTTCAAAAAACCTGAGTGCCTGCATGCCGCCATCATCGGTGGACAACACTGGGCAAACATGCACAGACACAGTCTATCTCTTCTCTGACTTTGCTCAACACACAGCACATTCACATCACACACTGATACTTGTAAGTGTTGCCTCACTACAGCCAAAAGAACAATCCTCTGGGACATATAATATCATGGCATGCCGTCTTTCTCCTCTGTGTGTGTACGTGCTGCACTGTCCCGCTGTCACTCGTGAAGACTAATGGGCAGATTAACACTTGGCTGACCCAGGTGCCTTGAGGGAAAATGATGGTGAGGGTGTTTGCCTACAAACTTCACCCAGCTGGGACGCACACCGTCTCTGCAGCGGATTGTCAGTTTGCATGAATCTGCTGAGCTTGCCCATTGGCACCGTCGGTTTCTATTGTTGATCGGGGCAGTCGATTAACTCTGTGTGTGCTGTAAGAATGATCTGAAATGATATATCACACAAACGAACAGAAGATCAGAGAAAAAAAAAAGCACATCTTCTGCACTTCTTCAGTTTATCATCCTCTTCTAAGTGAGAGTTTAGAGGTATTCCCTTCAGTTACGCCGTGGGACAGGTCAAGGTCTCGACTGGTGTAATTGATCAGGTTAGAGAGGCATGACAAGGCTTCTTTTTACTGCACAGGGCCTACGTATGACCAGAGGCTGGCCAAGCTTCACCAGCAGCCGTCCTCCACTGTGCACTGCTGTGTCGTGCTACATTCTTCGGGCCCAAAGGGGAAGTGGTCCAGTCCTCTCAGCGCACACAGCTACCCCCTTTCATCCCACTGTGTTGTTGGAGAAAGCATTGAGCAGTGCGTCGGCTCCTGCTGTGCTGGGGTCAGGGTTCAGAGTTGACCTGCTAAGAGGTCGAGGGGCCCACATCCAGTCTGTAATCAAGCACACAGCACACGTCGCTGACCCGCTCCTCCGTCTGTGCTGTCGCCCAGCCTCAGCTCGCCTCGGCTGCCTGAGATCAAACAGGGAGCGGCGGTACCTCTGGCCCTGTGTTATCAGCCTGGGTGTCTCATCACATCAACACGCAGGGCTAAACAGTAAACACAGCCTGTCTGGTTTTGTTCACTGTGTGTGTTTGTGTGTGTGTGTGTGTGTGTGTGTGTGTGCGAACTTGTGTACATATCTTTATGGAAGCTTGTGCATGACCGCACTTGGGCGCGTGAAGGTTTGGGTTGGTATTATTTAGATTGGATCATTTCTGATTTCGATTTTTTTATTCTGTTTATCATTTCTTGCTCTTACAGAATACTGGTTTCCGATTCTTGCCATTGTATTTGTAAGTAAAGCAATGAAAATATGTTACAAGGAAATAAAAGAAAACTGAATCATAACAGCGTTACGGTGGTAATCTCAGTGGGTCCTTCGTTATTAGCGACCCCTTTTACATACACATCCATTGTTAATCTAAAAACTATTGATTAGAGGAGCTTTGAGGCCATAAAAAAATTAAGAAAATGTGCCACACACAAGTTTAATCTTTGCCGCTTTACCTATTTTTCTTAAGTTGGACCCACTAGCATTAGTTTTGTATATTCTGTAACATTATGGCTTAGACTGGAGACATCGAAAACGCTGCATTCTCGTAACGTGATATATTAAACTATTCATCATAGATTTCCTCCCTTGCCTGTAATTATAGTTTATAGTTTTTTAGTACAGTGAAACATCAGGTCCTTGCTTTCAATTCCTGAAAGCAAGGTAAATTTAGTGAAATAACAGTGAAATAAAAAAGCATGTTTCTTATCAATTTGGAACCATGCGGCTATCTGGGTTTGTTATAATGCACAGTCACATCTATTTCAATTTACATACTCTGTGGGATCAGTTTGGGCAGTGCCGTGAGTAGTGCGGTGAAAGGTGAGGATGTTTCTAAGGGCCCACAAGTGAAGATGGCCTGTGTAGAGCAAGCAATAATTAACCAGGCTTGATTTCCTGTGTGAACCAGCCTACACCACTAGGATATTAACTGTTAAAGCCTGATACTTACTCATGCTGATTGATTTCTTCTAGTCTCACAGAGGAAAAGTCCACAATTCCCGAGAGTTGTTACTAGAGTGGAAAGCATTTCCAGACACAGGCACATGCTGCCAATTTGACAGGTTTAGTTAGGCACCTTGGCTCTGCTCCTTTGTTGTATTTAAAAAGCATCAGATGAGTGGGTTTTTTTTTTTAGCCAGGCTGTGTTTGACTCTGTTTCAGAGTGGGGAAACAACTCATTTCTTTCCTTTGTCTGAGGGCCCCCCCCCCCATGTCTCCCTACATGAAGAAATTATTGCAAATGAGTCATTTCTTCTTGGTAGGCCTCAGGCGAAGGAGAAAAAAAGAATAGCCGTGTTCTTGCGTAGACAAAAGTGATTTACTTATCCTGTCACTGCTTTAATGACTTCTGATAAAGGTGGTGATTACTAGTATTGGAATGTATTTTCTGTGATATCTGGATAAATGGTCCTTAATGGTTCAAAAAAAAAGAAAGAAGTTATCTTGCTTCACACATATACAAACAGCAATTTTAAAAGTTCTGTCGGGGATTGTGTGTGAGTAATTACGCGTGTAGACATTTTTTTGGGAAAATTTGTGTTGAGGTGAGGTTTATTTGTGTGCATGCATGACTTCATGTGTTGGTAAATTAGTGTGTTATTGTTCTTGTCGGTCTGAGAGGGGAGATCAAAGGCAGACTTCGTCTCTCTTGCCAACTGGCCTCCATCTCTGAGCTGACTCTAAACTGAAAATGTCATTTTTTCCCCCTCAAAGTTCCTCTGAGCTCGAGCATGTGGTTGCAGGTAATACTTTATTTCTGAAGTGCAATACATTCAGTATGGGGAGGCCGAGATGTACAGTCTACTGTAAAGCTACAGCCTGTTTTGTCTTGTTGCTAATATTATTACAGCTGAAATATGTGGCCAGGAGAGCGTTTGAACTCCTGGCCTCAGTCTCGCCCAAGTCGCGGGCCAATTCGAGCCAAATTTGAAACAGTAAAATCCCAGAGGATGTATAGTAAAGTGGCTGTGCCAAAATCCTTCTTGCCCTGCCTCGCCCTGCCATCTGCTTCTTAAAGTGTAGTCACGACAAGGCCTGCGAGAGTCAGATTTAGTGCCGCCACACCTCAAAGAATGTTCTGTAAACTTTCATGCGATTTTTCCAAATTTCCTTGCACATAATTGAAATGTATCAGGAAGGCATTTCATTCAGGAAGGGGTGACCCACTGCCCCTGTTGATTTTTTCCAGTGTTTGCGCCTTCCCACTGCTGTTAATGTAATTTGCTCCCTTCTGATTCACTTGACTTGCACTGGCTTGGACCTGGCGTAAAAAAGCCTCCCTCGTGCATTTCTCTGTTTTCATCTCCATCCAGTGCAGTCGCTGCCTAGAGGTTTGATTTGTCTGGGAATACTGGTTCTGTTGGGGTCACCTTTTCTTTAGGTACCACAATGACAGTTTCAAAGACAAGGAGACGGACAGAAAACCCAGATAATGATGCAAGAGAGGCCAATCCTCCTCACATGACACTTGAAATGTTCTCACAGTTCCTTAGACAGAAATCCCTCCCACCACACATAAAACATGTGAATGTTTCCTCTCTTTGCAGACAACCACTGGTCCAGGTTCAGACATAAAAGGCATTTCCAACCTCTTTACTGAGCCTTTTAGCCAATTTTTTTATATAATTCCTTGCTTTAATCCAACACATTCTCTACTCTGGTGTCATTTTAAGAGAATTCCCAGGGTCGATGATAAAACAATTGATATGGAAAAGTCTAGTTCATCAATTAACCTATTAAAGGGAAAGGGAACGTGCAATGCAATTTTATGGCAAATGAAAGTCATTGCAGACATGCCTTCCTTGCTTTAATCACAAGTACTTGAAAACTAAATGTTGTTCAGCCTCTTATTTTAAGAGTACAGCACAAACCCCCTGTAAAATGGAAATGAAAACTTTGTTTTTTGTATGGATAAAATAAATCAGATATATCCTGTTCATTTGTGAGCTTCAGAGGTGTATCTAAGTGTATCTTCGTAAATCGATGATCACAAAAAAATCATCTCTGTTTAAAGTTACATTAGGCACGAGGTCTCCTGTAGGTTTAATCTTGGGGTTATGACAAAGATTAGGTTCATTTAAAAAGATTTAGGTTACAGTTTTGCGCATCAGGCACACAACACTTGCAGTGTGAGGCAGGACACAAGGCACCACACCTGGGTGAAAAACCAGGTTTTTAGGAAGTCCCCTTGGACAGAGCCAGGCTAGCTGGCCTGTTTCCCTGTTTCCAGTCTTCATGCTAAACTAAGCTATCTTGCTGCTGGCTGTAGCCTTAAGTTTAACAGACAGATATGAAAGTGGTATTAATTTTCTCATGTAACTCTCCAGCAGAATGCTACTACGAGTATTTCCCAAAATGTGGAACTATTCCTTTAAGACACAGTAGACATCCAGAGAAATGGTAACATTCCCTCAAGGAGACATTTTACCAATATGTCAAGGCTATCTTGAGATTACTGACAAGGGCACCAGCGCTGTTGACCCTTTGATCCTCATCATGCAGTCTGGATGCAGAGTGTCAGTGGAATAACATGGCCACATACAGAAGAAGAATAAAACATTTTCATGTTCCTCTGAAAGAGAGAAAGCGGCCCTCCATGCAATGAATTCAGTTTCTGTCACTGGCCAAACTGCATGAATGGAGACATTATTAGTTATAGTCTACTGCCAACACTATAACCGCGCTGGACAGTGTTGGCAACCCAGCATGAGTGTTGGAGCAGTGAATATGTGTTTTAGGCATCCTGAGTGCTGCTTGGCTTCGGTGCATTAGCAGATCCGGCCAGATGCTCAGTGTGATCTGTCACAGGGGATCGGTCTGGAACACAGCGGGTGAAAATGAAAATAATCTTGGTCCAACGCGACATCGCACAACTGTCTCTTGTCAGTGATATGGGAACCGATTAAATAAGAAGAACAAACAAAAGGGAAACTACGGGCATTGTGGTTGTTCGGTGTTATGAGAGTGATGGGTGGGGAATTCTCTGTTCTTGCAATTGAGATCAAATGTAATGATTTCTCAGACAAAAACATATTTTCACCAGGTGCCATCATCAAGACAAGCAGTGAAATTCTCCTGGAAAGTCCAATTAAAGCACACCTTTTTGATGTATAATTAAAACTGCTTAATATATAATATAACCTTTCAGTTGAGCATTATAATTTTATGAGCCCCAATTTTAATTCTCTGAAACTGTAAAATTATTTAAGGTTATTTAAAAGCCAGGGAAAAAAACAGAAAAGTAAACAAAAAGCTTTTGCATTTCTTGATTATGGACTTTTATATCATGTAATTCGTACTGATGCCTATAATGTACGTTTGCCTCCCTACTCGTGCGACTAAAAGGGAACGAATGTTTACAGGTACGTCATGCAAAAACAGACTAAAAACAACAGCTTGGAAAAGTGAGAGACAGCCCCTAAGAACACATGCAATTATGAGCGGACAAGACGCTCCTCAAAAGCGAAGCCCCTCAACGTACCCTTCCTATTTGGAGCAGATGACACTGCCGTAGCATACATTACACATGCATATTATCTTCACTAATCACGCTATTTGTGGGCCTGATTGCAGTGTTGCTTAAGACGGGGTGAGCAGGGGGTTCCTTTGTGCTGGAGCTAATGATGTCCCTTTGTGATAGGGCTGGGTGTGAGGGTTGAGGACACTGGAATAGACTTCGACGAGCTGCTGTGTGGGTCTTAGTGTGACTGGCAGCTGCAGTAATCCGCCCTTTGTGTCTTCAACAGGGCCCCACTGAGCTCCCCTGACAGGGACCGATGTTCCCAACTCCACCAGACAGCCCAGATGGGCCGAGTGACACAGAGGGAGAGAAGGAGGGAGGGAGACTGAAAGATGTGGAGAGGGAGTAAGAAAGTCAAAAGAGGAGAAGGAAGTAAAGGAGAGGATCATTTGGGGTAAAAAGGAAAATCCTGGGAGGAAAATCTTTAGGCGAAAGCGTGGAGGAATGGGGGTCTGTCCCTGAAAGCCTCTTGACAGCTCTGTTGCTGCTAAGACAGGATGGGCCCAGTGGCTTCGGATCAGGGCTGGTTTATTTGCGCAGCATTTGTTTTTTGTTCCTTTGCGGTCACCCTGAAGTGTGCCTGAGTAAGGAATCTGGTTGGTCGAGGCATTCTGGGTGCAGCACATTCAAAATCCACGGTCGCAGACGATTACGGCAATACACACACTCTCTTCCTCCCTCTATCTATCACTCACAAGACACTGTTTATTTACATCGAGTGTCCTTGTCGTGACGAGTTGCTGCTTGTGGTTTGGGTTCGTCTCATCTCATTACTCTTGCGTTGTGGCGTGTGGGTTTCCTCCACGCCTTTACACGCGTAATCTACAAGTGAAGGCTCACGAAATAAGCTGCTCTAAAACTTTTCACTTCTGCCATTACCGCATCCTGCTCCCCAACGTCACAAGAGATCGGCAATACTACCAAAATTTCTTACCAGAATCTGTCACCCGGGAAAATGTAGCTTTAAAAAACACATACAGAATTTTGGGTGATTTTCTATATGATAGTTTATTTTATTTTATCTATTTAAAGAAACTCTTTCTCTCATGACTTATGCTCATTTGTAACTCTTTATTTGTAATATAAAATCACTTTTCAGGACAGGAAGAAAGTGATTTCATATGGCTCAGCAAAAAGTAGGAGTGTGGAGGTTGTGGGTGGAGGTGTGTGTGTTTTACTTTGAAGTTGGTGTGGGTTCATATCCTGTGTCATTGTTAGTATTCAACAGTGATTTTTTTCCCCCTGTCCTTAACAAAGTGGTTTTCGTAGCCTAACCTTAACCATCACTTGTGGCTATTGAGATATTGAGGCGACTATTCAAACATGAATGTTGGCAGTGGACATTTTCCAGACATTTTCAATGTGATCATTCTGTCAGAAGAGCTCAGGAAAAACAAATAACATTCTCCCCAAAACGTAGTTTGCTAAGGCAAGATAGTGCACTGTTACCGGCCAGCTCAAGTTAGCAACAAAGAGAGGAATCCGCACAGACAAAAAGAGGTAAGTTTGCCAATTGATTTATTAAGTCAAAGGGTTGCAGGTTAATGTGGTGTGAAAGTGTAGGGAATCAGAAGTGTGAGGAGTGCATGAATGTGTGCCAAATTTATGAGTGGTACGATACAAGCCAAACCAAAGTAGACCCAGATGGTGGCTCACCTGAGAGAGAGCGAGACAGCCAGAGAGAGAAGAACAAAGGAGGGCTGGGAATATATAGACAAAACCACAGCCCTCTCGCAGGTAAACCACCCCTGTCGACCCACCCACTCAACACAAGACAACCGTCTTAAAGGGGAAGCCCAAGGTGGGTCGTCCCAACACACAATTCCTATAGCAGATGAGAAAATTAAACAAATAAAAATTACAAACAGCATTTTGAGAGCATCTCGTTAACTTAATGATTGATGATTAATGATTAACTTGATGTGTTTCCTGAAGGAGCAAGATATTAGGATTGGACATAACACAGGGACGGGGGGCTGCATCTAACATTTATTTTCATTATTAATCTGCCAATGGTTTTCCAGATTTATCGATTAATTGTTGTAAAATGTGAGAAAATAGTGAAAAATGCCCGTCGCTATATCCCAGAACCCAAGGTGACGTCTTAAAATGACGTGCTTTGTCCGACCGACAGTTCAAAATCAAAAGATATTCATTTTATTATCAAATAAAACAGAGAAGAGTAGCAAACCTAAACAGAAGCTTGAACCAGAAATGTTTTTGGCATTTTGGCTTAAAAAACGGCTCAGACCATTAATTGATTATCAAAGTATAGTTGCAGGTTGACTGATTAATCGTTAATAATTTCAGATGGATCATTCCAAGTTATGGAAGGAACGGCAGTTTTATTTCATGATATGGGCAGAGGGATGGGATCATTTAAAAAATCTGCGATAGATTTATTGGTCGACGTTTTTTTGTACGTCTCCTGTTACCTGATGAAGACACCAGTTTCAGTATTCCAGAAATGAAAAGTAATTCATTCAAGAGATTTTGGGGTTGTCCTGGTGGACGAGGGGTTAAGATGCATTCCATAACTACATAACCGCGACATCCCTGGGTCAATATTTCCTGTCTGTTTCTATATGATCAACTGTCCATAAAGGCAAAAATCATGTCATCATATATGTCACATCGATGCATTATGTGAAAACATATCGTCGCGAGAAATTACACTAAGATACGGCCAACTTTCCCATGTCAGTTTATAATGCTGAAATTCCAAGTTTTTGGATATAAGCAGTTACCAATCCAAAGGTATTTTATTATTGGAACAAAATGAAGTTACAGTTTGTACCTACAATACAACATCAGTGCAAGTCTGTGAGTGTTTTGTTCCCTTTCCTCTGTAAAATTCCTGACTAATGGCCCAGTCTCTCACAGGTGTGTCTATTCCCATAGGAGCTTCACAAACGCTACTGTCATAATGTTGAGTATTTAGGGAGGTAAGCCATTGGAACCGGGGGAAACACAAGCTCATCCCTTTCATTTCGATGTTACATCAGTCTGAGTAACGTCAGGCTTTAGACAAATTCTCTCTTTAGAAATGCTTAGTAAATCATTTACTGTAGGTGAGTGCCTCATAACACATGCAACTGATTTTAAAACAAAAGGAATTTATTTAGAAATATCACAAGCTTTACAGAACTGTCTGAGATGACTCATTGAGCTAAGCTTTCCCTTGTAGGTGGAGTCAGAAAACCTGGTAAAAGAAACCTAGAATGAGCAGTCTGTATAAATTCATGCCGATCTGTCCTTTTAATTATGATTTCAGCATTTTAGGAAGGAAAATATCAAGTGTTATTATTTAAGAAGATAAAAGTTACCTGTTTGCATACTTTACTGTTTTGATTTACTGATTTTCATCATGAATGATGAATCCTTTTTGTTTATATGTACATTTCAAAATGATATTTTTGGCCATTTGTGTTGCGTGGTAATCGCTTGCCCCAGTCTGTCATCCTGTCTGTGCAGAATCAGTTGGAAAAGACTCTCTTACGGAGTCCGTTTGGTCAAAATCCCACAAGACTGTTCACTGGTCCCTAATGATAATCAATAAGTGGTTGACATGTAGGTCAGCAGGCAGCAAGCAGCAGAGTCAAAGACAAGCTCTAATAAACCTCCCAGTGGAAACAACAACTTCCTAAAGGCTTAAAAACTAACCCATACCCAAAGTTCCGCACCATGATATTATCTTCTCTTACTGCAACCAAGATGACAGGTCTTTGATTTTTAGTGTGAATGAGCTCTTCTCTTGAGACATCAAACAAAACATAAAGCAATGAGGATTTGGGAGTGATCGAGGCCCCATTGATCTTCCGCTTTCTTCTTAATTTATATTTAACCACTGGCTTGGCACCAAAAAAGATTGTGTTTATGGCCTTCTAAAAATCCATCATTAATTTCTTAGTGCTAAACCCAGGCCAAACAATGTCATAAAAAATGTTAATCGCAGATGAAACTGAGTGATTTCGCCATCAACATTTCCTCAAACAACGTGTATTTATCCCGACTCCCACAACAAGCTGTTGAGCCTTAAAGTCTTGGTACTACACTGCAAGTAGAAGAAGTGATTGTCTACACTGAATTGCACGAGCTCAAATGGGAACTTTCTCAGATGTGTTTGGTAACTAATTGGGAGACTGAAACAGCAAGCAGCTTTGGTGAAGGGAGCTGGGTCAAAGTAAATTCAAACACAAAAAAACTGTATGGAATGCATCTATTCAGACGGTGTCTGTGAGGACAGGCAGATGTTTTAGCAAAAAGCTCTAAAAACCCACTGTGAGCAGCGTGCTCAGCATCAAACGACACACAGAAAAAGTCAGGGAGTAACTTTACCATAGTGGAGCATTTAGCAGCTGAAGAGCCAGATATTCCCATGAGGAGTTAGAGACCCAAAACAGAGCTAAAAGAGAGTGAATATTGGTCTTCCATTCGCCAGGTGGCCAGAAACACGACTCCAGATGAGCGCTAATGTTGCTTCACATCTGCTGGAAGTGTAGATAAACAACTGTTTGCTAATAAGTTCATCAGGGATGTGTTCACACTTTCGTCAGCATGTACAGTCCCAGACCCTTGCCTGGACGCGGAAAGAAGAATTTGCGCTTTAGATGCAAATTGTGACCAGTGGAAAATACACCATATTTTATTTTGATCCATCCATCCATCCATCCATCTTCTTTTATTTTTGATAAAAGCTTTAAATAAATTGGAATAAAACAATATTGGAAAACTGACAAATGTAAACACCAAAAAGTAAAATCAAAATTACCTAAATTTGACTCAAAATCAGCTTTTCAAGAGGTTGTGAAATTCATTTAATTACTAAACAATTTAGACTTATACCCAATTATCCATGTGTGTGCGCGTGCCCATCCGTGCGTACATCCGTGCACGTGTGTGATAACAGACATGTTAAATGAATGGCAGTGAGTGAACCATATCTGATTCACTCGGTCTGAAGATTTCCCAGTTTGGGAGCGGATTAGAAACTGGAGAGCTGCACATCCAGCGCTCTCTCTCTCTGTCTAATTGGCATGTCATAATTGCCACTCCACAAAGGACAGTGAGGTCTGCATACTGAATAGGTGTCTTTGCACCCCACGCTCTTAGGTCAGCCATTTTGCTGCTCGAGGCTTTCAATTCAATAGCTCTGGAACCTAAAAGTTGAGATCAGGTTTACAGTTCGACATAATTAATGCCTATCAGCATCCAGTGACTCATTTTTGCTTTTCCTTGAACTAGAAACATTATGTGGATACATGAAGATCTGAAGATATTCCATATGCAAGACTACAAACAAACAGCGAGAGCTAACATCCACAGCACAGAAAAGTAGTATATAACTGCAAAGAGTGCAACAAAACTTTCCAGGGAGTTTATGGTAGTTTCCCATAAGTCATATTTGAGCTTGGTCTCAAGTGCTGCTTCATGAACATGATGAAATGGCCTTTTAAAGTACTCTCAGAGGAGCCAACACTTCAAGGGCTTCTTAGAACCCACACCAGTGCCTTGTATCACCCCGGGAGAGGGAGAGAAAAGAGGGCCAATGAGAAATAGAAAGAGAACGCAAGAGACAGCGAGCAAGAGGGAGAACACTCTAAAACCAAACTGCAAGAGTCACAGGGGCTGAGATGAGCAGAGAAACCCTCGCAGAGGAAAAGAAACTCAAAATGAGAGAGCGCGGAGCCCACAAAAACTTTTATTCTGAGCCGATCCTCAGATCAGATGAGATAAGAGCACAGTAAGTTCACTCTCTGCTTGCAGCTGAGTTCAGGCATTTCTTTTCCCAACTTACTGAATGTTGGACTAAAAGGAGGACCAGAGGAAGAAGGAGGCAAGAGCAGCATGAGCGTGCCCACTAGCTTTTAGTCAGGAAGCCTAATGAGTTCCTGTGGGATGGGGGTTGGCTGTCAATCATCCTCATTCTTCTCCAACATTATGCCGTGTCGTCCTGTACATGCAGAACCAAGGGGCATGAAATAATTAGAGATGGCCAACCAGCCACAGTGTGACATGGCTGTCTGGCAGAGGAAGGAAGTCACAGCGTGTCTCGCTCTCATGTGAGGGGACGTTTGAATTTGTTGGATTACGGTGTTGGAAGACACTGTACCCGCCTTCACGACGACGCTAAAATGTGACAATGAGGTAATAGTGTTACAGCATCTTGCGTAATGTCGCCATGATTCCTGACTTATCGTGAGGGTGATGAAAGAAAAAAAATGGCGAGCAATGGATCCGGCGTATGATGAAAGGGAGCCCCTGCTGATAGGGCATGTGTGAGCCTATTTTTAAAGACAGCATGGCAGAGAATGAGAGGGGAAACAAGGCGAAATAGATCAGCGAAGAGAGAAATAGCAGACCTATTGTTCAGATGATTTTTTTTTTCTAAACAAGGGAGGCGGCAGAGCAGATGGGGGGGGGGGTGATGTACATACAGTTTCATTCCTACAATAAAATATTTATCAGTCGCCGTCTATACAGTCACCCGGAGCGTGCAGGGGTTGATCATATAGACCATGCAACCAATTAACATTTCTCTACCATCCACATTTGGGCTTAACCTCTTTTCATTTTTTTTTTTGGCGACAAATGCAAATAAGAAGACACAGAAGGAGAGGGAGCTGTGGGAGGGGGGAGCCAAAACAAAATGAGCCATACCCGAAAAAAAACAAGAAGAGGATTTAGTAACATCTGCATGTGAATAGACGCGGTCTAACATCGGCAGCGGCAGTAAGGGCTTTATGTAATTGCTGATGAACAATGTCACAGAACTGGCAGATTGGGGGAGGCACGGCTTAGAGGGTCATGTGATGAGAATTATCTTTATATTGGAAACAGTGTTGGAGTTGTATGACTGTGCAAATCTAAATTTAACTGTAACACCTTCGCAGAAGATTCACAGGCCTTTTCATTAAGTAAAGGTAAAGGGGAACTGTGGGTGTGGTCTGTGAATGGGCGCAGTGGGTTTTTATTCCTACAGTATACGGTATACAACTAATGATTATTTTCACTGTTGATTAGTCAGCCGATTATTTTCGGTTTTGTCTATGAATTGTCAGAAAAATAGCGAACCGTCCGTAAAAATATCAACAAGTCAAATGACAAACTATTGTTTTAAAATGAAAACCATCTTCTGATCTTGCACAGCTATGGGTAAGGTTTGCTTAGGTTATGGCACAAAGGGACACGTCACATAACCACTTCGTTAAGGTCAGGGAACAATCGTGGTCTTGGTTAAAAGCAACCAACGTTGACTGTCGGCTGGAAACCGGAAATGAACAGTGGTCTCCCATGTCCGATGTTTTGTTGACCCATTCAACCATCCCGACCTCCTCCCTCTGTGGCTCTATAACAATGTCAAACTACTTCCAATTTTGCTCCCAACAGACACAGGTCATAATTCCTATGGCCGTTAGAGTGCTTTGTCAAATGCCGTTTTGCTGAAACCACTGATGCTCCTGTTTTTCTTGGGAGGACAGTCTCAGATTTCTTATTTAGTCCAACCAGCAGCCCAAAACCCAAGGAAATTCAGTTTACTAAGATATAAGACAGAAAAATGGAGCAAATCCCACTCTCTGTTTTGGCTAATAATCGTCTTACTTGTTGCAGCTCTAAAACGTGCAGTCCGCAGTTTAAATTGCTGTGATCTATCCAGAAGCCCAGGCTGAGTGAGCAGCCAGTGAGCCACAAAGGTTAATGGATGGCTTTTTCATTAATTTAGCCCCCCTCACACACTGCTTACATTTCTGACTGTAAGCTAAACTGCCTTCCGTACCTCTCCACGAGTCTTGACACAGAGTAAAAACACCCATGGTCCAAGGTTAATTACGTGTCCATCTTGTAACAAAAACACTGAATTGTATCCTCTTTGGTTTGTGTAAAAAGCTGGCAGGGAAAGGCAGGAGTGTCTGTGCCAGGGGTGGTGGGTTGGGCATCGGCTCAGGGGACGAAGTGTGAGGGTGTAGAGAGCAGCCAAGGTTGACCTACGAGGCGGGGCAGGAGAATTGGCCCGGGATCTGAGGCAGTGGTGTGAGGATGCTGGGGAGTCGCTCTATCTGTGGGCATCAAGCCAGCTGTGATCTACTTTATTTTCCTGTCAGACTGGCCAGTAACGCACTGATGCCAAGAGGAGAGGAGAGGAAAGGAGAGGATTTTAAGCTAACAGAAATGGGGAAGTCATAATGAAAAGAAGTGATAGTTATTAACAAGAGAGTTGGAAAGAAAGAGGCAGAGAAAAAGCATTGGACTAGATTATTTGATCATGATATGCAGCCTATCATCAGCCTAGGCCCAAGGAGGCATCAGAACAAACTGTTCCCTGTCACTGGCTATAGAGCTGGCATATACAGTAAAAGGATCAGATGATCAGATGGAAATCCGTCTAATCTGCTCATCAACCACATTGAATTTGTCTGCGAAAACAGACAAAACAAAGAATTTATTTTCTCCGTCGCTTTAGGTCTTTTGGGCCGAGTAGACACATTCCTCTCTAGTTTTAGTAATACTACATGGTACAAGTGTTTGTCCACTACTTTAACGTCAAAACTGTTCCACCAAATGAAAATCTGATCAAATATTGTAGGCCAACCACTTGAGAAACTCTGTGAATCAGCCTACCATAATAATATATTAAAGGCTGGCAAACAACATTGTCTCTGACCGTTGTGGTCTGAACAGTGAACACAAATTGTTACCATCATACCGGAGATATTTAATAAAGTTAGACTCAAGCGCTCTATTGTACACCAGCCAGTCAAATTAAATATTGAGCTTTATCCCGTATCAAATGTACGTTGAAGGGCCTTGAATATTGTCTTCTTTGATTGTAATGATATGTGAAATGTATGTATCTTTGTTTCTTGTCTTAACTTTTGTCTTTTCTGTGACGTTGCAATGGGAGCGGCTGTGATACAAGAACAATTTCTGACAATAAAGTATTATGATCATCACCATACGACACTTAGTGCTTGTGCATGTCCGTCTGTTCTGGAAGAGCATTCCTGTTGCTCCTCCATGTCTCAATTTTTCCTGTTAGTTTTTAGTTTTTCCTTCTTCGAATCAAGGGTCAAAGGGCAGAGGGCGTGGTATGGTAAATGGTAAATGGACTGCATTTATATAGCGCTTTTTTTCCACCTTAGCAGACCAGGTTGCCTCTCATTCACCCATTCACACACCAATGACGGCGGAGCTGCCATGCAAGGCGCTGGCCTGACCCATCGGGAGCAACTCGGGGGTTCAGTGTCTTGCTCAAGGACACTTCGGCATGGGCTGGCGGAAGCCGGGATCGAACCGCCGACTTTCTGACCGGAGGACGACCCGCTCTGCCGCTAAGCCACAGCCGCCGCCGTATGTTGTCCAGATTGTAAATCTGTCCGAGTCACATTTGGGATTTTGGCCTATAAAAACAGAATTAACTTGATTTGACTTCAGAATTCCAACCCAGCTAAGTGTCACCACTTATTTTGTAAATTCCTTTTGTAAATGGACAATCCTCTGCTTATTGTGAAATTGACAGCTTTGTTTTTGTGTGAGTTTTAGATTGCGGGAGTGTTTAACCTACAATCCTGTGTAAGTATAATTGTAAACAGAGCATTTTGTCAATTGTAAACTTTGCACAATCCAGTAGCAGTATTGCAGTGGGGAGCTCAGGTTTGTTGCCGTTCTTATCTTGTGCGCACAATGTGTACACAAGTTATCTACCAATATCGTATGTGCATAAGATAATAACTTGTCCACACAAGTTCATAATTTGTGCGAACAATATTTCAAAGAAATAGCATGTCTCGGGATTTCGCGGCCTTTGTAAAATTGTTATTAGTGAAACCTTTGTTTGTTTTGGCACTGCTCACTCCAAAGCTTTTCCTAAGAAAAATAAAACTGCTACTTTGAACTTTAGGCATGATTTAAGCTGCTCATGTTTTAGAGCAAGCAGAGTGACGAGTCAACACTGCATGTTAGTCCGGGCTCCCCAAGGCTGGGACATAACACTAGCTCCTAAACTTTGTCTCCATCACCCAAAGGAATAGTTCTTAAATACTCTTGAACTTACTGCAGCTCACATTATCTCTTTCCCTCAACCACCGACTCTCTTCTATTTTTTGCTTTTCTCCACTTTTCTCTCCCTTTCCAATTTCCCCTCTCGGCTGCTTCCCCCTTCTCTTCTCCTGTCATTTTCCCCATTTCTCTATTTCTCTCCCCTTTCTCCTCGGCCTCTGCTGTCCCCAGGGGGTATGAGACAGGCTAGGAGACTCGCTGTATGTGCCGCTGTCATGGCCTGAGCTCCCTAGTTGAGGATCCTTTGATGGTGTTGGGGATTATTCACCCTGTTCGTTGGGCCGTATACCACTGTCACACAGCACCAGCAGCAGCATCCCATGCATATACAGACGTACACATACAGGCACACTCTTGAAAAATAACTGCACCAATATTTCCTTCTCAGGAATTTGTACTTTTTCCATTGCCCCACTTTGATGTTGGAAATGCTGTTGTTATCAAAATACTGTAAAGTTATGCAGTACTGATGATTCTTAGCACATCTGAAGTTCCAGAAAAAAAAGACAACAACAAAAAAAACCTAACAGCAAAAGTCTCAAAGTACTAACAACTGTGAGACTTTTGTCACCAAGAATTTGTAGTTACCAACCTACAAACTGAGGTTAACGATCTGAGTTTTTTTCCTCAACACTTTGAGAGGTCATTTGAAATCTAATCCCGGAGTGCAAACTGTCAACAGCAAATGAGAGCCAAACGGACACTGAGGTGAGGTAGAAATGTTACGCTAAAAAGTTAGTAGTTCTATTAGTAAGTGAGCTTTATGATATCAATGAACACTAATAATAATGCTGGGGTATTTTGGACACTAAGAACATTACTTTCTCACGAAGCCTCCATCTTTACTGAAAACAGCTTGGTCCACAATTAGTAAGTTCAAGGGAAACTGTTTAGTTAAGAGTAAAATACCATATGCAATATTCCATTGTCATTTACACATAATGATAACAGAATACACAGATAAGTCTAAATGCTACGTGTTGTATAAAAGACCGTACTATCCATAATGCTACAGACCAGAAAAAAGGTGAGTCTGTTGTTGTTAGACATGCATAGACTTGTTGTGGGTATTAGAGGTTGACATGTGTTAATTCTGCTCAGCTGTTCTGGTAAATATTCAGAAATGGAAGTCCAGACTCTCACTTCTTCATTTAGAAGCATTTCTGAACTACAAAGTGGACTCCTCAAGCCTCATGAGATCCGTTTACATCAATGAAGAGAAAAGAGAATTTGGCAGGATAATCTGACTGATTATTAGGAGTGTGATCCTCACCTAATCATCTACATCTAAGAAATACATTTAGGAACGAGAGACATTTTTTTAACGTGAAATGTTTACATTTTTGCAAATGGAAGCTCGTGCTCAAAAGTGAAGCTGGGCTTCACAAAAGACAGTAAGTGACAGTAAGTCCGTCTCACATGACATACGCATTTCCTGCAGCATGGCATTAGAATGCAACGTAGTCATTAGAGCTAAACCGATTAGTTGGTTGGACAAAACAAGCAATTTGGAGACGTCACCTTGAACTCTTTGAAATTGTGATGGGAAATGTTCCCTATTTTCTGACATGCTTTGGACTTAAAGCTCATTCGATTAATTGAGAAAATAATAGTCAGATTAATCGATAATTTAAAAAACATTAGTCGCGGCCCTTAGTAGTCATATTGCTCCAGAATCAGTTGATGTTAGTGTGTTCAAAGTACCCCTCCACTCAAAAATGTGTTTTTCTTACGTTTAAGTCCCCTAAAATGTCAGACCTTGACTTTGCTGACTTGTAGCTGTGCAAGGTTTGTCACTGGAGACGTGTTTTCACATTCCTCTACTGAAGGGGGAGATGTCTTTACACTTGCCTAAAATCTGAGATTCAAATGTGAACACACTGTAACATCGTAGCAGATATTATTGTATGTTTCACAACCACTAACGCTGTGTCAGCCACTGCCAGTTACAAGCTAACAAACAACATAAAAAAGTGCTAACTACACTCACCCTTCTGATACGTCTGCTAGTTTGCCGATTTTGGTGCACAGAATTTCTCAATGACGAAAGAGTAGATGTGCTTCCAGTGTGCTTCCTGTCCCTTTTCAGAGTTGTTTTTTTTCCTTTTTATTTGGGATAACTATGTTAAACAAAATATGAATCAGAGCACAGTATTTTTACATTCTTCTGTAGGGGAACTTTAAGTAAGTAAAACATGTAAACATGAATGCGAACATCCAATTTGTGCATTCGGGTAGAGAATATTAATGTTTTCAAAATAATCACAAAATAATCAGATTATATATATGATTGCCCAAATCTGCTGAAAATTAAGGTGGCTCTCAACATATTTGGGCTTCTTTTCTTACTCAAATAACAGGCCAAGAATCAGAAAGAACCGCAATCAATAAGTAGAAGAGAATCCGAAACAGAATTGATCAAATCTAAATTATACCCGGGCTTACCGCTGCTGTTGTTTTATTAAACTTTTGTGAGGTGAATGATGCCACAGCTGCACCTCTCCTTACTTACACATGCTAGAGTTACTGCTAAATGTTGGTCAAGGATAAATCTGCTTTGAGTGAGTGTGTGTGTGTGTGTGTGTGTGTGCTGGATGAAGGGTGTGGCTGCTGGCGACTGAAGCGTAGTTCTCAACCGAACTGCCGTGTGCCAATCTTGAGGGCTGTTTCCTTTTTTTTTTTTTTTTTTTTTTTTCTTTCAGGGTCCCCAGAGGAATTTGGGAGCATCTCCTTAATGATCCCGAATGGTGCAGCCGTGGCAGTATGTGGGCTGCTGGTGTGTAGGCGATGGGAGATGAAGCAGCAGAGCTCCACAGCACCTCATTAGGCCCGGGACTCCCGAGCTGGAGCCACATTAAAGAGCAGCCATGCCTTTCAACATGTGCCGGCTGGTCTCCCTTCCGCTTTCCCCTCTGCTGGAGCGGTCTCTCACATTTCAGATGCATCCACACATACACAAAATGTAAAGGGAAGATGAAGGAATGATATAGTGCAGTATGAGGAAGAGGAGAACAAGGGAGATGGCATGAGAAAAAGAGGAGGTAATTTAATCCTGGCTGTCCTGGTGCTTGGTGTTTGGGTTTGCTTTTGTACTGTTGTGAGTAATTTGTTCTGTTCATTAAGCTCTTCAGCATGCCTTTGGCCAATGATGCTCACATTTAAATGCAAGGGACATCAGGAAAACAATGATGGCAGTGAGAGATCCTCCCTTGTGTCCTGACTTTCAGCGCAGACGCTCCCATGCGTGTGCCAGCCAGTCAGGGATCACAATAATCCACTAAAGCCCTCCACCTCTTCACACACTTAACAGGGAGCTCCTCCTCCCTCTGTGAAGTTTGGATTTGGAGGCTTCGCGGGGTCAGCCTCGCTGTTATCGTTGTTATATTGATGAAACACTCAGCTAGCAATCGGTTTTGCAGCCCGCCCATATTTCAGTTGACAACCCGGCTCGCCTCTGAGAGGAGAGAGATTAAGTTGCTCCCTCCGCAAGTGCATCGAAAGAGTAAAAAGGGTGTTTGCTGAGGCTTGGTATTCAAATTGCTGTGGGAATTTTGCATGCATGTGTTTGCTATCTGTGTTTACGATTTAGACGGGTTTAGCTGTAAACAAGCAACCATATGAGAGCTGTTTGGGTTGATATGATAAAACGCACGTCTCTTTTAAGTGCTGGAATCAATATCATATAATCATAAACATGAGGGCATTAGAGAGTGATGTTCTTCTTTGGTTGGAAGGACATACAGTATGTCATATTAATGCAGTTTAATTCAATTAGCTCTTTGCTGGGCGTGCCATGGAGGCCCAGAGGGATATTTTGTTGATGGTATGCAGCGAGCAAAAAGTGAGCCGAGAGAGAGGATTGTCAGTTAATATGATGATATGATGAGAACATTTGGTGCCATAACAAGCAGCAAACTGAAAAGTTTGAATCAAGGGCAAAACAAGCCTGCGATCTTTCACACACAAAGTTGGCTACAGTTAGGAGTGAGAAACCCTGAGGTTTCATACAGGGCTGAAAAAGGTTTTTAGATGGAAGCAATAATTAAAATCAGACCCTCAGTCTGTCTGCCTGTCTCTGTCAAACAAAGAACTCATTTTAAGGATGAAACTCTCTGTGCAAGCAAATTTAAGGGGAAAAAAACTGCGATTTTCACCACACCGAACAACGTTAGAAAAATAAAACACGACACAAAGGAGAGCCCAAAGGTTTTTCCTCGCCAGCGGGTCCCTGTCACGAGTGACACGAGCAGCTATTTTCCTATATATATATATTTTTTTTTACTGTATTTCATTTAAATTTCCATTCTGTCTTAGAAATGAATATTTGATCTTTTCCCCCTGAACCTGTCACCGATGGGCCTTTGAAGCTTCGAGACATTGCATTGTGTTTGTGACACCGCGGGATATACAGGAGAAAAAGATCAAACTCCTCTGCGGAGAGAGAACATGAAATGGTAAACACTGTGTCCTGGCGGTTTACCTATTTAGAGGCCTTCTTTGTTTCAAATGTTCTGACCACAAATGTTTAGGGGCAACAGTGTTGTACATTGTTTGCTGTTCTGGAAATGATTGTCTGCTTTAATGTTTTCTCTTTTTTCTTCCTTGGACTGTGTTCTGTGAATGCTGCTGCAGTTTGCAGAAAAAACTTTCTCTGAGATCTTCCCAGTTCTTTATGTTCTGTTGACTTTTCTTGTGCTTTTGTGCTGTTATGTGCCGAGCATGCGTGCGTCTGTGTGCGTGGGTGCTTGCATGGGTGTGCAGTGGTACCACTGGAGGTCTGTGCAGTAGCAACATGTGGAATTCCCCTACCTGGGATCAAATGGATAAAAGATATATGGGCTCTCGCTGCTTTCCAAATAATACTTCACCCGCGTCTACGAGAAGATTAAAAATGATAACAACAGAGCTGGGGACAGCAAGAGGCTGAAAGAAAGTGTGAAACAGAGATGGAATGAGCTTTATCGGTGTTTTAGAAATCTTGAATGTGCTCTCATGTTGATCAGCAACACTCCAACACAACAAGTGTGGAGGAAATATACTCGAA
Organism: Coreoperca whiteheadi; assembly: GCA_011952105.1. Taxonomy (NCBI): domain Eukaryota; kingdom Metazoa; phylum Chordata; class Actinopteri; order Centrarchiformes; family Sinipercidae; genus Coreoperca; species Coreoperca whiteheadi. The sequence continues at coordinate 12,371,907 of CM022472.1, read as the reverse complement.
GGTGTGTAACAAAAATGTTGATTCTATGCTCCAGATTATAGGCCTATGTAAAAATAGAGAAAAACATGATAAGCACGGTCTCATAAAAAAGTGGAAATTGAGCATCCTAGTTAGTCATAATTGGCAAATTTTGTGTGTAAGGTCATGATAGCACTTGAAGCCTCTCTGGATCCTTTCCCGCAGAAATGCAACATGCAACACAGGCAGCCCTTTTGTGTGCCAGCGAGCACTGATGTGCTTTCTGTTTCCATGCCAACTCACTTTCATCTTTCATCTTTCTTACCAGCTCATCCTACGCTTCAGATGAATTAGGTTTGTTGCAAATTCTTTTGAAGTGCACACACAACCCCCCTGTATCACCCCACTTCAGCGAAACAAAACAAAAACACTGAGGAGCTACAAATGTAAGCCCGTAATCTTGCTCGTTTCGGCTCCTTGGCTAACCAATGGCACCACGGACGGGATATTTCCACTTCATTTCAATTTGGAATACATCCCTCACTCCTTCTACCTCTTGGCTTCCATTTTCTGCTGTTGTGAGCTTCTCTGCGCCGCACAATTCATTTCCATTATGGAGACGGTCGCTGAGAGGGTTGCATTGTGGGTTGGTAATGATCTTCAATTACACTGATGCCTGTACCTAAGGGGTAAAAGGAAGGTGGGGGTCTCTTAAGGATCAAAGGTTTAGACCTGTAGAGGACGGCTGTGTCCTTGCAGATGCATTTTCTCAAGATGCTCCCGTGAATTCTGCCTCTGGACACAGAAAGGCAATTTCCAGGCCCTGGGCTGTGTGTGCCGGTAATAGAAGTGCTGGAATATCTGGTATCGGCTGGAGCCCTGGCCTTTGAGATATCATTGATAAACACGTCAACGTTGCTTTCTTCTGCTCCTCCTTTTGTTTCTTTTATTTTGAGCTTTAAGTTAATTACAATAAAGCTTCACAGCTTTTAATCAATATTTTTTTTATCATAGAGCATTATCACCCGACTCTGCTGTTCCCCTCAGCTCTACAAAGCATTTTAACCTCTTTCAGCTTATTGTTTTGGTTTTTATGGCCAACAACTTTACCGAGTAACCTTTTATTCTACGTGGCAGTCTAATTTCTTAATAATTTCCTAAAACAATTCTACTAAGAGACAGAACATATAGTAAAAAAACAGCACTCGTATTTTAGTTTTTAAGGAGGAACAAAGAAATGATAGTATTTGCAGTCATGAAGAGTTAATAAGTAGTTTCAGAGGAATGTCCTCGAAACAACAGCTAGAATTCATTCAAATCAGTTTAAATCCAAGTAAATATTATAATATATTATTGGAAACTTTTCCATATTTGTTGAACTGTATGTTTGCCCATAAATTACAATTACACAGAAAGACAAATTTACATTTTTGCAAGCTCAGCTGACCTGCTGACTAAAAAGACTTTGTTTGTTATGCTACAATTAATTGGAATTAATAATTGAAAGCCTGCAGATGAAACACTATTTTCTATGTAATTAGTACAAAATTACATATAAACTAGTCACATGTCAGTTCCTTATTAGAAAACTATAGGACCCTTAAAATGTCCCCCCCTTAAAATTTTTGTTTCAGGCTCACCGCTCTCATACAGTGGCATCGTTTTCAGCCGCGGCAGGCAGCTGTTTTCAGCGAAAAGGTACTAAAAACCCCACTGAATGTTACCTGCTCAGCACCAAAAAACACACAGACAAAGTTAGCACCTAGCTGGAGAACACAGTTAAGCATTCAGCAGCTAAAGAGATATTAGTGAAGACCAAAAACAGCTAAAAGGAGACTGAATATTAGACTTAAATTCATGAAGTGGCCAAAAACAAGACTCCAAATGTTTGCTGATAATGCTCTGTTTCTGTGAAATGCATAAATAGGCGACTGCTTGCTAGTACGTTACGCTAGTAACAACTTAATATGGTGATATTTATGTCAGTGTTGTGTTTACAGCTTGTTCTGCTGCCCCCAAGTGGACAAAAACAATCAATTATTACTTTATAGTAATTCATTATTACTGCTTTAAGGAGAAATAATAATTGTTAGCATTCAAATATCATCTTTGAGAGCTTTGTAAAGTGTGTGTTTAATTACTTGAGTCATTTCACTTTCATTCAGAACTTGATTAGGAGTAATCAAGACAGTCTACACATGTTGTAGATTTACAGCACCATAACGCAGAAATATCAGTTCAATAATTGAATTATGAAACTCTAGTGGTTGAAACTGATCAAATCTGCCTTTGAAGCAGAGAAAATTCATGTCATGGAGAGCAATTAGATTAGCAATTAAAAGCCACATAGCCAAGAACTATATTTTATGGTAGATCAAACAGGAAACCTATTGCCAGGAACCCAAAACACTCTCACAGTCTCCATTCCCACAGTCATCATTTTGAATACAGTCTTTACAAAGCAAAACAGTACACATCCCTGTCAGTCTCATGTCTGACTACAGCAACTGTTTGTCCCTGTTGACATAGTGACTCAAGAAACAGAGGAAAGCTTATTTCAAAGGTCAATGCAGAGATATTATAAATTTGATCTAAACTCATTTCAAAACACAAAGACACAGTTTTGCCATAACTGACATACAGAATATAGTAAGTCTTTTTCTGTCTCTCTCGTTTTGAGCTTTTCACTTCGCCTTCTCCAAACTTTACATCAGTCTCGGCTGTTATTTGTCCCTGGTGACATCAAATGTGCTTCACATTATCTGCGCGTTCTTTTGAAGTTCTCTCGACTCAAGAAAAAGAAGGAGAAATAAATAACATGCTATCTGGAGTTTCACAACCAGTGTATCTGGACATGAAGGTTCTGATTTCTTGGCCTGGAAGAAAACAGAGAAGATGCCAGCTTTGAGCAACTGGAGTTTAAGAGAGAAGTGAAGGATTAAAGAAGGTTTTCCCTGAGGTTCATCTGAGCAAAAAAAACCAGAAAGAAAAACACTCGAGGAAAAATCAGACTGGAAGAAACTTGAAGAAGAAATGCTTTATGTTTGCTTGCAAATGAAGACTCGAGCAGGTCAACAAAACACAGCATGCTCGGTAAAAACATCTCCCAACCAGAGAGACGTCGTTCTGTTCATCAATGTGAAACGCCAGTGTTGGCAGAGCAGTTTGCATCTTGGTTGTCGTTATCGGACCCGCCTGCTTCTCTGTGATTAATTCTACCCATGACGCTCAGTTTCAGCCTCTAATTATTTTCCTATCTGCTTTAAAACACTGACAGCGTATGGACACGATGGTGAGGCATAAACAGGAGAAAGGGTAGATTAAAAAACAAACAAAAAACGTCACAGTGATACCACTGCCAAAGCACGTCAGAACTCACACAAAGGAGCCGCATGTAAACCAGCAGAATGCATGTAGACCATGTTGTCAAAAGATCAGCTCATTAAACGCTCGATTATTCCTGGTAGTTTGTGACGAAAATTAGAGACACTAAAATACCTTGGTCAGCCTTTCAACACTGGGATGCTGTGGTAATTTCCTTGATTGGAATACAATTTTGAGGTTCAATTAATTCCGAGCTGATTTAGAATACATTATAGGAAGACTGATTTATTTAGGTTAAGCTTCCATTGGTGCCGTGCGGAAGAGTAAGGAGGCTTTAACAGAATGATATTTCATAGTACAGAAGTGAAAAATACTCAAGCCCCTTGAAAAGGCGTTAAAGGAGCATGAAAGGAGCCAAGGGTGATACTATACCCCTACAACATTTGGTTAATTGGAGATTGGTCACGGGCTGTAATATTTGACTGTAATCTGAAAGGCCTGTGAAAGCAGGAGTGTGCAGTCAGAGAGAGAGAGAGAGAGAGAGAGAGAGCTCACAAGCTGTGAGGAGCAGCCAGTGATAAGATTAAACCCATTCACATCCTATAATGAAAAATGAGCAGCACTAGCCCCTTTTTAATCAGCCAGATTTCTGACATCGTCACTCCTCTAGGTTGTTTTCATGTAAATAACTAAATAAGAGCCAACGACGCAACAACACGCGTTCCCTCACATAGCACGCAGTAACCTACGTTCAATATGGTGTGAAACACCAGGAGGAATCAGAGGTGGAGAAATAACAGCATAAATATCAGCTCTGGCCTTATTTTCTCCCTGGTCCTCCGCGTAACCAAACTGACTCATTATGAACTTCAAAGACACAGATAGGAGTTTTAATTAAGAGAAATGCTGCGGAGCAGGGGAGATAAGTAACATCCCCCCTCCCCCATTTTCCC
>CM022472.1:12325525-12367647 GCA_011952105.1 Coreoperca whiteheadi | reverse complement strand
CCCTCCCTCCACACCCCCTCCCACATCCCCACCCCTCAGTACTCAGACAACATCATTAGGACAGTACTGAGGCTGCTGGTGTGCAGCAGCCAACCATCGTCCCACCACATGAAACCAAAAGCACCACGTGGCTTCTATGTGGTAATCCGCGCATCACACGTCCTTTGTACTGATGTGGAGTGACACTGTGCATGTTTCCGTATACACATGCAAACATAAACACGGGATTATCTGGCACCAGCAGAAGCACCAGCACCGCTGCTTCCTCCGATCAGTCAGCTGTACCGTATGTGGAACAGAACCAAGAGGCTTGGACAGGCAGAAGGGTGCATTGTTTTCCCGAGCATCATCTGTTCTGTTGTTTTTTGTTCTTGTTCAGATTATGTAACTCTGCAAAGGTCACAGCTCATTCATAATGCCAAAGCAATGCCTTAAACCAAAGAGGGCTGATAAGAACAGATCACTTGATTTTTAGCTGGTGGAAAGTTGATTATTAGATTTTAGTGACCATGATCATCTCGTGTCTATCTACCAGCTGAATCATACCATAGAAACAAGAGTATTAATGAAAAGAAAAGCAGATTAATACATTGAAAGAAATAATGGGTAACAATTTTGATAATCAATATATCATTTAAGGAATTCCTGAAATATTTGCTGGTTTTCATAGTCTTATACGATAGTAAATTCAATATCTTTGGGTTTAAAACAGTTGGTTAAACAAAACTAGGACCCTTAAAGTGTCCCCCCCTTAAAAGTGTCCCCTTCATCATTTAATCTGCCAATTATTTTCTCGATTCAATCGATATTGCTTGATCTGTAGAACATTAGAAAGCAGTGAAAAATGCCCATCACAATATCCTTAAGCCCAAGGTGACAATATCCAACGTCTTTATTGTCTTCACTGTCCAATCAACAGTCCAAAACCCAATAATATTCCGTTTACTATAATCTAAGACCAAGAAAAGCAGCAAATTCTGACATTTGAGAACCTGGAATCAATTGTTTGGGCATTTTTGCGTGCGATGGACATTTTTCACTATTTTCCACTCTTTTTGTAGCCCAAACAAATTAAGCAAGCAATAATTGACAGATTAGTAAATGATGAAAATAATCATTAGTTGCAGCCATAAATGAGAGCATCGCCTACATGTAACATAATGGTATTTAGTTTAGTCTCTTACATACATGCACGTGTACATGCACATATTGATTGCATGTGACTGCAGTTTCCAGTTTTGCCCAATCTCATATCAACTTTCTACTTTTATCAAGTAATGATTTAATTCTGAAGCGTTCTCAAATATTATCACGTGTAATAGATAACATATATAAACTATATTCATATTTGTAGTCATGTATTTGCCTTTCATTGCTGATGTTTGAAAATGCTGGTGATTCTCATGTTGTCAGATCATTTGAAGAAAAAGCTGAGAGTTGAGACACCATCGAACTCTGGAAACGCCTTTTAAAAACCCATCAGATAACGTCAAAACGCATTGTCGTCAAAGGAAAATCTACACTGATCGACTTAGATCCTAAAAAAAGAAGGCGTGCTTTGGAGTTTTCACGCGGCAACAATGTATTTGTAGTTCACACAAAAAAACGATTTATTTCCCCAAGTAGGTCAGTTAAAAGCCAGAGAGTTAAAATGACAAACAGCCTTATGAGAGGAAGATAATGACGAGGAAAATAAACATGTCATGGCATTACTTAAAGTGCTTTCTTACACTTAATTAGCCGACGATCACAACTAATCTTACATCACACTATTTACCCTGCCAAGCCAGGTGAGTTGTGCCGTTGCTCATATCTCAGGTGGATCCCCTCCTGCCTGAGTGGAGCGGGTGAGCTCTCAGACCGCCCACATGCCCCCGGGCCCGCTATGCGGCGGAGATCAGTAGCAGCAGAGAGAAATCTGCCCCCCCTGGGTAAGGCCTGATGTCGAAGAGATTAATTGCAGACTAGGAAGCTGCAGCATGCTGAGAGCACACATCGCTTGCAGGCTCAAAAATATTCATCTTCGTACACACACACACACACACACACACACACACACAAACACACGAGCCGAGTCTCCCTCTCCCCCTCACAGGCAGGATCCATCAGCATGTTGAATCCCAGATGAACATCAAACCCCCCCAGAGGTGCTGCTCCTTTGTCTCCAGGTAGCGCTGCCTGGCGTTCTGCCCACCGCCTCCTGCTTTCATGTGGCCAAGGGAATTATCCTTCCTTTGCGTGCGTGTGTGTGTGTGTGTGTGTGTGTGTACAAGCGTTGATGTATGTGGTTTGCACTAGAGTGTGATGCCTTCACAGGTACTATCTTTCATATCTGTTTACTGTTCTGGCAATGGGCCAGCCAGCCTACCTCACAGGTGGCTGGCTGGCCTGTTTTCCCAGAGGCTCCTGAGCAAGGCAGCTGAGGCTGCGGCCGGCCGACGATTACGAGAAGAGCAGCCAGAGGAGGGATATAACTCTCAGACTGCTACACTCTAGTTAGCGGTAACGGGTTAGGAAGTGGTTTGCCATGTGTGTGTAGTGTGTGTATGCGTGTACAAGTACTGTAAATCACTGAGGCTTTTTCATGTATACAGCATGCCCCTGAATCTAAAAGAGTTTTTCTGTGTGCTCATGCATGGCTGTGTGTGTTTGCGTTTCCCCCATGTTTAGTTTTATTTGTACAAGGAGAAAAATTGAAGGTACAAACCCACAGCGTGCTGTGCTGCTTATTTTGGGGAAACATAACAACTGGTATTCCCCACTCTTCAAAGAAAGCTATATAATACTTGGTTTTGCTGTCTTCTGAGCGTGCTTTGTGGAGATCCCCACTGTGAATCCAGCTTAAATGCTTTTCCATCCCGCAAACTCCTCTGTGAGCGCAGCGGCTGGCTGAACCTTGAAGATGGCTCTAGAGTCTCAGCTAACTTTTCACAACAAAGATCATCGGGAGCTTTGGTAGTGCCATTAGATGTGTGTGCTCATGTTTGTGTGTGTGTGTGTGTGTGTGTGTGTGTGTGTGAGTAAAGTCTCGTCATCAGGAGCTTTAGTGCTATCTTTGGTCCTCTACAAGTCTAGCTCTGTGGGTGTGTGTGAGTGTTCTAATTGCTCTATAAACGGGTTCAGGTGATTCATTTTGGTAAAGCCATTGCGAGTTGATTGTCGCCAGATTGTTGACATACAGTACATATCATGACTGTGCTTGCTAACTGCATATTAAAAAGAAGAAAACTACTGGGGCTGCCAGTTCAGCCTTTCCTGGCAGTGTGTGTGACTCACCACAGCTCCGCTCACCAGAGTCTTTACTGGAATCCAGCAAAACCAATCCTTGTTCTGACCTAAGCTATCAGTAAAATTAGCACCTGTAGGCCTCAGGAACTGGTTCTGTGCCCTGTGTGTGTCTATGTGTGTGTTCAGCTTCCTCCGTGATGTCCCACTCCCAAAGCCGTGCAGGTATGTTTATGCTGCAGTAGAATGGGCCCGCAGGATAAGCAACAGGTGGCCCCTGTCTCTAGGGACAACAGCTGGGTCCCACTGTTGACTCTGGGCTGCAGGAGGAGGAGAGGCTTTGGTTTTCCTGATAAAGACGCCTATACTCCTGTATACGCCTCTAGTGTCTCTGGTGCATGATGGTGTAATGATTACTTGATTCATTAATTAATCAATTGACAGCAATTTTGATAACTTTGTTTTGCACAAATGCGAAACATTTGCTGGTTTTAGCTTCTCAAATGCACAGAAAGCAACGATGTACACTTACTCACGTACTAGTAAAATTAGCAGGAAAATGTAGGAGAATTCAGGGGTACTTCGCTGCCACTTTATGCTTTTACTCCACTACATTTCAGAGGGAAACATTATGTTTTTTTTATCCCCTGCATTTATCTGACAACTATAGTTAGAAGATAATTTGCAGATTAAGATTTTACTTACAAAAACATCAGCTTATGATGCATCATAAAATATGATGCACTGTTACTGACCAAAGGTAAGTAAAGTAAGTAAGTAAAGTAGTTCTCAACAAGCTAGATTTCAATTCTGTTTACACATTAATGCTTCAGTCATAATAATCCAGTAATAAAATATATAATAATATAATACAAACAGGAGCAAATGTCTACATAATTAATACTTTTGCTTTTGATGTTATTATATATACTATAATACTTCTGTACTTTTACTTAAATTAATTAATTACTTCGATGTATTGCTACTTTTACTAAAATAAAGGATACAAATACTTCTTCCACTACTGCTTAAAAGTAAGAATATGCTGCTTTTTTCTGTTTTATATCTTTGTAAATTAAATATGGTTCTGACGATGTCTTGGGAAAATGTTTTTCACTATTTTTGGATTTTATTAAAACAAATTCTGAATTTGTCAATTTAAAAAAAAAAAACTACAGATTATGTCATAATGAAAATAAACAATAATTAATATGGTGAACACAGCATGTGAACTAAACCAGATCACAAACAACAGAGCATATAATGACAAAATAAGCCTATTATTATGCTTGTTCTTATATCTAGGAGAAATTGCCAAATGATGCAAAACAGATCCAATTCAAGTTTTTACAACCAAAAACACTGCACCTACCCCATGATAGTTTATGATAGTTTGATTTTAAGGAAAAAAACAATTTTTAGATTCTGTAATATCACATAGGATACGAAAAGCTGGATGCCTCATCACCTTAGTGCCCAAAGTCAATATTTCTTCCAAAATAGAAATCCATTCTCCCACCCACTCAACCCCCAGTTCCCTTTGATGTGTGGGTGTCTGGGTCTTACATCAGACATCAGGGTCAAAGCCTGAAAAGGCAAGTCAATTTACAGACAGACATCAGAGGGAGAGGCTTCTCCTGCACAGGTAGGGCCAAGAGAGCCGGGGCTGCAGCTCCACAACCTCCTCATCTGTCAAATTTGAATGGAACAGACAGCTCGGAAAGCTCTGCTAAAGCAGGTTCATTGTCAGGTTCGTTACACACATCGATTTACGAGCAAGAGCGCAAACAGTTCAGCGCAGAGTCCTGAAGCGTGGGTTGACTAAGGTGGTGTGTCCACCAGCAGCCATAAAGGTTTGTATGTCGGTACATCAAAGCCCCAAGAGAGCATACTCCAACAGCCAGTAAACTGCTTTATGGTATTAGCAGTTTGCCCATGTGCCTTTATCTTCATGGCTCTTAAATATCACTGAGTTCATTCAGAGAGACATGAGAGGGATGACAGGAAGTGAGAGCTCACTATAGCAACAGCGGTTTGTCCAGAGTGGCTGATTTCTAACTTGATGTGGCATAAGGTACATTACACAAACAAAGCAAATCTTGTTTACATGCCTGCGGATGTATTGGAATTTGAGTTTGACCAAAGTTAAGATTTAACTTTTCTGCTTTGATCTGCACGAGGAGTATTCAAACCACTGTAAGCGAGAGAAAAAAAAACATATTTTACTTTGAACTGCATTGAAGTCAAGTGTAATATATGTCTTTGTATGAGCAGTTGTCAGACATCAAATAAATGCAGGAGCTAGTAATAATACTTTGTTTTTCCTTCAAATCAGCTTCAGTAGAATGTTTTAATCTGAACCCCACAGGAATGGAGGCTGTTTCAGAGAATTAATTGCTTTGACTGTTAAAAAATAATTTAATTTCTTGACCAAAGCGCGTTGAAAATATGAAATGTGCATGCATGAAATCTCTGAAATGTCTGGCAAGATCTCATTTCTGTGCACAAGAAAACTCAATTACACACCACCAGTCAAACATGCTGCATTTCATATTGCTGCATTCATTCATAATTTCGATTTGTTGATGCACTCAAACTGAGATTGCATTTACATTTCAGAGATTGTGTGCATACATGTCTATTATTTACAGTACGCTGTGGTGCAGAATTTTAATGTCTGTGTTCAAAACTGTTTTTCCACAAGGCATCCATTCCTGAAGGGTCAAAGGGGCCAAAGTTCTCTTGTAGCTGATATAGTACAAATATGTATTATTGCTGGACCCAGGCGTCATATAAATCTATTGATTACAGTTAGCCTCACTTCAAATCTTCTTTAGTGTGTTTTACTTCAAAATCTGACCTCTGTGTGATGCAGACTCTGCTACATAAAGACAGAGAGCAACACACCCACTACCAAATGGCAGGACCTCAAAGCCATGAACAACTCTCCCTGCAATATAATGATCTGGCAGGCACACATCAAATACAAACATGGATGAAAGACAGAGGAAAAGCACCTCCAACACAGCTCCTGTATGTGCCGTTACATGCAGCAGAGTTCATTAAGCTGAGTATGTGAGGAGGAGATAAAGGCCCGTCTATTGGGGGATTTCCCCCTGCTAGCATACTGTCTGAACATGACTGCCAGTGTCTTTGAATACTGCACAAATGCATGGCTGAGGGCGTATTCTCGTCAGGCCTCAGATCCCAGATCCTGTCTTCTTTCCACACACAGATGGAAGTTCCTTCTCTTTCTGTCTCTCTTTTTATTTTTTTACTAGCATGCTAGTTAAACGGTACATACAGCGATTGAAATATGCCTTTGATAAGGATGAAGAATTGATTTATGGCCATACTTTTATCATCGCTCACTCATAACCTGCTGCCCCCAAGCACTCTATCCTGTGGAGAGGCTTTTGGGGAGGAAACCACCTGCTTTGATTTATAACCCCCATGGATTGAAAGTTGTAGTCTGTACTGCAGTGTGTGAATTCCCTGACACCTCCTCTAGGTTCAGTCGCACTGCTGGGCTTTGGGCAGTTCAGACTTTGAGCCTGATGGTCTAAATTCTGTGTTAGACTTGAATATGGATAGCTAATGGTGGTACAAGTGGTAAGTTGAGACTTCTATAAGTTGTCTATAAGTGAATTTTTTCAACGTGTTATGTATTTTCATATTTTTAATGTGAGGGGTGCTAATGATGCTCCAATAACACATCTGTCATACAATAAGGGAGCTATTTATTGTGGCTCAACTAGAAAAAATCTTTTGTCTGTGAGAAATGTACTTCACATCAGGGTAGACATGTATAGTGAATACTGTATGTGTATACACAGACTGTACTGTACTTACACTGTATTCAGAGGTGCATGTATGTGCATTTATTTACAGTATATATGTGTAGGTGTTTGCATGGACTCAGCCAGAGAAATATCTGCTCGTTCTCCCTCTTTACCCTTCTTAAATATTTTTTGGCCATTTTCTCCTTCATGAAAGAGCAATAAGGGAAGTGCGGGGAGAAAGAGATGGGGGACTTGGTCGGACTTGAACCGGCGACATAGTGATTATGCTGAGCATCTTAAACACAAGCACAACCTAATTATTATTATTATTTTTGCTAATATTACTGTGACCACTGTTGTTATTATTGTTGCCATTATTACTCGTATTATTTTTCATGCATCATCTACTAATTCCACCGTTCATTTTTCCGCCCTCTTCTTACATACATAATACATCATGTAATATCAATAAAATGGCTTTATGCTTTCTTTTGTCTTTGTTAAGTCAACAGTTGTTTGTAACACGGAGCTACAGATGGGATTTCCTCCCGTGAAACACACTGGCAATAACCCGACAGGGGCTTCCGATACTCTGGGATCTGCACTGGAAATGCAGTTCGTCTCCTAGGGCTACCGGCCCTCCTCCATTGTTTCACAGCTATCTTGACACCCACTCACCAGAATGGAGGCATGCCGCAATGAACCCTGGGATCTGTGATCCTGCCACCGATAGGCACAGCAGTGCCGCAGATTCCATTAAGCTCCAAATTAAAGCAGGCACATCAAAGGGCCTGTGAGGAGGCAGCATGGAGATGTGACAGTGAGAGGGGGAACGAAAATGAGTGAGGGGAGAATAAAGACAAAAAAAGAAGCCTCATTTACGCAATCCCTGAACGTGACAGAGCCTAATCCAAATCAATATCTGTGAGTGGTAGAGTGTTGTTACAATGCTAGTGTTGAACATATTAGCGGAAGATGAAAGCATCAAAGTGGTTAGCTAGATGAAATTATGTCTTTTATATCACAAGAAATAATTGGAAAAATCTGGGAGAGCTGGCATACATTTTTGCTAACATGCAAATGTTCTTATATGCGACCGACCACATGGGAACTGGAAGCAGTAGCTTTCTTTTGCCCAAGTGATATTTTACAACCAGAGTTTCAATGATACCTGACTGACAGCTCAAAGTAGACCGTGTTCCTTCTAACAGCCAAAACATACAGATATTATGTGCAATTACATCAATGAAATCACTTGACTTTGTCGTCCGTCTATTCTTTCTTAGTGTCACTTTCAGCAGGTATTTCAGTGTCCGGAGATGTATCTGGATCGGTGACTATGGCGACCTGCTGGGGCAGTGTTGCTGTGTCTATGGTGCAGGGGACGAGTGGCTCGGGTCCTGCTCGTTGGGCTCCACCTGGAGCTGCTCGGCTGTCCGTCTGGACCCATCATCTTCCCTTATGTTTTACCACCTAAACATTTCTAACATAATAATATATATATATATATATATACAACAATTTTGCCATCATGGCTATATATGTTATAGTTTTGATGCTATAAATCTATTCTGTACTTACGACATCTATTGCATGTCTGTCCGTCCTGGGAGAGGGATCCCTCCTCTGTTGCTCTTCCTGAGGTTTCTATCGTTTTTTTTCCCCTGTTAAAAGGGTTTTTTTGGGTAGTTTTTCCTTAATCGAATCGAGGGTCTAAGGACAGAGGGTGTCGTATGTTACAGATTGTGAAGCCCTTTGAGGCAAATGTGATTTGTGATACTGGGCTATATAAATAAAATTGAATTGAAATTGAATTGAATTGAATTGAATTGAAAACACGCCCACATTTCCACACAGTTTTTGACAGCAGGCTGAAACATTTATATAATGCTGTTAGGTTTGTCTAGGACCTATACAGCACACCCAACCGCATTTACTGTACATCCATATCTGAAGCCTTCGTTTTTTTCCAGTCGATATCTGAGAGGCTTTATCTGTGTCCTCCTTGCAGAGGGTAGAGTAAGGGGGGGGCACTGGGATCATATTGTCTCTATAGATAATATCTATTTATTTTTCTGTCCAGGGTGGAAAATTTGCACCAAATCCCTCGGGTTTCTGTAAGTGTTTTATCACTTGATTCTACTTGTGATTGGGTAATGGGAAGGACTCTACTTGATACCACCCGCATAATTCCCAAGGTCTTTCCAGGAGCCTCTACTACACAAACAACACCCAGGGAGCATCAGAGCCCACCATAAGCATCTCTCTACGGTTTCGAACAGCAGAAGAAGAGCAATAAGGGGTATTGGACAGGAGGGGTTAGGGGGGTGGGCGTTTGTGGCCCTACAGCAGTCTGCCTGATTGCATCGCCACACAAGCGTGCCTTCAAAGCCTTCCCCTCCCCACCGCCCAGTTTGACCAGATAAGGGCCCCTTCACGCTGTGGTTCAGCTAGGGGACAGGAAGACACACGGAGGGGTCAACGGTAGTGCCATCTGCTCCCCATGTACAACAAATACTGTACATCTACATCAACAAACTGCCTCACTGTCCAAACACATATCCTGTCCTGCATATGGATTGGCTCCTCAGACTGTAGCTGCTGTCACTCTATAGGAGCATATTGGGGCATATACTGTGTAATACAGCCAGGATGTTTGTTCCCTTATGTTGTACCTAAGACAAATGATGGAGAACTGTTCTTGTGCAGCAGAGAAGGCAGGCCGCTGCCAGCAGGCTGCCTGGCGTATACAGTGTTAACGATCTGTATTAAGAGCATGCTGATATAGGTCAGCTCCCCGTGACATCACATTCCTGTGTGACGCTAACTGCCAGTGCCGCTAACAGTGATCGACAGCGGGCACAACACACAAGACGTCTCATTCTTGGAGTGGCACGTTGGAATGCAATTTAATCTGCGAGTAACAATTCTAAAAATGGAGAATGGTGTATCATTTGCCTTGTGGCATTTTTGGATAAGCATGCCAACCTCGACCCCACACCGCCGCAACACAGACACGCACAACTAACCACACTCCCATAGTTTCTTGACTGGTTCCACAACCTCTGAGTCTACACATCAAGCAGTGTCAGCAGCTGTCACAGAGGCCATATCATGTTGCACACAGGCAACCAGGCCAGTGCCTCTAGGGTGTACTGCTCACTAAGGTGGCTTTTACAACAGCTTTCCATCTTTTTTCTTTCTTTTATACCTCCTTGATATGTCTCACTATCTGTCTTTTGCTTTTATTCTCCCTCGTTCTCTGTGTCATGAACAGGACGTTGGCTCCTAGTGCTAACACATTATCAAGCCAATCAGGAGATAATGACTATCATCTCGATCTATGCTTAATTAAGTAGTTTCCAGTGTGTTCTAACAGCACACCTCTGTTTCCCTTATCCTCAAACTTCCACCGCAAATCTGCTCCCTCATGACTTCACCTGAAAAGGTGCTTTCCACTGTTTGGTAGGTAAGACCTGAGGGAGTTTGTTTCTCAACAGCAAGGGCCCCCCAGAATCAGTGACTGAACCAAAAACTTCAATTACATCTGTGTTCCAACCATTTGATGAATGAATGGTTTACTTGCCGAGACAAAGGAGGTAGCTGGATACAGTCACCACACTGGGTAATAAAACCGGGGGAATATCAAAGTGTTTAGTCAGTTTAAAGACAGGTATGATGAACTCTGGCGTTAAAGTATGAGCTGTTCCCCAAGCATGATTGTCTGCAGTGAATGAACTGTCATGTGGGGCCTTGTCAACGAGCCAAAGAAAACAGAATCAGCTTTGCATAAAGGACAAAAGTTACACAATAGCGCCTGTAATACCTGGTCAAACAAACCTGTGATTGATGCAATTCAGACAATGGAACAGTTCAAGAGTGAATAGGATCATGGGAGTGTGACCAAATAGTCTTTAGATCATTTTTCTGGGAGAGGCCTAGATGCGGTGAGTGCTTTACCCAGTGGTAATCATGTTTTGTTTGGAAAACCCTGCTTTATATTATAGCTAATGGGAAACAAATTGCCTGAGCATGTTGTCCCCAAAAACTGAGGGATTCCCTAATCCAAATCCACAACCGAGAGAGAGACAGCATTAAACATCATGACTTCTTCTGTTTGGTTTGGCGGGGGAGGGATAAAGACAAGGAAGATTGGGAGTACTGGGTTTGTCCCCTGGCATGGGCACGGGAACCCCCGAAAATGAATAAGTCACATTATAATCCATGACACCACAAGGACATGAGATGAAGAAACACTAAAGAGGGCCAAGCAAATGGCTGCAAGAGAGACTGAGAGAACTAGAGGAGGAAAATCAGAGGGAAGAGTGAGAGACCACATACAGGCAGAGCAGAACAATGAAGTTCTTTCATTGGGGTTCGATGATGAAGGGAAGATGAGAGGGAAGAGGATAGATGAGGGTGAAGTGTCAGTGCAGCTTCCACAGTACAGTACGACTAAGATCCTGGCCCCCGAGAGACGACTGAATCAATGTCAGGCATGGATTTGGAGGAAAGGTTTCTGCAATCTTGCAAATCTTTGGATGTGGTGAACATATGGTGGCTATAGAGTACAATGTGTGGGGATTGATGACGGAATCACACACATCTCTGTGAGTGTGGTTGCAAATGTATGTACGCATACATGCACAAGTGCGTCTGCGCGTATGAGGGAGTGCGTGTGTGCCTGCGTATGTTGAAAGGGTGGGGCATTGAACAGAGGCCCCTCTAGCCCAGACTTGAAAAGGCATTCTTTCATCATTGCTAATCTCCCAAACATAAACATGAGAGCATCTACAGAGTCTCTCTCTGTCTCTCAGGGCCAAGGGGTGACCCTCCCATGACTGGAGATGAGGGACTGCACGAGCGCAGGACTGTGCGTGCTTCTGGCTGTCTGACTGTTTGTGTTAGGGAGAGTTGCGCCGACTGCATCAATCAACATATCAGTTGTTTGTGAACGCGTTGAGATTTTCTTACGGGTGTGTGGGAAAGAGAGTGTATGTGTGTGTGTGTGTGCGCGTGTGTGTGTACATGTTTGTGACTCCGAAGGATGTGTGTGTTCCTGTGCTGCTGGGTAAATCAGGCTCCAAACCAGGGCGCGACTTGACATGCGAGACAGTTTCCTCCGCAACAACCGACAATTAGTTATTTTTCCACAATAACTCCGTAAACCATAAGTGCATGTGGTTTCCAACAGGAACAATTATATCAAAGGCACATAATTCCTCAGATATGGGGACAAAGAGAGATTTGATATCTATGTCTGGAAATCAAGAAAACGTATTCCAAGAAGCAAACTGGTTGTTGCGCCCAACCAAAGAGGGAGAAATGGGAACTGAGTCACCTGGGAATGGCTGTCAGGGTGCTAGGAAGGCTGGGATGTGAACCAGCACAATGTGGCACCGGGCCAAGTGCCACCCGCGTGCTCCTCTCTATAATAAGGACACTTATTTCTCAGGCCTGTATGGCTGGCATGAAATAAGCTCAGCTCACATGACACACGCACACACACACACACACACACACCCATGCCTGCGTACACGCATGCATACATCCGAGCTTGTACACCGCACCACTCCCTGTGTACAAGCCAAAGCTGTTTTTGCAGAGCATTTAAGAGATAAGGCCAGTGAGTTAATGCAGACGTACTGCCATAATCCAGTTTTCCCCCCCTTCTGACTCTCATCCCCCCTCTCTGCTCTCCTCTAACAGCTTCTCTGCGCTTCAGCTGCGTATCTGTGACAGATTAGGGCAGATCACCAAGGATTACCTCCACCAGACACAGCCTCTACACGTTGACCATAGACACCCCCTCAACTCCCCTCAAAGGGAGAGGGAGAGAGGGAGGGAGCCAGGTTTAAATTTAATATTGAATAGTTACATTTTTTGATCATATATTGGAAGGTGCTTCTTTTTATCAGACCGATTTACAAAAATAGAGAGGTTATGATCATATTTGTTTTAGTCACATGCACTCTTCACACCCTGTAAGGAGTTACTGTATTGTTAGGAAGATGCATGATGCCTGGGTACCTGTCATTCCTTTGGGATGCTGCAGCAGAGTGAATATAGGTCAGACCTTGTTTTTGTTGTTATTTGCCTTTGATGGCTGGATAAAAGGTGTCTACAGTCCCTGTTACTTGCTAATGATCACCCTTTACTAAGAACACGAGCAACACTCTGTACCCAAAGCCAAATATCTGACAGAGAAATCATTACTTTATTTTCTTTGTTCCAGACTCAACAACTTCATTTTCGTGTGGCGCACATCTCAGCATCACCCAGTGGTCTGGTTGTGTACTGCACACTGGGAGGGGAAAGGGGGGAAACATGCGGTGAAGGGTTTATCTCATGGATTTGATGTGAGTGTGAGATAAAATGAAACTGATATCTTACCACTTTTAAATGTGTTGCTTTTGGGCATTTTAAGGGCAAATTTTTACATATGAAATGCATTTGAAATGAGGGTAACTTTCTGGACAACTTTCAGGAGTTGTTCACTGTTATAGTCCAGAGAGAATATTTTACCCATTTCTATTAGAAGAGAGCCTGAATAAATTAGCAACAGCCTTTATCCTTCTTCATCTAACCACAGCACTTGACAGCAGCGATCTTGTTTGTAATCAATAATATATGATTAAATTAATATGTATATGTAATATGTGCATATATATTAAATACAGCTCCATTTTTTTATATAATCAAGTTTTTACTAATATTCTTTGAGACTTTTTTATCCTAAAAATACCTTCTCATATGTCACTGAATTGAACCAAACAGATCCAACTGAATATTTTATTTTATTACCATTATGGAGGGCTAAATTCAGTAGGCGATTTGAGGGGGGATGCCTTCCCTCTTGTTAGCAAAATGACCAAAATTGTTAGCCTGCCACCACCACCCCCCCCATCCCCTACTAGCAGAGAGAGTGCAGGGGCAGAGGGGTTGTTTAGTTGAATATGTTAGTCTAGTCTGCCTGACTCATTGCACCTTTTTCTGACTGAGGTTTGTGCAAGTTAGAATCTATGGCCTCGACCATGGCTCTGACATACCAGTAGCCTAACTGTGCACTGTGTATTGATAAATCCATGGCACTGTCCGTGATGCTGAAGTAGCAGATGGATTTGTTATTGCGACTTTTTTCTGATTCCTGCCTGCCCTTCAGTTTCGTCTAGGATCTATAATTTTCTCTAAAATATGTAGCTACGGCGGGGGGGTGGGGGGTTATTAAAAAAATACAGACCCAAAAGAGTCGTTCATGAGTCGGGTGAACAAAAGGGTCGATCCCCCTTGTTAAAAATTAACAAATTGCGTACTGAGTACAGTATTTTATGACCAAAGTCAGATGTAGATTACAGGCACCAATCCTGATCCAAGACTGATGTTTAACGGCTAATTTTGAAAATGCTATTAAATGACTATAATTCAACAGCAAAGCAGCCCTTACAGACTCTTTAATCTGTGTTTGGATGCCTGGATACAAAAAGGTGTGTGCGTGTGTGAGAGTGATGGAGCAGGTGTGTTCAAGAGAGGCAGATAGGGGGAGAGGGGGGCCGGGGGTGGGTGGTGTTGGGGATTGAGACCCCACCTGGACTCAGAACAAGCGGGGGACCGGCTGGGGACGCGGACACTACATAACAGACACTACAAAGGGCTGGCGGGGCGAGGTGCACGCACGCCATAACACAGCCAAAGTCCCATTGTTCTATCCCCGTTTCATCTCCCCTCCTTCTCTCCAAATATTTGGAGGAACGCTCTGAATAACATACTGGTACTGAGAATATTGCACTCTGTATATTGTTAAAAGGAACTTAGGCAGTCTGAGTTTTTCGCTCTTCAAAGATGGTTGCTTTGTTTTGTTTGGGTTTTGTTTGCTTCTGTATTTGAATTGTGTACCGTGATTTCGGGGATATCTCATTGTTCCAGGATTTGAGATTGTTGGACAGCGAAGCACCCACTGGCTCATTTATTTTCATTGCATCATGTGACTCATTGTAATTGCAACACACTGGGAAAAGCAGGCTGAAATGATGCAAAAAATAACAACTAGCTCCTGTTTCCCACTGACGCTACTGGGGTGCTGTTTGTGAGAGAAGTTTCATTCTACTTCATCATTAGAGTTTCAATAAGACTGTTCCTATATAGACTTCCAGTGTGCACATTTCCATAACCACTCAATGGGAAGTCAATGATTAAAAATACAAGACCACAGCTTTGCATCAGAGTTCAAAAACATAGGGCTGAAAGTGTGGAGCTGTGCTATTAATCATGTGATCAATGGGGGATGAGCGTGAAGCTCGAAGATGCAGGGTTACAGCATCGTCTTAGAGGGTCGTTTGATGGCCCTTTCCTGGGGACCCCAACATTGATTGGGCCCTGAGGGTGCCCTGCGGCACTGCCCCGTCGCCAGGACCTGACTGACAGCTCTAATGAAGCCTGCCATCGTCGGGTAAGGGACCGCTCCAGAGCAGGCACCGAACTTCAATCGGCCTGTGTGACGTCCAAAGAGTTTTGATTTCTCAGCAGTTGTGAGGGGGTAAAAAGGAGGCCCCTGTGGGAGACAGGCAGCCCCGGCCTGCCTTTGAATATTTCTCCGTTTACCGCATGTCAGTTCTCGGTGTTGGAGATGCACAGAAGAGAGACATAGGGGGGTGGCTGTGGTGAATTTTTCATAAGCGAAAAGGGAATAAAAGGAGAAGGGGGCCCACCATCCCATAGGATTAGGTTTGGATGCTGTCATATGAATGCAGATTTTGTCTTTATGTGTAGCTGTCATTGTGCCAGCTTACAATTGCAGTTGTTTTCCGAGCAAAGTTTTGGTGATGTAGCGGCATGTTTTGGCTGGCAAGAGAAAAACATGTCAGGTAACTTTTCTTCATAGTTTAGTGAGGATGGACGGAGAAGTTGCAACTATCAGTGCTCTCTCCATCTTTCTGTCTCACACGCACACACCCCTTCTCCCTGCGATGGAGGGGTGTTGAAGAGCAGTGGAACCTCAGAAGGCTCATCCTCACTTTGTTCTATTATTCACCATCTCTAGCTTCAGAACTCTCTAGGATCTCCATGGGGTTACACTCTGTATCCTGATGGAAAGACTCCTGCGCCGCTGAGAGCCTGTTTGCTCCCCGGCCCCGCGGTCCACCGGAGTATACAACAAGTCCCTTCACTTCCATGCTCACATCAGAGCCATCTAAACAAAATCAAAAACAGGCTTGTGCAAGCCATTTGTTAATCTCATGTTTGCTGGCACTTTTGCAAACCACGTGCGGAATCAAAAAGCGTCATTTTTGAGCTTGGCAGCACACACCGTCTACCAGCGAAGATGACATTCTGGCGAACGTCACAGAAACAATTTACTCTGCCTTTTCCTTTTGTTCTTTTCAGTCAGCATGAATCTTTACATCTTCACCCACTATGATACAATACGATCCCCCTCTCAGAATGCTCATTTGTACTAGCATAAATAGTTATTTGAAAGATAAAAGCAAACATGTTTGTTTTTTGTTTGTGTTTTTTCCTCTTCTCAACTCCCCAAAGGCATTTATGAGCACTTTGGTAATAAGGACCAGAGAAGGATTTAGCTGAAGAAGAAGAGCAGAGGATGCTTTGATGTACTCTTAGATTAAGTGAAGTCTACGGCGATGTCTACAAAAATACACGCAGCGTATACACTGAGCTCAGCTAGACAGATTTCTCTCTGCTGGCCCTTCCTCTCTGGTCCCAAACCACCACAGCATGAAAGACAGTCTGTATGCTCCATGGTAGCAGGAGACTTGTATGGACCTTGTCGACAGCTTCAGATGAACCATTCCCCAAAGAAACATAAACTGGGGAGATTTTTTTTTCACCAACTTGTTTTTTTCCACAACCCATAAATTTCCCCCAACAAAAAAGAAATAAAAAAATCTAAACTTTGAAAAGACTGGGTTCACAGTTGCTTTGATTATTATTTTTTTTTTTTTGATATATTGCTCTGCTTAAAAGAGATTTAGCAACTAGGCAATGCTCTGAAGACAAGCATTGCCCAAGCGACTCGACACAGTGCCAGTGTTTGAGTCTGAGGAAGACTGAGTGGGAGAGAGGAGGGGGGTGGGGGGAGACAGAGAGAATGAATTTGTAACTTGTTATGAAATAGTCAGCATTTTCAATTTTAGATTTATCTTAAATTTTAAACATTGGAGTCAGTGTGATGAGCTATTCACCCAGAGGCAACAAAAAAGTCTCAAGTCTAACCTATTCGTATTTTATGTATTCTAATCACTTGCAAACTAGTTAGCAAGCAGAAAGCAAAAGAGCCGGCCAGTGGGGTTTGGCGAGGATGTGTGATCTCAGTAATAATATACAGTAAGCAGGTTTACAAATCAGCAAGCAGGCATTTTCTTAAGAAAACATTCCCTGGCACAGTGTGACTGCTATGGTTCCCTCTATGCTGTGCAATTTGTATTTGTTTAGGGTGTTAATGAAAGGTTGCATGAATTATTTAACATAAACAAAGCATGTGATTCCAAATTAACTGCGGCACTGGTAGATATTCTGGTGATCGGATGCTGACCTCTGCTGGACGACTCTGCTGCTGAATGCACAAATGTTACCAGACTGACTCAACATTATTCTCAGAAACCGAGGCTGCTACCAACATTTGAGTGTATAACATTTCTGTTACATACTGTTATGGTCAATATTCAGAATGTTTTACGTAAAAACACAACACAAACAAATATTTGATGTGGATTCCTTAAAGTTGTTTGTGACCGCGGTGTGTAGGTATGTTCGGAGAGAGACATTCTACGGCACTTTTTATTGCTCTCTGGTGGATCAACTATCTTCTGTTTCTACATTACCTCAAACATAGATTTGGCATTTCTGTACTGCAGTTTCTGTGCTTTTCCAGAAGGGCTGCAACTAACACTTATTCTCATTATTGATTAACATACGGATTATTTTCCCGATTCATCGATTTATCATTTTGTCTATAAAAGTTAGAAAATAATGAAGAATGCCAATCACGGTTTTCCAGAGCACATGCCACCATCAAATTGTCTAGTTTTGTCCAACCAAGTCTAAAACCCAAAAGTAAATCAGAGGAAAGTAGCAATCCGCAATTCTCACATCTGACAAGCTGCAATCAGCAAAAGTGCGGTATATTTAGCTTGAGAAATGACAAAAACGATTCATTATCAAAGATAGTTGCCAAATACTTTTCTGTTTATTGTAAAGATTGATAAATCGACTTCTTTCCAGTAAATACCAAATGATCAAGTATTCATGTATGAGTTGATGAACACTCAGCAGCCTAAGAGCTTTCTCACTTAAATGCAATGTCAGTTAAATATTAAACATGTATTTATTTACCGCCCCTCATACCATTTGCAAAACAGCCAAAGCCTGAGAACCATAATATTAATAGTGAGCTATGTCAGAATTAAGATGCACGTGCTTTTCAGCTCTTACTTCCAATCATGATGAACTTTATTGATTAATTCCCCTCCCTCTTTCTCACCCAGACAAGCACACACACACACACACACACACACACAAACCACATGTAGGCCTACAACTGCATGTGTCCAGTGGCCCCAAAGCCCCATCCATCCCTATAGACAACAAAACAAACCGTTTCCCTTTTTTGTTAGCCTACAAGTTGAGGAAGGCCCACTTCCTCCCTACTTTTTAAGTCCCCCACTTCTACCCCCCCCCCCCACACACACACACACACACACACACACACATATTCACACAACCACCAGCACTGCCACCCCACCCCGGCTCAATTAACACTGCGGGTCCAAGGGTGTGAATTATTTAGCGATGAATTATTAATAAATAATAACAAAGGGGCTCGGGGGAGACGCGGCCCGGTCAATTAGGAGAGAAGGGAAAAGTGAAGGCGAGCAGCAGGGGGTTGGAGGCAGGGGATCTGCAGCTGATCTGATCTGCGCCTCATAATTATCGCCGCCCGTCAGACACAATTACCTCGGCTTCGCGCTCCCCGGCACTTCAAACAACAGCTCGTCCCTCTGACTCTGACAGCTCTCCACTTTCTACTGCCTCTGCTCAGCCAACACACACACACACTACACGTTCTCCAACTATATGACAAGCTGGGATATTAATCACATATTGTAACATGGCCACACACACAAAAAAAAAAACCAAAACATTTCTGATTGGCAGGTTTCAAACATCCAGCAGCTCAGGTCAATAGTTCAAGGTGCAGTGCCAATAAAAAGTATTCACCCCCTTGGAAGTTGTCATGTTTTATTGATTTACAACACTGAATAAAAGGGAGTTTTATGTGGCTTAATTTTTTTTGCACTTTTTTTTCAACAGCAAAAAATAACTTTCATGTCAAAGTGAAAACAGATCTCCACAAAGTGACTTCAATTAATTACAAATAAAAAATACTTGTTTTCATAAGTATTCATTCCCCTTGATAGGACATATAAATCATCACTGGTGCAGCCAATAGGAAGTCATGTGCTTAGTTAAAACTGAGATCACCTGTGTGTCTCAAGGGTGTTCCATTGCAATATAAATACACATGTGTCTGCGAGGGCCAACCTGTGGCGAGTCAGTATTGTGGCAGCAAAACCTGAACACCATGAAGACAAATGAACATTCGAAGCCGTTGATGGGGCCCAAAAAAAGCTACTTTGATTTATTGTCGCAAGACAATAAAACATTAAACTACAGTTAACTACAGCAGCAACACTTGTGCTTCACTCTGTGTTATATCAGTTAACTCCTAGTGGTGAAACAAACCCAACTAGGAGTTACACTGACTATAAACAATCTGTAAAAAGTGGATGGCAACTGACCAAATACCATAGAAGAAGTCCTGTAATGTTACAGAGACATCTGATAAGGTCACTTTGAACATACGACCCACTGAGCAACGTATGTATTTCTGTCTAATTAACTCAATTGGATTTGACTTGTTATGGTTCATCTATTATTTTCCACAGGCCTTTGATATTCAGTCTTGAGATATTAAAAATTCAGGGTTAACTTGTCTCTAAGCCTGTGTGCCCCTGTGTGTGGAACAGTCTCGCAACACAGGGGTTTGGATTTGATGTGATATGCAGACAGAACTGCAGAAAAGTTTAGCAAAATTTTTAGTTTTTTTTTTTAATACTATCAATATATTGTGAATTAAATTGGTCTGAAAATATAGCATTCTTTTAACAGCATATGTAATTCATCAAATCATTTGAAACTGTCCGTGCTCCTGAAGATGCAATATATTATATATAACATATTGAGCAGTGCTTGTGTGTAATGTCAGTAAAACCATACTGCTTCACACAGACTTTCATTTTTGATCTGTTACTTGACTTGAACATATTCAGAGCATCTGACTATTTGATACCACAAGATGGTGCTAAATATCCACAGTGTGAGCTTTATACAGAGTACTGTAAGGCTGCTCATCATTTCCATTAATTTAAACAAAAAGACCTGAACAAGGTACGCTTATATGTAGAGTTATAGGATAAAGTGTGAAATCCTGATTTTTATTGGTATGAGTTCAGTACCTCTATAGCAGCTGTAGAGTGTTTATTTCTGGGATGATATTCATTGTGCATTATGGTTTTCTAATTCTAATCCAAAAGCACAAGGTGGCAGCCGTTCTCTGTTGAGCAAGATGGACCACTCAAAAGATGACAAAAGAAATGTACAAACTCACCTATCGAGCTGTTCGTTTAAGTCTGCTGTTCTTTGTCTGTCAATCCTATCGCCCACATAGCTGAGCAGGTTCTCCAAGTCCATATTACTGCTGTAAAGCACCTGCAACCTGCAATATAGACCAGTGAAACAAATAATATACTGTAAACACCTCATGAAAGTTACAACAATTCCATACTAGTGTAGTATACTTTCTACAATATTCCATGAAGTATGACAGAACACATTTAAGCATTTGCTTTTGATTCTTCATTAATATAACCAATTTAGATCATATTATAATATAATTGTAATATAATATAATAATAAGACAAAAAGACATTAAAGTCTACAGAAAAACCAGATGTGGTGATATAATTTTGATTTAAAGAGTTTTGTTGTCACAAATATAGAATTACTGCATGCATCACCTTGCTATTCAATAATTAACGTGCAGACAAATCTCTGCGCAAGCAGATTTTATTAAACTGCAGCTTCTCTCAATGGCTCAAAGTACACCAGCCAACACATTAGAAAAAGAAACTTGGCACAGTGCCCATAAATAACTTCATTTAGCAGGAGATCTGAATGCAGTCTTAGTCAGCTTGTGGCCACTATGAAAGGATAAATCTAGCAGCAGGTGATGTATAAATGCTGACCAGAAAAAAGAACAGTAACTGGGCTGAAGATTTTGTCAGCAATTTCATTAGAGTGTCTCTATCCAAGAAAGCTTCCACATCGTGACTGACACTCAATACTGATAATACACTGTTGTTTAGTCATGCACCAACGTTATTGTGTACAACAATGAGGCAACATTTTCTTTCTACAGTGTCTCTGCAAAATTGTTCAAAAAAGGGAAAACAAAAAATAAAAAACTGGTTAGTTACGAAAGGGGAAAAAACAACCTCTTTGCCAAAAGCATATTGATTGCATCCAGCCGTTCTGTCATCCCTCTTTCGTCTGTTCTCTGGGAGTATTGATGACTTTCACCATCTTACACTGCTCCATTTTACAGGAGCAGTGCACTGCTCTGTGGGCTATGGCACAAGGAAAGGAAGTCTGACAAATGAGCAATTGCTTTCATGAAAATACCTCTCCTTTGTATATAATATGTTTTAGTAGTAGAAGAGGTATTTTCTGAGAGGTAATGTCTCAATTTGCATCCGTTTCAACTCATTTGAGTTTATGAAACATGCTCTTTTAGAGCCCTTATGGGGAAACACAGGTCCACAAAGTTACTTCCCATCACACCATATCTTACAAACAAGAGAACGTATTGCAGTATATTGTATGCATGATGAAGAGCTACACAAGTGTTCTCCAAAGTAGACACAATGAGGTGCAGAAAGTGAGACATCTTTTTCAAGAGCGTGCTCAACGTAGTTGTATAGTTTTGTTGCGCTTAAAGGTCAAAAGACCATCAGATAACATATTTGTCTGCTGAGCTCAGTTATACAGATCTAATTAACCAGACTCAGCTTGCCAAGTGCATAGATTATCTATAAAACGCTTAAATATTAATGAGTAAATTGCAGTCACCAGAATCAGCGGTATCTTAAATGTGATTTTCCAGACTGGTATTTTGTCAACAATATGATGGATAAAATCATCCTTTGGAATGAGCCATGAGCAAATCAATCCTTTATTGACCACCCAGCTGAGGGTTCATTGATTAGTTCGGAGGCAAAGAACTAATAAGTCCATACCTATGAATCAGGGAAGGGTTTGGTTTGGGTAAAAACTTAAGTTATCAGTCAGACTGATTAAATGCAGTGATGCATGCACATTCACGGGTCATGACATTCTATGCCAATAAACATAAGTATATTTACTGCATTTTAATTCAAACTAATTATGTGCTATGTGATAGGTTTTCTGGCCATGACATCACTTCCGCGGTTGTGGCACACCATGCAGTGAACCGCCATTGTTAAGTAAAATGAGTGTTCTGAGGTTAATAATGTTAAGGTTTTAAAAATAAAAAAAATGGATGGATGCAATTTAATGGTGAATCCGAATTTCTATTAATCACGTTCATCTTATTTTTTTTTATGCGATTTTGACACTGGTATACTGGCACAGGCATTAATGGGGAAATTGAGCTCCCTTTTTATGTGTCATAGCTCATAAATGTAGCTAGTTAGCTAGATTTTTCCACAAAGATGTACTTAAACTGCGTATACTGAGCTTACTAGTTACCTCATTAATTTTCCAACTTAAGATTGACAGAGTAATAGTAGCCTAATGATGGTTATAATATCATAATCATGTAGGCACTATTTCAGAATCCAATGGCAGAAAAGAGAAGGACAGGGACGAAGGAGAGAAGGAAAGGAAAGAAGGAAAGGAGAGAAGGAGAGGAAAGAAGGAAAGGAAAGGAAAGAAGGAAAGGAAAGAAGGAAAGGCCATGGATAAAGTTGAAAACAGGGAGGAATTCACTTGCACTGGCTGTATTGACGTGTAGACAAACGTAACCTTACAAAAAGCAAAAATAAAATTTAGTATCATGAGGTGCTAAGACGTTTGGATCATAATAACAAATGACAGGGAAGGGAAACATCAGAAAGTGTCCCACTTAGCCAGTATTCAAATCCAAAATGGGGATATGGGTACCCAAAATACCCTGCTCATTGGAGGGCTGCTCAGTGCTTCCACTGGCGGCTGGAAGCTGTATTGCAGCAGTTAATGCTAACTGCTAACCCATTTAAACACTGCAACAGTGCCCCCGCCTTTATCTTTTCATGTTTCACGCACATGATAGCAAACCTCCCTATGTTGAAGGCTAATTTGGGATGACGAGGAACCAACAGGTAGATTGGTGGGTGGGTCCAGGAAGACCTCTGGGGGCCCTCCAGCCTCATTTTCATAACTAATTTAATTAAGGTTACCTGTTTAGTGCATGCATGTCTATAGCATTTTATAGTGGGTGGCACTTATTCACATGCTAATAAGCGAGTTAAAACGGATCCCAGCCAAATAAGCACCACACACCAGCTACTGTTTTACAGATTAGCACACCTTTGGCTAACTAATCAGGGGGTGTGTTGCTTGGGATGCAGTGTCACCTTACGTCCACTTGGGTTGGGAGGGCACGTTACGTTGAGTTGCTCCAACTTCCCTGCTGGCCGATTCACGCGAAACAGACCAACGAGAGAAAAAAAGGCGAAAAGGCAAGCGGAGTCTGGCGCAGACTGCATATGTTGTTAGGAGGAAATGGTATGCAGCTCAGGCTGGGCTGTGCCTCCCACTGACTGTCCCGTAGCTACCATCTCAGCTGTTGTTATTTACACAGACAGCGGTCCGTTTCCTTTCCTGGTAAGGCGGGCTCCGAGGCACATATTGTGGAAGTATCTCTGCCCGCTATGCCCCAACAGCATAGCTAACACGGTTAACGGCTGACGATGGCTTCGGTGCGAATGGTCGGCAAAGTTACGGCGAGACTTTTGGGAAGTGTGCAGCCTCTACAGTACGGTCTCAAAACTACTCGACCGGTTACATTTCTTCAACAGGTAAATTACTCATTTGGGTATTTAATTTAATTCGTCTTGGGTTTGCTAACGTTACACCACCGTACAACTACTGGAGTCTGCCGGGATGTGGCTGATAAACTGGTTTCCTGCTTTTTGACACAGAACCTAACGTAGCGTACGTTACTTTGGTGAACTGTGGTCGGTTAGAATATCTTAGCTAACTTCAGTAATTTGAGGGCACTGTTCAAAGGGGGGTTTCCTTTTTTCCAACACTTATTTTCAGGCCAAGCCTCTTGACCAATCTAAAATCAAATGTTGGTTGTTTTTACTCGTTGTTTTTAGAGGTCCTCACTATGATTAATTTCTCACATTCCCTCTAATGAAGGTTTTTGTGACTGTGAAAGGCATCTCTCTTTCTGCGTTTGTCCCTCACCATCTTCTCTCTATTTATGTGCCCTGTCATTTTCCTTCAGGACAATACAGAACAACAAATAAATTATTGAAGTACATTACCTAGCTCTACAGGTTTTTAGATAGTCTGAACATGTCTAGAAGCCTTGAAAAGTGTGTGTGACTGATCATTACTGTGCATTATCTCATCAGTTCTCACTCGATCACTCCTCTGAGGACGCTGTTCAGGCACCGATCTGGAGAACGAGACCATGATTAGGCTGCTAAATACACTAATAATTTTTAAGTGGAGACTTGCCTTGCCCTACATTACCCCAGGAGACGTCACTAACATTGCTGTACTCTGCAGCCTGACTTACAGTATGTTCGGCATAAAGGTCGATATCTTATTGTATCATATGTCAGTGTTGTTCATCATCAGGTGCTTGTCTGTGTGCGTATATATAGTTCATTACTAATCATTATCTCCGAGCCATAGTCAAAGATGCAAGGTAAATCTCTGCACAAATCATCAAATGCATACAGTTGTGAGTATAGTGCAGGTGGGCAATGCTGCATAAAGTGAAACCCCACATCGCATCAGAGCATCACCAAGATGTGCTTGTGGCGTGGCTCTACTCACAGTTTTGTTAATAAGTAGTGATAGACCGATTAATCAGCCGGCATTGGCCGATGCCTGCGCTCACGAGGCCGATAAACATGAAGGTGGAAAAAGTTAGTTTTGAGCCCTGTACTATAACTCTGGTGCATCCTGCTCTAAGCGTTTGCCTACATTTCCTCAGTCACCAACGTCTTTTTAAATGGTAAGGCTCACCCATCTTAAATGAGCACAATTTTAATCTAAAACCTTTACGGGCTACCGTTAAAATATATATTACGTTATAATGTGTAGAACAATGCAGGCGAATGATGTCGCTTCTGACATACTGTACCCCGCTCTCCTTTAAATACCAGTCACGTTCTGAATTCTACAGCATAACACAATGTATATTTCTATTTAATTCATTACTAAAAATTCCATCCAAAAACTGGCTAAGATAACCATGTATATTAGATTGTAACGTGCATGGAATAATGAAATTATACATGACTGTTCTTGGTTTTGATAATGGCATTATATATCAGCCATCCGCTGCCCTGCTCTCTAAATATCGGCATCTGCCAATGGAAAAACCCATATCGGTCGACTGTTATTAATAAGCTGCTAATTGTGCCAGGTTAAATGACCAGTTTTTTATTATCCAGTTTATCACCCATTGAAAGAAATTGCAGAGGTCAGCTAAGTCGTGCGCAAGCCTCAAATCTCAGCCAGTGCAGGGAGAACAGGGCATAATGTATTGTTAAACACTATGATAGACTCCATACTGAGTGAATATTGACTTACAGTTGTGGGATTGAGACAAAACCCATTGTTTCTGTTAGATGGGCAAGCTGTCGTGAGTCACTCCTGCATGCAAGAATGACTAAGATGAGTTCTATTTTTAGACTGAATCCTATATAAAATCGGAGCTGCAGCTTTCCTCTTTTCAAATGGCATACTGTAAGAACAGTGTTCCTACAGCAAACCCCATTTAGACCTCCTCTTACTCCTCGGTATGCTCAGTATGTTCCAAACAAGTCATATTTTCACCTAACTATTGTTAAGGTCACTCTTTTCGTGTTGTCCTATCAACCTCTTTGAAGCTCTGAAAATACAGCAGAAGCAGTGTACTTAGCCTGCTTAAAAACATGCAACAAGGGTCCCTGCAATTACAGGGTCAGCATCTTTAACCCCTAAGCCAACACGATGTGGTTCTAGACCCCAGATACTATAAGCAACTGTAGTCAGACGTGAATTGAATGTGGAGCCGTGCGAGCAGCCGACAGTGTGCACTGTTCAGACCTGAGATGCCTTCTCTTGTGGTCAAGGAAAGTGTCATATTTATGTCACATTTAATTTTAAAAATAGGAACTGAGCCATCATCCACTAAGATTCCACAGGAGATAAAACCGCTAACAACTCTCTAACATCTGCTGCTACTTTAGTACTGCCCTCAGCAAAGTTTGCTACTGGGAAAATATTATCAAGGCAGGCACTTCCACTTTTATGAGAGGAGCTTTACAGAGTTTGGCTTTTATGTCTGTAAGTGCTGTCAGATCATTTGTTTCTTTTCTACAGTCAGTATTGCAAAGCTTTACAGGTAAACATTATATGATGGAGCTTGCAAGACTACTAAGCAGGGCAGGAGTGTGCACTCAATGCAAATAAGTGATACTGAGTTTGTTCTGCAACATCCAGTCATTGTTCATTGCCTGTCATTTTTTTTCTGAGTCAGATGAGAAGACCGATATCAGTTTTATTTCTGTTTGTGTCATAACTCTGAACAAACCCCTGTGACTCCTGGGTGTGTTGGTGACTACCCGGCTAGCTAAGGAGACTCGACATATAAAAAAGACAGCTCTGGAGTTGTTGAAAGGCGTATTTTTTTCCACTTTGGACAGGGCTGGCGTAACAATTCCCCCTGCTCCCAGTTTTTGTGCTTAGCTAAGTAAATATACTCCCAACACACGGAACCTTTGCACTGCATCACTTCATTTGACTGTGGATGTGATTGCATACCAGCCTATTTCCTTTATGTATCGAGTGACGGCACTGCACATTGGGACAACAAATCATGCACAAGCAGGGTTTCCGCAGCATACAGGAACAAATCAGGACGAAACAGTTTTGTCGTTATGGTCATTCCATCACATTTATAGTTTTTGCTGAACATTTGTGCCCGAAATAGAGACGTCTGCTATTCCACAGAAACCGTAAAACCCCAAAACGTCAAGACTACTGAAACACGCATCGCTTTGTCACCGAAAGGGTCGACATTTTTGTCTGACAGCTGGCTCCATCTGCTGTCTTGCACCTTTCATCATGTGGGCCGGCACTGTACTGTAAGATGGAAGAGGTTTCATTCCAGCAGCCGGCCATGCTAGGCACAGAGGCTGTTCTTTATTAGGGCAGCATCCACAGAAATAGAATAGGACTGAAGACCTGGAGGAAAAAAACACATGCCGTCGTTGTAGGGAGTCTTTCAGACTTGTGTTTCAAGATATCAAGGTCTTGAACTCGGAAAATTCCTCCACAGAGCTGTAGTGAGAGAAATAGTGTAGCAGACTCTTAGACTCCATTGCCCAGTTTGATTCCAGCTTGTTGCATCTCATACCCCCTTCTCCCCAAATGTCTCCTGTCTGCTCTCAACTATCAGCGGTTCAGAAAGATGGACAATGCAATCCCTATCTGGATATCTAATCTGAATCAGGGAAAGTGCATGTTAATGCAAGGTGTAAATGCAAGCCCAATCCATTGCAAGTGGAATGCTATCAGATAACATAAAACAGCGGCTCGCAGTGTAATCAGATCTGAGCCAGGTGTACACCACTGTTAAATCAGACATGGTGACGTGCGATTGACTACTTTACAACCACGTTCTTAAATAAAAAAAACTGCCCAACAATTTGAAAGGTCCCCTAACTCTGCCTCTTCCTCCTGTTTCAAGCAGGGCCGTCAAAACGCCACAGACAAGCTCTTCCTCTGCAAATGTAAAACAAGTAGAGTCAAGAGAGCAGCATTGTTTCCTTTGACCTGGGACAGTCCATGTTTGTTAACAACTCAACCAGCCCCACCTGCCTAATTTGCAGATTTAGATCTAGATTTAGAAAATTGCATATTCAGATAACAAGAACACTTTTTAGTACCAGATGTAAATGCAGTGGCCTCTGATTGGGCATCATCAAACAGACATCATAACTAGATATTAGGAGATGGACTGATATTTAGAACACATAAGCGAGATCATGTTTAAAACATTGGGTGTTTAATATACGTTGATTTTCTATTTAGGCCTGCGACATCGTCAGCTTAGCGGATGCAAATCAGCTGGCACACGTGATCTTTATCAGCTGTTGATTCCTGACACCTCTATCTGCCGCTTATAACGGTTTTCAAGTAAAACCGGAAGCTTGAAACAGCAAATATGCCTCTCTCCTGTTTTGGAATAACTCTACTCGTATCCAGATACAGATCGCACGGTAATACCAGCTGTAAATAGGGTCTTAG
The DNA here is from genome assembly GCA_011952105.1 of Coreoperca whiteheadi. Classification (NCBI taxonomy): domain Eukaryota; kingdom Metazoa; phylum Chordata; class Actinopteri; order Centrarchiformes; family Sinipercidae; genus Coreoperca; species Coreoperca whiteheadi. Next base: position 12,339,007 of record CM022472.1, on the reverse strand, counting down.
TTTTTAGTCTTTGTCATGCAACACTTTAAAATGTATTATAAAAGTTAAATGTGTTTCCTGTGCATCCCTAGTCACCTAGCGATATTTTAATATCTTTTGTCTTGCAATTTGCTCGGACCAAGTCATTACTGATTCCTTCTAGAAATGCGCTTAGGCAATACAATTCAGTTTATCACCCATGTGGTTAAAATAGTAAATATATAAGTCACTTAATGTTGTTGTCTGTGGTCTGTCTGACAAGAGAGACCACAGACATCAACATTAGACGTGCAGTATGTGACATCAATAAGGTGTCATTGAATCCTTAACCTAAAAACTTAAGTTTATCAGTCACAACTATGTGGTCACATGATATTTATACACAAGAGTGAAGCCTTTGAAAAGAATGGGCGTAATAATGATGACACCATTGAGATAAAGCTTTGTGATAACAATCCCATAACGAACCTGTTAAGGTTAGTAGAACTATATATTACATACACTAACATACTGAAAGTTTTAAGTGTGTTCATTGGACAAAGGAATTCCAGAGAATCTTAACAGTAAAACAAGTGAATTAATTTCCTTTGCTAATGTTAACCTGAGGCTACGAGTTATTTTCAGCAGGTTCAAGGTAGTTTTAATCCAACAAACTAGTTTGATGTCATTTCCTGTAAATGAATGTGTTATTAGTGTCTTGTGTGTACAATATGTAGTTACAGAAGAGTTTTATTTTTCTTGTCCTGGAGTGACCCCGTGATGATGCATTGCTTGGCTATGTGTGACCAAAGGGGAAATGTGACTCACTAAAGTTGGCAAAGGCAAAGATTTTGTGGCAGCTTTGAATTTAAATTCAGGGAGGGATGTTGTTTGTTTGCTTTGGAGAGTTGTTTTTGCTCCTTTTTTAAATATGACTTTTCTCGACCTTTGCAAACACCACATGAATTCCTAAATCAGTCTCCCCGTTTTTGTCCCCCACTTCTCAGTTTTCCGCCCCTCCATTGTTTTACACTAGGCTGCTGGGTACAGAACTGTGGACAGCTATTTGGAAAGCTGTCAGGAACTTAAAAGGCTCTGCCTGTTGGAACTGCTTGACTAAAGGCCACCTTCACACACCCACCATGCATTAAACAAATTACATCTGGCTTTTGATTTGGAGTAATACTGTGTAGCCGTTGTTTTGTTTTTATCCCTCAGTGAATTAATATTTTTGATTTTGTCATATTTTTTACGATGTGTTTTACAGGTTCATTTCCATAGTTGCCAAACATTTTGTAAGTGCTATACAAAAACAAACCTTGTCTTTCCACCACCTTCATGCCGTCGTACTTCATCTTCATCCTTCTAACCCGACCGGATCATTAACTGGATAACAGAAGACAAATGCTTCAATGCAAATCATTTTCATGGTACAGTGCCGGCTGCTCTTTGTCACAATGGCAACAGGGCGTATTTCAATTTCTTGTCTTGTCAGCCTTCGTTTTCAAGCCGTTTATCACTCACACAATTTCTTCTCTTCCTGCTTCAAGTCATGCCTTCAAGATACTGAAAGTCATCACATTATGATCACGTGTGCATGCGGGAAAGTAACTTTCCCTTTGCTTAGTGGTATCAAACCCTTAATGAGAGTGGGAGGAGATAGCTTTAGGAAGTCTAGATGCAACAGGCCATACCTCAGTTGTGACAGGATTCATAATGGAGCGACAAGCTGGGAGACTGCAGGGAAAATGAGGCTGCATGTCACCATTTCCATTGCTCGAGCCCCAGCCTGCTTCACTGCAGAGGAGGGACATGGCAGTTTGTCACCATATTGCTCGGTTTTCACTACCCGACTTGTCCCTGTTGGCACGGCATAAATAAGAAACGCATAGCTCAAGGGGTAAATATACCTTCAGCTGATTGCTTTTAGTAAGAACGGTTGGAGGAGATTGTTTGGCGATGAGGAGGAGCGCAGCATTGTACCCTGCAGCTCCGACTTGACTCCTGAAACGTGTGAAGGACAATGCATAGACAGCGACCAGCCTGCACTCTAAATATCGATTAGTTGTGTAATTGGGAAGTGTGTTTTGTTTTGATAAGCAGACAAATGTTCAATTGAGAAGCCAATGGTGACGTTAGTCGTCATGCGTAGTAGAAGGGCCCACTCCTTTCTGAATCTGTGTCTTGTGACCTACAGTCTATACTTGTGACATGGGCATGGGCGCAATTGCCTGTTACTTGTGTGTGTTTTCTGTGTATGGGCTTGTTCAGGCAGTGCAGTTTTTCACCTGGAGTCTGTTCCAACCTTTTTTTTTTATGTGTAATCTATGGGCGTGTCTGTCTCTTTGCACGGGAGTAGCCCCAGGGAAACGATAGATCACATGTAGCACTGAGGATGGACATTTTTGATTTAGAACTACTCCAGTAAGCGGTGGCCCTTCAACACACCAGCTGACCTGGGTGTAAGGCTTTAAATCTCTGTCTACCACACATCTTACATGTCTAAACAGGTAAAAAAAAAAATACTGACTTCTCAGCATGGAAAAAGAATTTGTCAAAATTCACAGCAAAAAGGTGTAAAAAAAAAAAAAAAGTGGCCTGAATTTATCTTAATTCACATGAATGTAAGTCATGTAATAGTGTCAATGTCACTGACATCAGCTTTTTTCTAAAAAATTTGCCAAATTACATAAACCAGTTTATTAATTTTTCAACTTGGTCAGTGCCTGCATTGATAAGTGTTATGGAGGTTAATTAGGAAAAGAAAGTGATAAATGAGTGATACTACTACGATGCTATTTCTAGCTATGTTAGCAGCAGGGCTCTTGGTCAGTCCAACACTTTAGTCCAGACTGAAATATATCAATAAATATTGGACAATGACCTTGAAATTTTGTACAGACATTGATATGGTCCGCGGAGGATTAAGCCTAGTGACTTTTGTGATCCCCTGACTTTTCCTTTAGCGTCGCCGTGAGGGTGAAATTTTTGGTTTTGAGTAAAATGCTATTGGATGGATTGGCATGAAATCTGGAACAGACCTTCATGTTCCAGGTGGACGAATTGACGTAACTTTGGTGGTTTGTCGATTCCCTGAATTTTCTACTAGCGCCATCATCAGGTAAAAAAATGTCATTTGTCTAGTACTTTGGTTTAGGACCAAATAACCTGCAAAGCTAATGATAGTTGGCTTAGCTGTACTTTGTGTTTAATGCTAATTAGCACATTAGCATGCTGACCCACTAAAATGGTGTATACTTAAAACAGTATGTAGACTGTTAATTGTGAGCATGCTAATGTTAGCATTTAGCTCAAATCACTGCTTTGCCTAGATAAACAAAGCCTCAGAGCCGCTAGCTTGGCTGTAGACACTCTTGTTAATGTGCAATAATGGGACATTACGAGCGATATCATGGACATTATCAGTGAACATTTTGAATTAACCATACACTTACCTGTACTTGAGATTTGATGCTGTACATACAGTACACAGCTCTATGACACACATATCTTTATGCAACTCACCAAGAAGCAACTTCATATATGAGCCACTTATGATCCTTTCCGTTACCCTTGTTTTGTGGCATTGTGTATATTTTGGATTTTGCGTGTTTTCGATATTTCCTAATGGATCTTTTATATACTTTTTTGAAATTTTATATTTGCACTCATTCCTACTTTGTACTGCAACTGCTGCACAGCAATCTCATCTCTGTTAATACCAAAGGATTCTCTGTATTGTTTGCCAATGTGTTCTAGGCATTCATAGCAGCAGTCAGATAATCCCCACAAGGCTCATAAAAAGCAATATAGCAGTCACTGCTTATGTGTCTTTCATTGAGGGTAATGAAGCCAAGGGGCTCGCCCATTGCTTTTCAATAGTCTGTTAGAAAAACTCAACTTGAGGGATCATCTGTCTTATAAAACTCCACCTCTTAAATGTATATAGAGTGTTTGCTATAAATATATAACCTACTGTTGCCAAATTGTTCTTTAATGTTATTGCGCTGCTGTGTAAGAGCATTTCTAACTGCCACATGTAGGTGTGAAAACTAAAAGGGTCAGTATTTATAATGCAGTGTACTACGGTACTACAGACGGTAATAACACAGGGCGAGGAGCATGGCTTTGGAAATGGACTATTATTCATCACACAGCTCTCGAGCTGCATTATCTGCCACAGTAGCCACGTTCTGTTGATTTAGAATGGGATTGGTATGTGTGCACCTAGCATATAAACTGTCTGGAGTCAGTCAGCTGTTGAATTGACTCAGTGATTGGTCAGTGATCTCTCTCTCTCGCGCAAGCACCCGCTCACACACATACACACACACACACTCCCATTCAGCAAAGAGACAAATAGTCCAGCCTCGCCCTTGATGCTTAGCTCCAGATCTGCTGTTTTCACATTAGCAGGGCACCAATGTGCACTGGTGAGCTCAAACTCACTCCCCTGTTAAACAATTTTGACAGTGTTTGCTAATGAGAGTGACATGGTATGGGCATTTTACTGTCATGCACCTACTGTATGTTTTGGCAGTCAGGGCCTGCACCACTCAGGGTAATGACGCGCTGCGGCTGCGGCTCAAGGGGTGACTTATTATAAAATGCTGTTCCAGGCTGTTTAACATACTGGTAATGTGTTTGCTGTCTGAGGTTAGCCATGAGGAGTCACAGAATAACAAGACTCTTTGAGGTTTCAGGGACAGCATGGCTGTGTACAACTGTACCACGGATGAGCATTATGATGAGAGATATTACAAATTTGTCAACTGTCAGATATTTAGCTATAGTATTTATACCGTGGCAGCTATCCCTTTAATTTCTCTGGTTGTATTAGGGCAGAGGTTCCCAACCTCTTTGGCTTGTGACCCACGTAAAACAAAGCAATGTCTGCTTGCAACCCCTCGTTACAGGTTAGTGTGGATGTAAGTAGTGAGCAATTCAACCAAAGAGGGATTCTTCCTTCTCGGATTGTTTATATTTGAAAGATTTTTAGAGGCCTTAAGCATAAGAAAAGGCAAAAATTAGAGAAAATGTTTTATTCAACAAAAATAAATATTTTTCAGTCTTATTTGTTTAATCACCCTGTGACCTCTCAGATTTATCTTGGGACCCACAGGGGCCTCGAACCCCAGGCTGGAAAAATACTACAAGGCCATTGTAGACAGTGTTGCAAATCAGTCTTTATGGAAGGAAGGTTTTTTTCTTTCTTTTTTCCCCCTTAACTGTCAGGGATTTAATTTGTTCTATCAGCCATTAATGGTCCATAAACAGTTTCCTAATTGATTTTCCAGATGATTTACTAAATCAAAATATAAGATTACACATACACGGGGATAGAGGGTTTTATCCATATCACCCACTCTATACTGCACTGTATGTATCACCAACAGATACATACAGCAGTGAAACATGCCTTCCAAATGGATCTAAATCACACAAGCATCGTGGCATCCAAAACCATAAAAGTTAACTTGGAAGAAGCATAGGGTTAACAAGGGCTAATTGCATTTCAAGACTTGACTTGACTTGACTTGAAACGCAATTAGCCCTTGTTAACCCTATGCTTCTTCCAATGCTTGTGTGATTTAGATCCATTTGGAAGGCATGTTTCACTGCTATTAAAGAATATATACTGTACATATAGCCCCTAAAAATGAAATACCTTTTCCCTTGGGGGTGTGCTGATGCGAAGGTGGTGAAGCTCTGTGACAGCTTTCAGCTGTGTAATAACATCTGGAGATCGCACACAAGCTGAACAGCTGAATCTGGTCTCATTGGAATCACGTTGTTTGGCTCTCTTTGGGCCATAGAGTATTTATAAAATCACATTTTCTGTCACAGTGTGGTCCAGCACTTCATCTGCAGTCTCTGGTCATGTGGACAGTTACTCATTGCATGTATATGAATGTTGTTTTTCCTGTTAAAGCACCATCACCTAACTGGTATTTTTATCTTTGCTCTGTCTTTTACTATTTACTATTTTATTTCACTCTATTACGGTCTACACTGCAGTCCTATTATCATGTTGTCAGTCATATGTGAAGCACTAACCTGTATGAAAGGTGTTTGATTGATCGATTGATAGTGGACTGTTAGGGACTTCTTCGCATCTGACCTTTGGCTTGTTTGCTTTCTCAGCCCATGAAAATGGACGGCTCCTTTGTTCCTCTTTAATGTGATACTGGTTGAATGAACTGGAGGACCAAAGGGGAGAGAGTGGGTGCCACATTTTGTCAGTTGGGTAAAGCTGTATGGGACCCCTCTGACACTCAGCCAAATTAGAAATACTGTGGACGGATTCTGATTTTGAGGTTCAGGAGCAGTGTTCAGGGCTTTTAGTAGGCAACTGGAGGACATAATATCATGAATCATTACTATTCTGAATCTGAACATATAATTGTTATTATTAATGCTGCTGTTACAATTCCATTAAGTACTTTTTGTGTTAGTTTGGTTTGATATTTTTGCTCACATGGCGATTTTAAGCTGACTGTTCACAGTAAACTTCTTTGAGTTTGTGGCCTCATGCTAAAATTGCTGCTTTGGGGCACGGCCCAGTGGCTTTAAATACTGAGTCGAAATATGAGTTTGCATGTAATCTAAAAAGACTACGCCCAGGGAATGTGAAGTACAGGACAGAGAAGTACTCCTGCTGACTAGAATAATGAGCTGTTTCTTACGACTGCCCCTCTGTATTATCAGGAGCGTGGGAGAGACTTAAGCCTTGCAGTGACGGTACTTTCTATTGAGAGACACACTGGCATTTCATTAAGCATTAAAGGCTGCAGCCTAAGATTTAATTAACTTAATGAAAAGTCATGCATCAGCAAAAAGAAGCTGGTTGAATCGGAAGAATCTGTACTATCAGCTCGTCGGATTACACACCATTTAGAAAAGCAGTTCAAAAGCCAGCGATTGTCAGAGAAGAAATTCATATTAGAGTAAAAGCACTCTCGGAGCAAAGCCAAAGCCCAGAAAACTCAATTGATGTGGGTGTTGGCAGACTGTAGTTAAGTGGGGTTTTTTTCAGATCCTTATTTTCAGGATGCTGTGGATCTGTTTACCCTCCAGTGTCAGCTGATATGACAGTTTACCAAGGGAGGGATGTACTTTTGAGGACAACAACAAAGTGAATAAGCGGGTATGCTCTTTTTCTTCCCTTTTCCTTTTCTTTTTCAGGTTCAACAGAGGCTGCCTCTACTTGGAAATTGTCAAGCTCTTTTCTACAGTTCACTTCCACCCTCCAGTGGTAATATACAGTTACTACATCCTCTTCTTTTCCTTTCGGCTGTTCCCTTTCAGGGGTCGCCACAGCGAATCATGCGCCTCCATCTAATAAATTGCTGTATGTCACATCATGGCTGCACCCCTGTTTGTGACTTTACAATCTCCTTCTAATTAAATGTGTCAGCATGACGTGATGATCTGTGCACAAGACATATATAGCATAAAAAATAATGCAGGCTCAACCCTCTGAAAGCAGATTTCCCCCTCATTGTGTTGCAGATGTGTCTTTGAAGTACAAATATGGCCGTTTGGTTCTGGAGGTCCCGCTGCCCTCCAGGAATGAGAAGTGTCTGTTCTTCCTCCAACCCATGCTAATGAGCGTAGGAGACCTGATCACAGATCTGCAGAGAGAGGACCCCGGGGCCACTGCCTCCGTTTTCTCCAAGGGTAGGACACGACGTGTTAGCTATGCACAAGGTTACAGTTTACAGAGGAACCAGTTTAGACCCATTTAGTTTTTGTTGCAAACTGCTTTGGCAGGTTGTTCGGAGTTAACCTGAAGAGCAGCACAGAGTAGTTTGGCACAATGCCTGCAGAATATCATTTCACAAACTCGTTTTCACCACTGTTGCTACATTGCTTAAACATCCACCCTGAAGGCTTTAAAAGGTTAATCCGCTCTGAGTAGTAGAGAGAGCAGTGATGCGTTTTAGTTTGCTTTTCAAAACAGTTATGGGAAATGTACCTTGCATTGCCAATAACTGGGCTAACCCAGTACAACAGGTCAGAGGTTTCCAATCGTTTTAGCTCGTGAGCCCTTACAATTAAGCAGTGTCTACACGTGACCCTTCAACACAGGTTACGGCCTTAAAGGAAAGCTTGAATTTTACACAAAGTCTGTTTACAGGTCTTGGGGAGTACTATGGCATATGTGAATTTAGTTCTGTAAAGCCTTTTGCGGCTCCAAAGGGACTTGTGTGATAAAGTGCCTCAAGTGATGTTACTTAAGGCAACGTCTGTTGTTACTGAAGACTACAAGTTTGAAAATGGAAACAATGTGGGGGTGTGGAGTTCGATAAAAGTGAGCTTACCGCTCATGGCTACATTAGCTGCTTACCAGCATAACTCACCCAAATCTTGTGCAAAGTTGCATGATGGGTGATGCAGCCACCAGACTTTGACAAGGAAGGATGTGTGGGATAAAAAATACAATATAGCTGGTTCTGCTGCATTAATTTTTATCCTTTCTTTTGTTAAACTGTCCATCGTACTGCAGTGTTTATAGGAGGGCAGTGCTAAATTGGTGCAGTACTCCTTTTAATGTGGACGTGACTTATGAGCAGTTCAACCAAGGAGTGATTTTTCTCTTAGGATGTTTCATTTGAAGGACTTTAGAAGCCTGAAGAAGTAAAGGTATTTCACAAGAATAAAATGCAGAAAAGAGAGAACAGAACTTCCCTTTAATCACTGTGTGGCCCCTCAGATCTGTTCACTCGCTTCATTCGCGCGTGAAATCCGCTCCAGTCGCGTGCACATTTCTGCACACCAGACGCGAATTCGCGTCATTGGAGGGGCTTAGCGGTGAGCCGCTCCCATTGAGTAAAGAACGTTTTTTTCAAATTACCAGATTGTCCGACCTCCTCAGTCACTTTCGTCCGAAAGATTTCCTGTTTCTATAATGATACGAGGACGTATCGTGCAGCTCCAAGTATCCACACACAGACACAATGTTTTAGCCTCTCTCTTTCTCTCTCTCTGGTTTTTATTGCGGGTCCGACTAACTTGTTCAGGTGCACGCCGCCACCTACTGTACCGGGGTCTGCAACTATTATTTTAGCCTCCATTGTTGTTTGGGTTTCTGCCTCGCTCCTAATCACGTCACTACTCGAGCAAGCTCCTGATTGGTTAACGCGGCGCGAATATCCGCCAAAGTTCAGATTTTTCAACTCACGCGAATCGCTCCACTCGCGCGATGTCAATTCGCGTGTTTGCATTGACTTAACATGTAAAACACTCGCGCGAATGAAGCGATTCGCGTGCTGTGTGAACACGCCTTAAGGCAGTTACAATGAAGTCAAGTATGTCAGCTATCCTTGTTGGTGCATACTGTCACGCTCCTGCAGTCCATTTCAAGTACGGGGTGTGACTCACATTCTCCAAACTGGAAAAACGTGCTATTTTCTGTTCATCTACACCCCTTAAATGCAACACATGCAGGCACATTGTTCAGAGGCTGCTGAAAAGTATCCTGAAATGACCAACTGAGGCAGGTTGATAGGTACATTTCTATCATTTCAGGAAATAGGACATGTTAGAACTGAGGTGTACAGATTTTGTATTATACAACATTGTGGTCCTCCTTATTTTCCCCGTGTGTCTCATTTCTTTACAGGAACTGTCATGTTGCAGTGATGAGTAACTTTGTTTAGGCTGTAAATTATTGACTCTCTGTCAGGTGATTTTTATCTGAGGTTTATGTAGTGCATGCAGGGGTGATAAGTCTAGCATTTCATTATGTTTTTATGCATTTTTCTTTTTTGTTTTATTGTGTTTATGTGGGCAGTCTGTCAGAAAAGCCTTTTTTTCTGAGCTATAAAGATGACGTTATATGATTGCAATCGAAGTACTGAGTTGGGCATTTGTCCTCTTCTGACAGATGGAGCGCGTGTAGCCAACAACACGCTGATAGACGCTCTGCTGGACAAGGACTTCCAGCTCGTCATCAATGATGCGGTTTATAATGTCGGCTCTCCTGAAAAGGGTACTAACACATTTCTCTCCACTCACAAATGGTCCTCATTTTGTCTGCTTCGCAATTACCTTCGGCATGCTGATAAAGAGCAGTTATTATCGCTGCAGGAATGACTCATTGCACATTTCACCTCCTTTTCTCATCCACCTTGTTGTGCCCTCTGTTGCAGTGTGTGCGTCCAGTGAGCATGCCATGGGGCTGGAGGGCATGAAGCATGTTGTGCATCTGCTGCACACAGCACTCCACCTGCCAGAACACCACCTGCTGACAGAGAGGCAGCTGCTGCAGAGACTGGACAACCTCAAACAGGAGCTGTCACCTCTGGAGAAGGTAGTAGATGTGTTTCAACATCGGCCTGCTATTAAACCTCTCTTCCTCCCTATTTACATCCCCTTGACAGTCTATTTTCAGTACTGTTTTGAAAGTGACGGATGACATTTCTGTCCTGTTAGTTTTGTTGTACGAATTGGCTGGTAACCCATCCCTGCTTGTGTTACTGCCTGACAGATGAAGGCACAGCTGTCCCATACAGCAGAGTTCCACACCTCCAGGGTTATCTGGACCGGCATGGCCCTGTTATCTGTGCAGGGTGGCGCTCTGGCCTGGCTCACCTGGTGGGTCTATTCATGGGATGTCATGGAGCCCGTCACTTACTTCATCACCTACGCCACCAGCATTGGAGCCTTCGCCTATTATGTCCTTACCAAACAGGCAAGTCTCAGGGACATGAGACAAAAATTTCAGTTTTGTTCATTTCCAGTTTTATTAAATCGCATTTACTGATTTAATATAAAGGAGTAGTTTGACATTTAGGGAAGTGTTAAGGTGTTATTTGCTCTTTTTGCAGGGAGTAAGATGAGAAGATCGATACCGCTCATGTTCGTCCATTACAAGGTAGAACGAGTAGGATTTGTCGGTTGCTCTTTGTAAACACACGCTTCAAAGTTGGCCCCTCCTCCCGGCTCGACAAGCTAGCGAGAGGGAGAGCCGAGCAAGAGAGAACAACAAAGCAGTGAAACCGATAAATGAAATGTTGTTTTCTGATTGTTTCACGTCGGTTATGTTCCAAAGCACAAATAAACACGCCCAACGCTGCGGGACGGATTTTGAGCTGCTACAGCTGGACGCACCACTGTGCAGAGGTTGACGCTCAGAAACTTCCCAAACGCTGCAAACTAATAAGAAACTAAGAAAATAGAGGCAGAGAGCAGGGTCTCTGCAGATACAGACACCAGCACACGCTTCTAGAGGGTCATCAATGATGATTGAGAGGGATTATTTTTGTATGAGTCTATACATTTGCTTTTTAGGAAAATCCAACGCATTCTACCTTGTTTTTGTTTTTTAAATTGGAAACTACAGCCAGTAGCAGTTAGCTTAGCATAAAGACTGAAAACAGCTAGTGTGGCTCCGTCTGAAGGTAACAAAATCTGCCTACCAACCACCAGACAATTTGTGGTTTTATGTGGGGTTACGTGCAGCACCATTCGTTGACCAGTCGCACTGACCTCACAATGACAACAGGACTCCAGGAAGTCACTGCACTAGGCCAAGAAGTACATTGGCGTGAAACCGCAGACCATCAAACCATGATTTGTCAGTTTTGCACTTAGGCTATTGTTATGGATTAAACAAATTTAGATATTACGTATTAGTGTGCTTTAGAGGTGCTGGTAGGTGGTTTATGTTACCTACAGACAGAGCCAGGCTAACCGTTTCCCCCCCGTTTCCGATCTTTTTTGATAAACTTACTACTAGCTAGCTGCGGTATCATATTTACCATAGAGCTATGACAGTGATATCACTCTTCTCATCTAACTCTTGGCAAGAAAGCTAATTAGCTAATTTCCCAACATGTCAAACTATTCCTTCAACATACTGTAGTTATTTAAACCTGAAGCTGAGTTGTACAAAATCATGCATGTGTGTGCTAATGGTTATCCTCCCCACATTAATAGCAAATCTACTTTTATTCTTTCGCTCAGGATTATGTATACCCAGACGTTAAAGACAGACAGTTCCTGCATTACTTTTATAAGGGGGCCAGCAAGAAGAAATTCAATGTGAATAAATACAATGAACTGAAGGAAGAACTGACTCAGGTTGGTTGATTGATTCACTTTTTACATTACTTAAAATAAATTCAATGAAAAAACAAAATTAATTGTTTCAAGACTCAATAACAATTATGATCGACTGCCTTCTGGAAATCTACTAACTAATCGTTAGTAATAAGATGTCTGTTTTCTGTGGCAGGTGGAGGAGGACCTGAGACGTTTGAGAGAGCCAACTCAATTTCAGCTACCGCTTGAACAGATCCAGCCAAAGCCATGAACAATGGTCGCGAACACACACACACTCGAGAGCAAAAACAATTTCTCTGCTTTATTTTGATAATGGCACCTTTTTACTAGGAATCCATGTCATTCTGTGTTTTGTTTACAGTCTTGATAATGATGCCAATTATATCTTTAAGAAAACTACAAACACCGAAGACTATTGAAATAAAAAGTATTTCCCGACCATTGGGAGAATCTTCTGTCTGCCTGACGTCTTATTATGGAAATCTCCAAGGTCTTGGGATTGTACTCACAGCTGGTAAACAAATAACCCTGAGTTCTTTTGGAAGATGGAGATTTGTAAACCATTTTAGGGCACATGTCTTATAACACATAATAACTCTATTGGGAGCAAAAAAGTAATTAAAATGTCGAAAAGATTTTATTATACAAAGTCACAACAGTAAGACCACATGAATACAGGATCAGTGTATGCTGGTAACTTTGTTTTTCCTGAGTCATAGCTCGTGTAAACCAGCTAGAAGTGTTTTAGGTCCACAGTACAGCTTTAAAAACACCCCTCCTCCCTGAGGTACGTTGCCACACTGATGTTTGTTGCAAGTACGCATTATTAAATGTAGTACTGTAAACTGCTACAACACAAAGAACAGCACAAACAGAATTCCCTTTTTGATGGAGCGAGGTTGAAGACAAACAGCATGTTCATGTGGTGCCTGGAGAATTTGTTATGAGAGATATAACTTGATCATTGGTGCTTATAGAGAGATGATTAAGTATTAAACCCTGAAGTGAACAAAATCATTAGAAGTACCTGGTTGTCGTGCTGTTATGTCACCTGCCTTGCAACCTACAGTAAGTTGGAAAGTATTTGTCTGGCTTGTGAACCTGCAACTGAGTTTACAGTCAAAACCAGAAGCACCTGAAATTTCCAGCTTCCTCAGAGGCAATCTTAATTCTGAGAAAAGCTTCCCTGTCCGAGAAAACTGGCAACGTCAACTACTGCCGTCTTCTTGGCTTGTTAAGAAAGGGGGGGGGAAGAAAAAAAAAACAAAAAAAAAGGTCCGCTGCAGGATCAGGCAACATACATTTACATTTAAATTTAGCAGACGCTTTTATCCAAAGCGACTTACATTTGAGGAAGACAATGGAAGCAATATAACAACACAAGGTAACAAAAAGCATAAGTGCATCAAAAACGGGTCTGGTTAAAGCCCAGCACAGTATACAAAGCTAACGATA
>CM022472.1:12289992-12325449 GCA_011952105.1 Coreoperca whiteheadi | reverse complement strand
CGGGCGACAACAGGGAGCCAGTGTAACCTAAAGAAGAGAGGGGTTACGTGCGCTCTCTTCGGCTCATTGAAGACCACTCTTGCCGCCGCGTTCTGGATCATCTGCAGAGGTTTGGTTGTGCAAGCAGGGAGACCAGCCAGCAGTGCATTGCAATAGTCCAGCAACATTTGTGTGGTACAACAGTAATTTAAACTGGATTAAACAAGAAAGCTAAAAATGTGACAAAAGGCTAAGAAAAGTAGCAAACACAGAATGCGGTTAGTAATAATCCTGCAGTTTAAAAGCAATTTCCTGAAAGTGCAAAATGTGAACTGAGCTAAAGGAGTTGGACAAAATAACAGGAACACCTTAAAAACCGTATGCAATCCAATACAATAAGACCATAAATTATGGATTCAAGAATTACCCTTGAATTGACTCAACACATTTCTGTCACAAGCAAAAGATTCACATTATAGTGTTATAAGTCAGTATTGGACTTACAATAGTTTGTCTGGACTTCTGCAGACAAACTTGTTATCGGGGAAGTAAAAGACATATGGTAGTTATTGGTAAATATATTTAAACATGCATTCAGGTCTTCCCCAGAACATTTAGTTGAGGTGGCAAGCCACCAAGATCCTGATGCATCTCATGATCAATTTAGTAAGCAAGTGACAGCCTTAACATTTGCTGGCCAAACGTTTGTTATAGTTCATGAAAAGTATATACATTTTATTATGACAGATGTGGTTTCGTTTGTCTTTGACTCCCCTCTGCTGTGGTGAAACCCTAGAAGGTTTCACAGGCATCCCTCACATTTGGTTACCGGAGATGTGACGAATGAATTGCGTTTTACACGCTGCTCAATAATCTGATCCACTGTGACATATTACTGTGCTGTGCTGTGCATTACAAACTGTTGAGCTTGCTAGACAAATTATGACACTGTTTCTAAGATACCTCAAATGCTTTTACCCCCCCCCCCTCATATGAACATGCACACATGTAGATGTGATGAGCCAATATTGGTCCTCCAATATTGTGCGGCTGTTGTATTGGATTGCATTATTCTATGTCTACTGTATGTTTGCGTTCACACAAGAAACCAGATTAGTGTGAGAAATAAGGTTCAGCTGTAAATCAGATACTGTAACACGTTTACTAGCAGCTGATCAGTAATCAGATTTCTCCTCTACCCGCTGCTGCAACAGATACTTTCCCTGTCTTGATTCTGTCATGCAAATGCAAAAACCTTAAAAACCAGGTCACGGTTTTACTTAGCCAAGAAATCTGGTTTCTCAAGAATAAATTTTACCTGATAAATGAAGTCAAATTAAGTGATTGCCAGGCCAGGAATATTCATATTTCTCCAGTGCATGTGCATATATGTTGTTCCTGTTATTTTATAACCACTGACTTCACTGCAAATACTAAGGCTGATAATTAGCTGACTGTTGAATACATATGTGAATAATCGAAACAGCAAAAATAAACGTTAATCTGCCTCGAGGAGACCCCATTTCCCAGGCATTAATATAAAACCAGCTCGTTTTATGACCGAGGTCTGAAACTGTTACTTATTTGGCCGGAAGTACAGTTTCTTGGTGAGCATTGAAGCAAAGCACGGTACTTGCTTCTTCCCAATGGCATTCCTGTCATTACTGTTCCCAACACTCCTCATCGACACTTTCCTGTTGACCAGCGTGAGTAATTCTGTGAATTCAAGGGAGTCCCCATACTTTCGCAGCAGCTCGCACAGATCCTGGACATACCAGGAGCCATTGATGGTCTCCCGGTGGGAATAGTAACCTTAACAAACAACACAGGGGACAGGCTGGGTATTGACTGAACAGCAAAAAGGACATTTAAAGTGACTCGTGTGTCTCAAATGATTAACTCTAGTGTCCAAGTAGAATTACTGTTACATCTATAGAGTATCCACTGAATCAAATAAAATGTCAAAAAACACACTTTAGAGATCAAGAGTTGTAAACATCCCGGCCGGCTCACCTTCAGCCACAGAGTAGCACATGATGAAATCAGCCCCAGCAGGGAGGGTGTGTATGGCGCTGGCGTCCACCACCACCTCATTCATCTCTATCTCACTGTCCACGGCATCACAGGCAGTCACTGGATCATCATGCTTGTCTCCGCGGCATGCCTAGAGACGGACACAGCCACATTCACTTTGACTGCATTTTGAAGACCTATGGTTTTCAATTAAGGCATTAAAAACTGCTAATACTATTTAACTGGGTTCTGGCTTTTGTTTGCATGTACCTGTAGTATAAAGATCTTTGGCTTTCCCACAAGGCTCTTGCACTTGTCTCCTTTGAACCGGGCTGTGATTTCCTGAACACTGATCTTGCCATCGTAGGTGTAGACGTGATCATTCTCGCCGTGGCTCAGGAAGACGAGCAAAAAGCAGTCTGCGTCTGAATGGTTAGCCTCTGCGGCTGGTGAGACATCAGGTTTTTGTTAAACTCACTACTGAACAAGTACGAGTGTCCTGTACTACAGTACAGCCTATCACATGTTAGATATGTTATCTTAGCATATACAGAAAAAAAAGGAAAGCGGTAAAAATGTAAACTAATGCATACAATGATCCTGCATGTGCTTACCTTCACTGATTTTATCTAAGACTTCCAACTGTTTGTAGTTATCATAAGTCTTCACTTCGAAGTTAAGCTCACTCAGTCTAAAACAGATGTGATGAAAAGTTCAGCATGCAACGAAATAGGGATGGGAAATTCTTACAAAATGACACCATCATTCATCAGAAAATCGCTGAACAAGTACAAACAAGTTCTGAATCACACAAAATACAGCGTTCCCTCTGCAGCAGCTGGCTGGGAAGGGATACCTTCTCTCCAAGTTGTAGCGGTCAGCATTGGTTCCATTCCTGTCATTTAACCCCAGGCGCCAGAAGAAGCGCTCCTGGTTAAAGATGAGGGCAAGGCCTCGTCGTTTGTTGTCCATCTTGTACTCCTCTGCAGGATCCAAAGCTAGAGAGCTTTCACGAGGACAAAGAGCAGAGGAACAAAGACAATATTAGGTGGAGTACTGGCCCAAAAGGGGAAAGTGGAGTTTTCAGCTGATCCAACCACACAAACAAGAGGAAACAGTTTACCTTCTGATGAAGGCATCAGTCTCCGTTAGGTTCTCCGTGCATGCTACAGAAAACAACACATACATGAATAACCCACGCAACAATGTAGAATATATTTACTAAACAATGATGCACTGAAAAGTCTGGCTTTACAGCTATTTTTTAAATATAAAAAAAATCTCAGAATGTGATTAAAGTTGCCAAAAATACATAGGATGGGATTGAGCTTTCAGGCTTTTGCTTCTTTGTTAAGCAGTACAACTGCAGGTGCATGAATTGCTCCACTGCTGCTGGTATGAGGTCAAGCAGCCATTTTTCCATCAGCTTCGAGTCCTAGTGGCCTTCAGTAGCCTGGTGACAGGGGGAGAAAGATGGCCATAGGCTGCCAAAAGTGACAACGCCACACCCCACCCTACAGATATGTAGGTTTGTGTGCTAAAGGCAGCAGCTTAGGGTGTTCGACGACTAGCTATAGGTATCATCTGACATTTAAAAAGAAAAAAGTAAATCAGTATATACACACTATCTTGGTTCATTACCTTCACTAGTTTTGTTGTTTGTACACTCGGTTGCCAGTTTATTACAGTCCTGCAATAAACCCTTCTTCCATGAAGGTTATAATGTTCGCTTTCTTTTTGAACCGTTTCATAGAGGTGTAGCTCAAACGTCATGGTCATTTAGGACGCTGCACACTAAGAGGCGTTTAACGCCATGAAGGCGAGTCTGGATGTAGTGGAACACTAAAGAAACCTGAACATTACTGTGCACCATCCACATCCAGACTCGCATCATGTTTTTGATATTTAGTGTACCCCCGTTTATATAAATTGGGCAAACAAAATACTAGAAACACCTCTCGGTTTAACACAAAACAACTCAACAGCCTCCTAACGGACCATAAAATGCAATCAACTCCTCTCTAAAACAGCTTCAACACAAACTGAACACTATAATCGACATGAGAGGAGGATTTATTGCAGGGCTGCTGCATTAAACTGCATTAGTTTTAGCCCAGCGTACATAATAAACATATGAGGAATGTGTATTGGATCAAGGGAAAACAATGCAGCTAACCTGGGCTGTCACATCTTCAATACCTGCAGTTGTCAATCCACCCAACCAAAAAAATAGAAAAAGCCCCTTTACATTTCCATACTGATCAGTTTCTACATGACAGAGGATGACAGGACATATGGGGAAATGGTATTCTGTCTACACGATATAAAGTAATAACCGAGGACGTTTGAGTCGATGATTAAGCTCACCCTATTTTAAACTGACTTTACTTTGGCTTCGCTGGCAACAAACCCGTGTTTCTTTCCAAATTGATCCGTTCGTTTCGCTTTTGCTTGGATAGGAGCAAACCTTTCCTCCTCTCCTGCCTGAACATTTGATGCGAGTACCCAAGCTTGAAACCTGGTGCAAGTTAAAGCACTCACCCGCCCGGTCTGTTGCTCTCCTGCTGTCTTTAGCAACACTTCCTGGGGAAAGGTGAGGAAGAAAAGAGCATTGAAGTCCTGACAATGAGAGCGGCTCAATGGCAACAAAAGGTTGCTCCCAACTCTGGGACTGACTGGAGAGAAACATGACTTGCAGTTTAAAGGCGTGTCAGCGCTTGTGTAAAACATAAACAGAGCTTGATTATACTTAACCGAAGTTACCGTAAATTACATCGGAAATGTAGTCGTTGCATTTAGTTTTCTAACGTTGGCAATGCCACACGCAGGAGTCCACAACTTGTGTCTAATTTTTATTTAAAACTTATGTCTAAAGTTGTTACCTCCACAGCTGTCTTCTGTCGTAGTCGACATGTTCCCAGGTCGTCTTCACTCCCGACACACACCACTGACAAATGACTTTGCTTTGTCAAGCCAACGTCCATAAACCGGGATTTAGCTCCGCCCCCCCGTATATAACTCATTGGCTGAGTGTGACAACCGGAGAACGCGATTGGCTCACGCGTCCGCCAGTCACAGGTCAACATCCAGGACTTCCGTGCTTGCCACATTGCTGTAACGACTCAGAAAACGTTTAAGTGCAGGGATTTCGAAAAATCGCAATAGTGAAAGTGAGATTCTGGTTGGAAGATTAGGAGAGCTAAACATCTAATCCAGACCGTATTTCACTGGCCTTGTCTTACAACATCTACCTCAAATACTTTATAGAAAAACTTTGTTTGATCTCTTGGATGAGGGGTCGCTGGGGGCCCAGTCAAAGATCCTCAGTGGTCCCTTTGCTGCACTCTGAGGGCCTCTGTGGTAAAGGGTGCTGCTTGCACGATACATAGTTTATACATAAATGCATGATGACACACGCAATTATAAAAGCATGTTTCTATATTTTTACGACAGCCTCACACAGGTGTTTTCCACGGTGTTGTCACATCAGCTGAGTGCACCAGTGCATTCCCCGTCATGTGATATTGAACAAATATTTTACGCATTTTATAAAAAGGGGAAACCAAAAACATGTTAGATGCTGTAGAAACAGGCATTGTTGACACTTATTTATCACATGTTCCTATTAAGGTCATGGGAGGGGGCCTGGGCAGTAAGGTTTCATTTTACAGTCCATTATTTCTTAATACAATTTAATACAGGCAAATTTTTGTTAATTTTGTTAGTTTTCATTTACATTTACATTTAGTCATTTAGCAGACGCTTTTATCCAAAGCGACTTACATATAAGAAGACAATGGAAGCATTTATAACAATACAAGATAACAAAAAGCATAAGTGCATCAAAAACTAGTCTGATTAAAGCCCAGCACAGTATATAAAGGTAAGGACAGGAAGGTTGTTTTTTTTTTTGAACAGAGACAGAAAGGAAGAAGTCAGTGATGGTCAGTTAGATGTTGATGGAAGAGATGCGTTTTCAGGAGCTTTTTAAAGGTGGCTACAGAATCTGCTGATCTTGTAGAAGCAGGCAGATCATTCCACCAATGTGGAACAAATCCAGAGAAGGTGCGCGAGAGTGATTTTTTTCCTTTGCGGCATGGTACCACCAGACATTGTTCGTTTGCAGAGCGCAGGGACCTGGCAGGAGCATAGGTCTGTATCAGCAAGCGAAGACATGTTGGTGCAGAACCAGTGGTGGTATTGTAGGCCAAGGGCATCACTTTGAACTTGATGCGGGCAACAGCAGGGAGTTTAGTTTAGTTTGTTGTGCTGAGTTTAAAAGCAGTTGCTGATTTCCAGAGGAACATCCTTGACAGAACAGCTCCATTTACACCCAAGTAAATAGTGATTCATCATTAACTTATTATTGTAAATATTATTCCTTAGATATGTTGAATTGTATCCTGTGGACAAATTTCACTTTTTTGAATTTTCAGCTGACCTCTGACCTGCACTACATAAACAAACTCCTGGTTGAGCTAGCTCAGCATTCAATTGGAATTAATCAGTTGTAAGTTTACTTATTGAACACTGTCTCTGTTTTACCTATAATCAGAGCCAAATTACATTGGGTTTTTTTAATTTTTTTTATTAGCTCTATTTTGCCTTCTGCTGGACATAATGTGCTTTACACTTATTCACACTTGCCCAAGCACAACCTTTTGTTTTTATCCTTGAACTGCAGCAGAAATGGATTTGTTCATTTTATAAGATGTAAATGTAATATTTTATCACATGTAATGTACACTGAAGCATAGCTTATTTCCTAACTTTTGTTGCCATGTTGTGTGCAAACATGCTTTATTAATTTTAGTACTGTAAACTGCTACAACACGAAGAACAGCTCAAATGTGAATTCCCTTTTTGATAGAGCGAGTACGAAGACAAACAGCATGTTCATGTGGTGCCTTGATAAGTTGTTATGAGAGATATAACTAGATCATCGGTGCTGATAGAGAGATAATTAAGTATTAAACCCTGATGTGAACAAAATCATCAATCATTAGACGTAGTGTTACCTGGTTGTCATGCTGTCACCTGCCTCGCAAGATACATTAAGTTGGAATGTATTTTGGTGGCTTGTAGACCTACAACTGAGTTTACAGTCATGCAAACCAGCTCATTTTATGACCGAGGTCTGAAACTGTTACTTATTTGGCCGGAAGTACAGTTTCTTAGTGAGCATTGAAGCAAAGCACGGTACTTGCTTCTTCCCAATGGCATTCCTGTCACGACAAAGCCCAACACTCCTCATCGACACTTTCCTGTTGACCAGCGTGAGTAATTCTGTGAATTCAAGGGAGTCCCCATACATTTGAAGCAGCTCGCACAGATCCTGGACATACCAGGAGCCATTGATGGTCTCCCGGTGGGAATGGTAACCTTAACAAACAACACAGGGGACAGGACAGCATAGTTATTTACTTCTGATTTTATCACACCTTTAGATTGTTTTAATCTTACCCAACTTGTTCTCTAAGCTGCCATTAAAATAAAAAAAACTGTCTTTGCTCAATTGATTTCTCTTATGAACAACAATCAATTTCAATCTGGTTTTCGCTGTCTACACAGCACCGAGACTGCTCTGGTCAAGTTCACCAATGACTTGCAACTTGCTGCCAACACGGTATTATTCCATGTATTCCATTTTTATTCTCCTTGACCTCAGCTCAGCCTTCGACACAGTGGACAGCAATGTCTTAATCCGCCATCTGAAAAACTATGTTGGCATCACTGATGTGGCTCTCGATTGGGTAATCTATCTGTCGAACAGGTCCTTCTCTGTTATGCTTGAAGATCCCTCCCTCCTCTCGTGCTCCTCTTCTTTGTGGAGTCCCCCACAAATCACGTGTAGACTCAATATCAGTTTTCCTTGCTACACGGATGAGACGCAACATTATGTCCCTGTAAAGCCTGGTACGTTTCCTGTTCTGTCTTGCCTCACTGAAATTGTGAATTGGATGGCCAAACATTTCCTGCAGTTGAATGACTTCAAACTAGAAATAATTAGAATTACCCCCTACGGCCCCAGCACTAGCAGCATCAACAATCTCTCCTCTAGTCTAGTCTGTTAAAAAAGAGGCCCGCAACCTTGGTGTTGTTTTTGATGCTCAGGTGACGTAAAGTTGTGCAGTCCTGCGTCGTCCAACTAAGACATTTAACCAAGATAAGGTCATTCCTTTTCTTCTGCAGATTTAGAAAAGGTCATCCGTGCTTTTATCTCCTCCAGACTTGCTATTGCAATGGCTATTGTATTCTGGTTCGGCAGGCGAAACTAAATCTGGACTTGTCACTAAAGGTGAACAGACCTTTGCAGTCCGGGCCCCTCAGCTGTGGAATGCCCTGTCTGAGAATCTCAGGGATGCAAACTCAGTGACCTCTTTGAAATCTCTTCTTAAGACTCACTGTTATGTTTGTTTTTTTTCTTAACAGACGGTATTTGGTGCAACTATTTAAATTATTTTATCTTGTCTATGTTTTGGATTTTACTTATTTTATTATTTGTTGTTATTGTAAAGCACTTTGTAACTTTGTTTTTGAAAGGTGCCATATACAGTAAATAAAGTTATCATTGTAAATAAATAATTAACTCCAGTTTCTAATCGGGATTGCTGTTAGCCTACATCTTCAAAGAATCAACTGAATCAAATGTAGTGCGAATCTACCCATCATGCTAGCACAAGATCAGCTCAAGGGTTGTAAACATCCCGGCCGGCTCACCTTCAGCCACAGAGTAGCACATGATGAAATCAGCCCCAGCAGGGAGGGTGTGTATGGCGCTGGCGTCCACCACCACCTCATTCATCTCTATCTCACTGTCCACGGCATCACAGGCAGTCACTGGATCATCAGGCTTGTCTCCGCGGCATGCCTAGAGACGGACACAGCCACATTCACTTTGACTGCATTTTGAAGACCTATGGTTTTCAATTAAGGCATTAAAAACTGCTAATACTATTTAACTGGGTTCTGGCTTTTGTTTGCATGTACCTGTAGTATAAAGATCTTTGGCTTTCCCACAAGGCTCTTGCACTTGTCTCCTTTGAACAGGGCTGTGATTTCCTGAACACTGATCTTGCCATCGTAGGTGTAGACGTGATCATTCTCGCCGTGGCTCAGGAAGACGAGCAAAAAGCAGTCTGCGTCTGAATGGTTAGCCTCTGCGGCTGGTGAGACATCAGGTATTTGTTAAACTCACTACTGTACAAGTGGACACATGTTGGATATGTTATCTTTGCATATACAGGACAACAAGGAAACTGGTAAAAATTTTAACTACAACAATTATCCTGCATGCGCTTACCTTCACTGATTTTATTAAACATTTTAATTACAACAAAGATGTTGTGGTGCTGCCTCCAGAATATATATTTAGTCATTTGAGTTACATAAGTGATGATGCATTTGCTTACCTTCACTGATTTTATCTAAGACTTCTTCTCGTTTGGAGTCATTGTAAGCCTTCACTTCAAAGTTAAGCTCATTCAATCTAAAAGAGAGGTGATAAATAGTTCAGCATCTAATGAAATACAAGGGAAATTCTTGGTTCCCAAAAGAAAGACTCACAGTCGCTGGACAAGTACAGACAAGTTCTTAAATCACAAAGTTATCCTAAATGCAGCGTTCCCTCTGCAGCAGCAGGCTGGGAAGGGATACCTTCTCTCCAAGTTGTAGCGGTCAGCATTGGTTCCATTCCTGTCATTTAACCCCAGGCGCCAGAAGAAGCGCTCCTGGTTAAAGATGAGTGCAAGGCCTCGTCGTTTGTTGTCCATCTTGTACTCCTCTGCAGGATCCAAAGCTAGAGAGCTTTCACAATGACAAAGAGCAGAGGAACAAAGACAATATTAGGTGGAGTACTGGCCCAAAAGGGGAAAGTGGAGTTTTCAGCTGATCCAACCACACAAACAAGAGGAAACAGTTTACCTTCTGATGAAGGCATCAGTCTCCGTAAGGTTCTCCGTGCATGCTACAGAAAACAACACATACATGAATAACCCACGCAACAATGTAGAATATATTTACTAAACAATGATGCACTGAAAAGTCTGGCTTTACAGCTATTTTTTAAATATAAAAAAAATCTCAGAATGTGATTAAAGTTGCCAAAAATACATAGGATGGGATTGAGCTTTCAGGCTTTTGCTCCTTTGTTAAGCAGCACAACTGCAGGTGCATGAATTGCTCCACTGCTGCTGGTATGAGGTCAAGCAGCCATCATCTGACATTTAATAAAAAAATGTAAATAGGTATATTCCCATACATTTACTTGTGTGGTGTTTTTCTGTTTATACACTCATTTGCCAGTTAATTAGATACAGCTAGCTAAAACTAATGCAGTCTAATACAACAGTCTTGCAGTACATCCTACTTTCATCAAGGTTATAATGTTTCTTTTTAAACGGTGTCATAGAGGTGTAGATTCAACTTAACTGTCATGTTGGGCGCTGTATCATTTAGTGTAAGTGAAGCCAAAGTACGGTCAACTCAAATAGGGTGAGATTACTCATTAACTCAAACTGCCCTGATTACTACTGTAAATCATGTAGGCAAGATATGATTTTTCCAATCAAGGAATTTTGAGTTGATGATTAAGCTCAGCCTGTTTGAGTTGGCTATATTTTGGCTTCCCTGGACAAAAAAAAAACCCCCTGCTTGTTTCACTTTTGCTTTGATAAAATAAACTTTTCTCCTCTCTGTTTTTAAAATTCACAAGAAACTAAGAAAGAACACAAGCTTTAAAAAGACTAAGCGCAATTAAGTCCTGACATTGAGAATGGTTTAAATGGCATTAAAAACCTGCCTCACATGTACTAACTCAAGAGACAAATGACTTACAGTAAGGGCTTGACAGCACATATATAAGAACATAGTTAACAGCTTCACTGATGATATTGAAGTTACATTGGAAAGTTAAAGTCATTGCATTTATTATTCCAATTTTTTAAATTCCACACAGGAGTCCACAATTTGTCTACCTTTAATTTAAACATATATGCAACGTTGTTACCTCCACAGCTGTCAGCTGCCGTAGTCGACATGTTCACAGGTTGTCTTCACTCCGACTGACACCACTGACAAATGAATTTTCTTTGTCAATCCAACACAGATAAGCCAGGATTCAGCACCTCCCACTCAATCATAGTGGCTGAGTATGAAAACCAGAGAACACGATAGGCTCTCAAGTCTGTCAGTCTAAAGGTCAACAGCCAGGACTCTGGGTTTGGCACATTGCCAACATCCATTCATCCAGCCTCACCGAACTTCTCCCACACCTCGGTTTTTGCTTTGGTGACCACCATAACCACAGCCCTTCTTGCCTTCCGAAAGGCCAGAAGGGCCCAAAAGGCCTCTTCCTTCAGCTGGATCGCCCCCTGGTGTCCACCAGGTTGCTGCCTCGACAGGGACCAAACAGCTTTCTGATCATAACTGCTAGCGGACGCCTCCACAACAGAGGCTTTGAACA
This sequence comes from Coreoperca whiteheadi, assembly GCA_011952105.1. NCBI lineage: Eukaryota > Metazoa > Chordata > Actinopteri > Centrarchiformes > Sinipercidae > Coreoperca > Coreoperca whiteheadi. The sequence goes on along the minus strand of CM022472.1, from coordinate 12,313,994 downwards.
CGGCCCGCTCGGATTCCACATCCCCAACCTCCCCCTGGATGCACGAGAAATTCTTCTGGGAGACGTTCCCAGTTTACCCTCACTTCATATTTGGGTTTACCGGGTCTGTCCGGTTGTCTCCGTCCACCATCTGATCCAACTCATCACCAGATGGTGATCGGTTGACAGCTCTGCTCCTCTCTTCACCCAAGTGTCCAAGACCTACGGCCACAGATCTGACGATATGACCACAAAGTTGACCCTCGATCTTTGGCCTATGGCGTTCTAGTAACAGGTGCATTTTTGAATCACCCTCAACTCGAACATAGTGTTTGTTATGGCCAATGCATGACAAGCACATAAGTCCAATAACAAAGCACCACCCATTCGACACCCCATCGTTGCCCACGCGAGTATTGAAGTCCATAGGTGGTATCCCTTCCTGGATCCCAAGCTGAGACTCCAGGAAGGCCAGATACTCAGATCTGCTGTTCGACGCATAGGAACAAACGACAGTCAGAGCCATCCTCTCAGCAACTTGTGGTCAAATAGAGGCGACCCCCCTCATTGTCTGGGAAGAACTCCCAACACAGCAGTGCACAGCTGGGTACTCGGGAACAGAACATAGTTTCTACAAAAATGTATACGACGACAACTATCAATAAAGCATGTTTCTATATTTTTATTAAAGTTTAACAGTTTTTCCCCAACAGTGTTTTTACATTTGCATCACTTGACTTCACCGGTGTATTCCGCTCTATTTGATACTTTAAAAATAGTTTACAAATTTTAAACAAAAAACGATGCAGATGCTGTAGGAACAGACATCGTTGACTTATTTATCAGTTCCCATTAGGGTTATGGGAGGGGGGACTGGGCATTAATGTTTCATTTTATTGTCCATTATTTCTTAATTTCCTGAATGTTTCTGGAAAGAACTTTGTAGATTTGGTGCTAATTACAGGGAAAATAAAGACACTTTTCTGAGACTGTTAATTTAGTTTGTTGTGAGTTTAAAAGCAGCCGCTGATTTCAAGAGAAATTTCCTTGAAAGAACACCTCCATTTACACCCAAATAGTTATTCATCATTCATTTATTATTGGAAACATTATTCCTTATATATATATATATTCAAAACTCCCAGTTGAGCTAGTTTAGTAATTTAATTTAATTGGAATTAATCAATTGGAAGTGTACCAACAGAACACTGTCCCTGTTTTACCTATAGTCAGTGCCAAATGAGATGGTTTTTGTTTTACCACGAACCTTCTCAGGACATTAGGAATTTACAAACCCATAAAACAAAGTGATGGGTGCTACCCAAGCATCTAAAAGCCAGGGAAACCCTGAACACACTGTTTCCAGTTCATCACAGGACAAGCACTTTACACAGTATTAACTAAATATAAATAATTAACTGCATTAGAAAGATATTAATTGTCTATTCTAAAAACTAGGTATTTTCACATTCACCCTGTCTAACCGATGTTTCAAAACTCCAATAAAGGGAGTCGACGGACACAAGTCAGTGCAGGTCAAAGATGCTCTATCCCTGAGAAAATCTACGAGTCTGAAAGAAACGTTTATTGCTGGCAGCTTTCTTTCAGAGTTGTGCTTCAGAATCAGTCCGTTCCACAGTCTTGATCCTGTGGCGGTGTCACAGTTCCCTCTTCACTTCATACTGACATACACAAGACTCTCTCTGGCTGTCCAGGTATGGCTTGCATCCCAAGTGCATAACTGCGTCAAACAGCAGAGTCACTGCTGACTCACAGGCTGACAGGAAGGAGAGAAAGAACAAGAAGAACATTCAGTGTTAACTTTTGTTTAAAGAATAAAATGAAAAATGCCTCAAAGCAATATCCACAATCGCAGCAGTTTGATTCAACTCTAATTCTCGATTCTCAAATAGAGAATATGCGACATTTTCAAAATCTCAATCAAGATCAGAACAATACAGATATTCTAATTTCATTCATGGCGGACAAGATAAGCTTGATGTTGTGGTTATGAGTCGGTATTAAAGAATAACTGTCAATTAGGGTCATTCTGATCAAGATAATAGATTACAATATCCAGATTTACAGTGTTTAAAAAGTAGCTTTATCTTGCCCTCTGCTGGACATACTGTGTTTTACACTTATTCACTTACATGCCCAAGCAAGCTCTATATCTTTTCTATTTATCCTCGAACAACAGCAGAAATGGATTTGTGGATTTTATAATATGTAACTGTAACATTTTTACAAGTATCTTGCACTGAAGAATAGCTTCTTTCCAAAATTTGGTGTTGAAAGCGTTCCATAGTCCACCGCGTTTTAGGTATATTGCATTCTCAGGGGCACCTGTCCTACATCAGATTATAACGTATGCTATTGTGGAACACTAATTGTAAAATATACAGAATCTAAATCAATACTTGCTGACTGAGTGCTAACACTGACTCGGTACAGACATCTCAAGGGAGGGCCACAGTATACAGAGTAAAAAAATATAGGCTTTCTTCACAGCAGACATTTTGACTTGTGTTAGAGTGAAAAATGTGCTTTGTTGTTAAGATAAATAGTTTTGACGTTAAGATAATTTGCTGTGTTGATTATTAAGATGTTTAAGCATTTTTTGAGTAGTTGGACGGTTTCCTTGAAAGTAATGATTGCTAAATTGCTAATGATAGGAAAAAGATGCGTTCGGGTGCTGTGTGTCAAAAGGCTTCCTCTGGGCCTTTTGACAGGAGGCATGAAGCTAGATAATTTGTGTGCGTGTGGTGTGTGCTCGGAGTTCAGCAGGAAGTGGTGAAGAATGTCTCTAAGCTGACAGTCAGAGTGTGGTTTCAACTGAGGCCTCAAAGACAAGAAACAACCTTTGAGTGAGCAAAATAGAGAAAGCAAGTTTAGACGTGCTCTGTCAGGCAAAGTACTTGATATCTAGGGGAGAGGGAGAGGTTCAGGGGGTTGCCCTCTAGGGGTGGACGAAGATGACGTCACCATGCTGTGAACCAACCGGGAAAGCTAAGTTTAACTCCACGGCTCCTCCCCAACAGTTTTTTAACCAATTAGATGGTAGCACAATTTCATACAAAAACTCTGTGTAGTGCTACGTTAGGTGTCTCTCGTGGGGTGGGGGGTTGCAGCTAACTGCTATGCGGACTGCGACTGAGAGACATCCGTGTACATGCTTATTTTTGATCTTCTAATCTCAACAAATCATTTAAATTAAGAATTAAGTTTCATGTCATTTCCTATCTTGCAAATAAAAAAAACGCTCATACTTGTCATGGTGAGAAAATTACAGGTGCTACTAATAACATCAACGATGCCTCTGTTCAAGTGTCCCAGTGAGCCATGACAGTGGGACAGAGAGCCACAATACCAGGACCCTCATACAGGAACAGCCGATTGGAACTCAGTCACCATTATTTTCTTATTTACCCCTGTGCCTATGGCGACGTGTCAAAATGTTTTTGATTTTCCATTATTGGTCACCACGACGAATGAGGCGCTTATTATACTCCAGACCCACAAAGTAATAAAACAATGAAAAGAAGTTTAATTGTAATGTCATAATTTGATTTGCACCAGGATTTTTCTAGTGATTGACAGATTTTTTTTGTATTCCAAATACAAATATTAATTTTTAAAATAACTGATAACACCTTTAAAAAAAAACAACACTCTTAAATCACCGACAGAACAAAAACAAAACTTAAGAATGCCAGTGAACTAAACGTTGAAAGCTCATCTACTTGCTCTGTGTGCAAAGCCCCTTAAATTCACTGCCACACAGTGCTGGACACTGTGCATGGCGATCTACAACCATCTACAGACCTGACTTTGGTACAGGATGCGACCCCATCTCATCCTGTATCTAATTTGAACCCATTGGCTCAGCCTCTTACCTTGGACACTCTGGGCCAATCCCAGAGTCCTTTGCACATTCCTGCAGATGGTCTCGAGACAGTCCTGGAACTGCTCATCACAGTCGTGCTTCTCGCGGCCGCAGGTGTCATAGCAGCGGTCATGTTGGTTACAACATTTGGTCATGGACGGGATGCCTATGTCAAACTGGAAAAAATTGGTTTGTCACTCTTTATAATGTATTTTCGACTGACATTCAAATGATACAGCCTGCAGGAGACATGGATTTCCCAAAGTGCAAAAGATGTGATAATGGTAAAAAGGTTTCAGCTAGGGCTGCACAATTAATTAATATTAATATTAAATATTATCGCAAGAAATTGAAATATGGCTAAGTGCACTATCCAAATCGCAGAAGCTTCAATTTTTTGCTAAAAAGGTAAACTGTGTGACAAAACAGCATTATAATGAAGTACTGTGGTGCTGCAGAGATGCCCTGGCCTACAAATCTTGTTCTCCAGATGTAAGAAAACATGTCGGTTTGGTACAGACCCCAACAAATGTCACGTCACCACGGTTTTAATCGTTTTTTCAGTGAAAATGAAAATTGTCATCATTCCCACTAACGGTGAATCATAACACAACAGTAATAGCTGTCAAAATAATCACAATATGATCTTTTACCATATTTCAGCTGTGACAAAACGCACAATACAGTGGTCCAACTACTCTTTTTTTTCTTTTTTTTTTTCTTAAACTAATACTGTAAATGAAACCTAACTAAAACCACTAAAAGAGAGCCCTTCCTGTTCTACTTTACGTCACACAAATGTGTGACAATTTTTTTTTTTTATTTTTATTTTTTTTTAAAAACAAAGCATGTTAATTGTCTAGCATTTAGTATTTTTGCCAGAAGCCCGACTGACACTGGATCTTCGAGCCCTGTACCAATATCAGTATTATAGAGTTAGACAATCTGACAACAATGTATTGGCCAATATTAGTTGGGGTTTTTTATGTTAATCCATAACATAAATGAACAATTTTGAAAAGGGGTCCATAAATTTGGTTATTAAAGACAATAAAAATAATCTACACGTCAAACTAAAAAGCTAAAATATCAGGTGCCATTCGGTGCACAAGAGTAATGCAGTTTGGGTTGTTGCGTGCGTTGCAGGCATCACGTGTAACCAATTGTGTGCGTCCCAGACAGAAACCTCCAACCTCTCAAATATCAGACTACCTGAAATCCAAACAGCGGGGAGCCACATCCGTTGGGTGGTGGCTGCTTGTACCCGGGACGAGGCACCGGCTTGTAACCTGTGAGAGAGGAGCAAAGGATGGGTCTTGTTCTGCCACACAGTCGGTTATCTTGCTGTCAGAGATAACCACACACGCACAGATGACCTAAGGGGTTGCTGCCACACTCAAGGGGCAATAATCAGTGTTGGGAGTAACGCGTTAGGAATTAATTGCTTTTTGCTGTAACGCATTACTAATCAAATAAATAAATTACAAGCATTTTAACCTGAAATGAAGCGTTGTGGGGGGGGGGTTTGTGTTTTTTTTTAAGAATTCATCAACACCGCGAGAAATTGTTGGCACCAGAGGAAAAAAAAAAAAATCTGTGAGTGAAAGAGTAAGGTTATTTCCCGTCGCTGCAATTCGACGGTTGAGATGAACACTGCAGGCACTGATTCTACACCCCCCCATTATTTGCAGTTCGTCCCATTACCCTTCACTGGATCTATAATGAGCTGCGATAAACTCCATTTGAGCATTTTAGAATGCCAAGTCTTTCTTCCGCGGTTAGTTTGCTGAAAGCAACTCAAAAGCAGTGTAAAGCATTGCAATTCAGAGACAGTAATATTGTAATATAACTCATTACTCTCCAATGACAGTAAGCTATAATGTATTACTAATTATTATTATTTTGGGAAGTAACTTGCCCAACACCAGCAATCATGTATACTGTAGCTTCTGGCTCCCAAGTGTTGCACTGATTAAGTTTGTCTCCTACTACTTATCCATAGTTCTTTCATTTTGACCTGACATGGCAGTGGAAGGAAAAGCACAGGTACGCACACTATCCTTAAAGTCAGCACACATGGAACGAGGGTCCTGACACTCCTGCATGAAACACAGCCGCTATTCGTGTTATTAGTCACACGTGTGTTTGAGAAATCAAATGTTCACGGCGAGAAAGGGCTTGAATAAAGGGGGAGGGAGAAGCTGGCTTACCATCACTGCACCTGTAATGGCACAGTCCGTCATCGCCACCGAACAAATCCAGGGCTGCGTTCAGGTACGTGTCAATCTTGTGTATCCCGTTACGGATAGTTTTCAGAGTCATCCTCCAGTCTGGAGTCTCTGGCTCATCGTTGCAGGCAGACACACCTGGGAGACATCCACCAGAGGACAACCCCAACAGAAAGACACAGATGTAGCCATGGTAGTGCATTGTGCACTTGACGCCAGAGCCAGAAACCAGCGTTTCCTGGCACACTGGTTTAATTTAGGCTGTTTTACTCCGCAAAACGTTGTCGCGATGGCATCTCAGGTTTCACTTCTGGCTGCTTTCCTTTCACTGAGGTTACCTGCCGCAGCCGTGGAGCTCGTTTCCGGGGTTGACGCTGTCACGTGACACGCTGATAAACCAATGAAGATGATGTCACAAGTCGCAACGTCAGTGAAAAGGAAAAATACGAGTCCGTGATATTTTAAATATTCACTTCAGCGCTGCGCACACACACAAAACAAAACAAATCAAGTCAAGTCAGAGCAGCAGAATCCAGTAATTTATTCAACACTGCTCCATTTTGATCATCTGCTGTTTGTAGTGCGATGCGCAGAAAGGAAAGGCGTGACAAAAACAGAGAGAGGGATATTGGTGTTGGCATATTATGTTGGTCTATATGTAAAATTGAATTTGCCATAATGTGTTTGAAGTAGTTTAAACGACATTGTCCGGTACAATGTGCTCTGACACCATTGTTTACAACAGTGCTGAAGTGATGCGAGGTAGCGAAAGGACCCAAATCCAACAAATAGTTCTCAGCAATGTACTCAAGAGTAAAATATTCAGTGACTCACTTCCATCTCCTGCTTTTGTAAATATATTGGCCCAATTGAGGCTCAGTTATGAGTCTGTTGCTTATCAGACACAATTGTGTAAACCTAACCTCAGCTTGGGAGGACTGTTTCCTTGGCAGCAGTTGACTGGCATCTTGAGAGTCGGCGTTGCTAGGATACGTATATCTTAGGACCGTTGTTACAAGAGGGCTTTAACGTTACCCCTTTTTCATTAAACTATAGTAGAGTTGGTTAGCAAACAGTTATGGATTTTAAGCTTTCTTTGTCTTTACAGCATTCGACATTCGGATGAATTTACCCATATTACAAAAAACACATTAATTCTCACCTCTAGTGGTATCTAGCCATGCAGGTAGTTTCGGTTCTATTTGACCCAGTGTTTTAAATATATGTCTGAGACTGTTGCCTTCTATACGGTACAATTAAGGTGAACATAATTTGTACTGTGAAATTTACACTCAAGGACAATACTTGAGGAAACGTACAGTTACTTTCCAACACAGAGCAATATGTCAACAATGTCCCAGTTGGCATAACGTTACTCAGGATAATCCACATTCCTCATTGCTCACTGACTGCATTTAAGAAGAAATAGTCTCCAATCCCATTTACTGTATTGGGGAGGCAGCAGAAATGTCAAAACATGGGCAAATAAAGTATTTAGCTGCATGGCTAAATACCACTAGATATAAGTGAGAACAAGTGTTATGTAATTTTGATAAGCTGACTCTTGGGGCACCTGAATCAGAGACACAAAGTCTATGGTAATAATTTTACTTTATTTAAATGATTAGGCGAGCAATGAAGAAAAACTTTGTTTCTTCTATAGTTACTTAAATAACGGCATAAACTTCAAACATTCAAAAATGAAAATGTACAACTATTTATGAATAACAGTTTCAATGTCCTTCCGTGTTTAGTCCCAACCAACTTCACATTTTGAAGTGTCATGTCAAGTGAAATTTATTTATATAGCTCCATATCACAAATTTGCCTCAGGGGGCTTTGAACATAAAGTGTCCTCTAGTAGCAAAATCACAGGTATCTCTTCATGATCCATTGATCTTCATCCACACTTGGAGGTGAGCAGGAAGCTAAAATAAGCATTATGCTATTTTATTTCCATCTTTTGTACTTGGATTCTTCAAGAAATGGATTTGGCTGGAGGAGAGCACCTCTGGATGAACCTACAGAGTCTCCCATCTTACATTTATGTCAAGCAGATGATGCCGAAAGCTGTTTGTTCTTCTTAAAACAGGGATTTGCTTGTGCAGAATGCCTCTTGGGTTCTCACTGCTCGAAGTACATGCCTTTACAATCAAGTGTCCTTGTCCTTCTTGTTTCCAGGAAAACACAAGAAAAGCAGCGTTAAAAAAAGGTCTGACTGGGGCTTTCTATAATGTGTGTAGATTGGTTCATTAAGATGTAACAAGGCGATTCCAGGGGTCAGGCTGGAGTGGGGTGTATAAGGAGAGGGACATTTTAAAACTTCAACAATAGAGCTAAATTATTTCAGTAAGTTTTTTGCTCCTAGTGTAAAGACTCTTCCTTAAAAAAACATGAACATACACATCTATTCATATACATGATCGAAAAGCTTCCAGCTCATCCTCCTCTGAATAGGTTATTTAGTCTGTCCAGCTCCTTGCAGTTATCCATTTTCATGAGTTCTGCCTTCTTGCGCATTCGGTCGTCCCTGTATACCTTAGCAGCGTACAGCAGGTCTGTTTCTGGAGGAGACAAGCAGAAAAACAACGTGACTGATGAAACAAAAGAATCTATTACTCAATTCAATAAGCTAGTTCTGAGGGTGTATTGTAACCATGGTTACTCACTTGTCTGTCTCTCCTTCCAACAGCTATTTCTGACATTAGATACATAGTCCTCCTCCACACTCTTCTCAATCTGCTGCAGCGCTGAGCCCTTAAACTCCGACTTGAAATCTCTAGTGACGTAGTAGTCAACATGCAGGTTTTCTGTCTGCCGTTTTACGGTCTGACTTGTGGACCTGGAAGAGATGGAGGAAGGACTAGATGTTGTGAAAATGGTGACAACTGTAGTAATTTCCCCACATATGTTGAATCCTGAAGGCATGTTATAGCTTCATTAAAATTGCAGATCACATGGAAAACAACTGTGAAAAGACCAAATTGTCTGAATACAAATCAGAAAGATGAACACCCTTAAAAATGCACGTCAAAGTTTACTGCTTCATAGTACATTTAAAATAAAATGTAGATGGTGGACAAAATACTTTCTAGCCTTAACCAGCCTCTTTGACAGGTAATCATTCATGTTGTAATCAGTTCTACAGATCTGAAGTGAATGGAACATAGAAAAGTTGTGATTAGCTACCTTCAAGTTCGCCTCAGTGATGAAAAACAAAGTGTGTGTGTGTGTGTGTGTGTGTGTGCACCTACGGTCTAGAGTAGAGGCTGTAGGGTGGAGGCGACACCATCATCTGGCTCAGTATTGATACTAAAATCAGGATCACGATGGGCATCAGCTGGATAAACATTGAGAAACCCCCCTAGAAGCAAACGTAGTACGATGAGTACCTCGTTTTCAACAACACACACCTATGATAATGTAACAGTCAAAGCATGTTGTTTCTATAGGTGCACATCAATTCAAATTATAACGTACTTCAATGCAAATAAAAGGTTGATTGAATTATTATTATTTTTTTTAAATATAAGAAACAAAATCTGAACACATCTACGTACGTCTCCCCTTTCTTCTGTTCGCTCTTGTCGGTAATCCGTCTGATGGCTGTAGCTCGTTCTGCTGTTGGTGAAGGTGTGTGCACTTGCTGTAGACAAAAATATTATGGCTGAGGTCAGATACAAAGTTACGGAATATGTCCCAAATCTCACCTACTCTCAAAGAACAGTATTCAAAACTATATGTTCATGGTGTTCTACATTACGTAGAAAATCAGGCCTGGTGTGCCATTTTAGGTACGGGGAAAAGAAAATGGTGCACCAGTCATCCTAACAAACAATGTATTGGTCTGACTTGTGATGTACTAATTTTCCGCCCCCAGGGTGGTGGTCTAATTTAGAGTCACGTTCAAGTGCATTTGATGAGTGAACTCTTTCTATCACATGATGAAGTCCATTGACTGAATCCATAAACGTTATTATCTGAGGAGCTCAAGATTCACCAAAAAGCCAAGATAACATGGTTATATTTCTCACTTAAACACACTCCATCTAAATTTTAAGACCAGATCATTGACTACTTAACTGATAACATGTGACATTACAACAATATATGAATAATAATCAATAAATGTGGATAAAACGCAAATCAAATTTGTGGGAAATTCTGAAAACTTATTAGTGAACATGACCTTTATGTGTTTGCGTCTACGTGCACACAAGCGCTCACTTACAGGAGGGGAAGCCACCTCCAAAGAACATGTTGAAGAGGTCCTCAGGAGTGATGTCGGCCTCAAAGCCCCTGTGGAAGTCAAAGCCTCCTCCGTGTGAGTGACCCGGGCTGCTCGGCTCCTCTCCTCCTGTCAGGTCATACTGCCGTCTTTTGTCTGGGTTGCTCAGCACTGCATATGCATTACCAATCTCTGAAGGAGCATACAGTTGATGTATCAAAGAGGGGGAAAAGCTATGGACATAAACCATTTCAAACTGCTTTTTTTTCTAGGTGTTAAAAGATGCTTACTGTTACATACAGTATTTGTATAACTACATTTCAAAAAGCTTAGACTAGATATAATCATAAGTGAGTTACTTTTAAAGGCATCTGTCGCTCCAGGTGCATGATTTTTGTCGGGGTGGAACTTGAGCGCTAGTTTCCTGTAGGCTTTCTTTAACTCGTCCTCACTGACTTCTTTACTGACGCCCAGCACTTCATAGTAGTCCTTACACCGCTTTATTCTGAAAGACAGGGACAGGGAGCGAAGCATCTGAAAACAATCCAGTGGATGCTTTTTGACCTCCTACTCCGACAGAAATGCAGGTGAGAAAAAAAAAAAAAAAGTCTTTCTCCTTGAGTTTACCTTTGGTTTACATTCTCAGTCCTAGCCTTAGTCACACAAATTAGTGACATTCGAGCACATTGCTCAAGCACATCCCCCGGAGAAAATTTGTTCATAGCGTTACCAATCTCTACATCCCCTGTGGTTTACTAATGTGAAGTTTCTATACTAACACAGACAATACTAAGCATTTAGAAAAGGCATTTGCCATATACAGTAAGTAAGTTCAAGTTTGGACACACTTTCTTCTTCAAGTAAATGGGAAAGTGTGTCCAAACTTTCGACTAGTACTGCATGTGTATCTAGTGAGAGAATGGGTTACAATGCATTTAGGATATTGTATTTCCAAAACATGACATTGTTCGAATGACGACTCTTTCCATAAAAAGGTCAGGTACAGGAAGGAGGGAATCAAGCATGTATACTTTTATTTATTACGTACGGTAGATCTGCACATACACTGGCCTGTGATGCATATTCCAGTCAGTCATTACGGCTGGGCTATATGGTTGAAATCAATATTACAAAAATTAATGTCAGTATTTTTCAAATATAAATATGCATCACAAAATAGCAGATGCATGAACAATCACATTTAGAATAATTAAACTGACGTTCAATTACATGAACTGTGTTCCACTGTTACGCATACATCAGACATAAGTCTTCACGTTTGTAAAACAAAAACATCCAGTAAAGCCATTTTGTTAGTTTATGATTACAATTGGCTGGGAATCATTAACTTGGACAACAGAATTTAATTATTTGTTAATTTGATTAAAAGGTTAATGATATGACCAAAGCAATAATATAGAAAAAGCTGATAATATTGAGTTATCACCCAGTCTACGCATCGCTGAATCACGACTGGAGTAAGACTACTGATGAGGTCACACGGGAGACATTTTTAATGTAAACAGTCTGAGTTTTTCTTAGAAGACATGATGCAATTTTTAACCTACTGAAGCTTCCCCAAAGGATTTAGTAGAAAAACAATAAGGAATAAAGCCACTGCCTATGTTTAAGTGCAATACACTGGGAGGACGGCATTATGACGAGCTGCATGTTTATCCTATAAATTAACTCAAATTTCCATGCGCAACTTTCAGTGATCTTATACTGCCTCTCCCGGTCGTGGTCTAAAATTAGCGCATGTAGATGTTACCTGGTATCTAGTTCACGCCGCTAAACGTCTCACTTTCTCCCCTCACGGGCATGAAAGCAAGCTGCAGAAGTTCCCATGGCAATTGCCGTGTGTGCACAACAGTGCGGCCACAGATGAACGGTCCGATCGAGTAAAATAGAAACAGTACTGCTGTCACAGGGCCAATTGCAGGAAAGCACCAGAGCAGCCGAGTGAACTTGGACGGATTACAGTACCAGCTAGTGGAAAAAGAAATCCAGCATGAAAGGGAAGTCAGTATTCAAATTCTCACCTTTGCACACCTTCGACTTGCTCTTTGGTGAAGCCTTTAGAAGAGTCGCCTCCTGCAGACTCTCGGCTTTCCCTTTCTGGCTGGCCACCGGTGCTTTCTGAGCTCTCTGCTGGTCTCCTGCGATATGCCCCATTACCCGCTGAGCTCCCATTCTTCGTTAATGCGTCCAAAAAAGCTGAAGTAGAGAGGAAGAAGCTAAATAAATTCAATGACAAATTATTACCTTCACTATCTTATAAGCATCCAAGCTTTTAACAACTTCCTTAAGTGAAAAATTGTCACTTAAAATCAAAAAGCTTTAACATCAGGGTAACATGAGACTGGAAGAGCAATGAGATGGGTTGTTTTCCACTGATTACACAACGTACATTTGTGAAATGACGCAGTTTGATGATGATTTTGGATTTCAAGATCGCGATTGAATACAATTTGGACACACTGCTGTAGATTTTATAAACATTTATAAAACACAAAGTACTATCTACAGTTACTCACAGTTAAAAGACGGCACTCGGTCCACTTGGAACAATGCCCAATCAGACCTTTAAATAGCTCTTCATTTAACGCTAAGTCAATAAATAAAAAAGGCCACACTTCAGCCAGAAAAACAGCCAACAAAATCAAATTTGGCACAATACAAGGAAGGACTGGCTTCATTTATCTTCATCAATGAAGAAGCTTGTTAGTGCACAGAAGGAGAAAAGGTGACTTGCAGTACATCAAACCGAGTGTCAAAACACATTATGGACCAGTTCCAGGTGACTATTGGGGTGCAGTGAACAAAGGGCATGATGAGTTTCAGTGGGGCAGCCTGTGCACGATGCACACTGCAGCGACTAAAGCCAAATGAAAACCTTGCAACCTGTTATTCTTCCTGTACACGTGAAAAACTGGATCTAATCATCATTTAATTCCTACTATGTTACTTGTTATAGAGACAAGATTGTGAAGCGCATTATCAGTAGGGCTGCACGATAAGGTAAAATAAAAAAATATAAAAATCATATTGCGATTATTTGACAGATATTACGATGTGATTCGCAATACGTGGGAGTGATAATTTTTGTGTCACAATTTTCTTTGGAAAAAAAAAATCTATTGAAATCATGATGATGGGACATTTGTTGGGGTCTGTACCTGAAAACATGGTTTTCTAACTTCTGGAGAACAAGATATGCAGGCCGGGCCATCTCTGCAGCACTAGAGTATTTTATTATAGTGCTGTTTTGTCACTCATTTGACCTTTTCTCAAACAACTACAGCCTCTGCAACTTGGATACTGCACTTGGCAATATTGTGATTTTAATAATATGTCAATCAACTGTGCAGCCCTAATTATCAGCATGTGATGCAATGTGGTATAATCGTACAACGGGGCAATGTCAGATAGCGTTCTACTGAAGTGAGATTTGTGGGTAAGCAAGTTCACTTTGGATGTAACCTGGCATTACAGTGTCCTAGCAGCAGCTCACTTATAAACAGAGCGAATCACCACAGTAATTTATGCTGCAGTCAAGTTAAGATGACTATATCAGAAGGAAGTAAAAGCACACTTTCCTACTTTATATTGCAACACAACAATTTTCCTCGGAATAAAGAAAGTTCTATCTTATGTTAAGCCTACCTTTCCACCAACCACCTCTCCTGAAACAAAGAGTTTCATCAGCCTAACACATAAAAGTACAGCTTTCCAATTTTTATTTCCAATAAATGACTAAATGCGAATGAAGAAGGGTTGTTGTACACTAATCACAGGTTGAACCTTTAAAAGTGACACTAGTGATTATATGTACAGTGCATTTTGTTTTCATAGCCAATTTTGCCTTCAATAATCAAAATCACTTAAATACAGTTGCCAATTTCTAACCAGCAGGAAGCTAGTTGACCATCCCTTTGACAGTAAATAGTATAATCTAAATTACTTCACTGTTTCTTCACTGCAGACCTAGGGAAGACCCTTTGTATAGTCGCATTGAGATGACAATTGTAAATACAAAATATTGCCACTGTGCCCTAATGACAAGGTAGTGATGAGACTTTCAATGTATGAAGAATGCAAACTTGAAATGCACCCTCCATCTACATTTCTCTTTTCTGCAAGCCTTTATAGTTACTCATTTACTTTATTTGTAGTGTCCCTCCAGTAGTCTTAAATTCACGTTCGAGATTACTATCCATGTACAAAATATGGTCAATAGTGACAAAAACAAAAATACATCCTCAAAGACAGTACAGCAACAGTAGAGCAGCCTGATCATCTCTGTCTTGGCAACAGAAATGCTTTTAACTGTTGTAATGTTCGCCAATGCATTATTCATCATTACACAGTCTGTTCTCATGTAACTTAAGTGCACAACTAATGCCTCTTGCGCAACAACAATCCCTCTTGCCCATCGCACTCTAGGCTAGTTAACATGTTGAGAAAGGCAACAATATATAATGTTCACAGTGATTTCTTTTTAACAAACCTTACTCTGCTTTGTAATGTAGCTGTGTACTTCTATTCTACAGCTTTTTCCATGCTGAATCGTTTTTGCCCACAGTGACCAATAGTTTTATCTAATAATGTATTGTTTCATCAATTAATCTTATCAAATACACTCCTCTTGATGCTGTATTTTCACATAGGCCACATGTAAACCCTCTCCGCAACCTTGTCAAGTCCTCTGCAGGAATGGGGAACCATGTCATGACTGCAGACTCAGAGACACATGGACACTGACACTGACTGTGGCTTAGCAGCAGAGCGGGTCGTCCTCCGATCAGAAAGTCGGCGGTTCGATCCTGGCTTCCGCCAGCCCATGTCGAAGTGTCCTTGAGCAAGACACTGAACCCCCGAATCGCTGTCATCGGTGTGTGAATGTTGAGTGTGAATGAGAGGCAAACTCTAAAGCGCTTTGGTCCGCTAAGGTGGAAAAAAAAAAAAGCGCTATATAAATGCCGTCCATTTACCATTTAAGTGCCGAGCTGTCAAGCAGCAGTGGCTGAAGGTACAGACAAGGTACTGATGGAACTGGTGTTTATGTTCAGTTCTGTTCTGCTTATTTACTTCAGTCCAAAGAGTGTTGTCTCTTTTTCAGTATATATCCTTTAATATAAAAAGGAAATAGTTGTATCCTCTTATGTCAGTGGGAAAGCCCATGATTATGATTGGGCAACGAGATTAAATTTCCCATAATTACATCAGTCTGTCTGTTAGCAAGATATTTGCAAAGTTATGAACAGCTACAAACTCCCCCCTCCCCGCCCGCTCTCACACCAGCAAGCAAAAGACTCAGAAAGAGCTTTTTCACATTGTTTAAACATTTCACTTAATGCCTATCTATATTGGACATATTTAGTGGTTTTCATTAAGCATTCTTTTGCTGGAACATGTCGGGGTACCTCCTGTGGCGTGCATGTGGATGGTACAAATCGTTGAAGTTCCTTGAAGATTGGCTCAAATAAAACTGATCAGTGGAATTTGCTTATCCTACCTGCAAATTGGTGGCCATGTGTGTGCCTCGGAGTTCTTTTCCAGGTCCAGGCTTGGAAAGCCAGCTATCTACGAGCTTCCTGGGGGAAGCTTGGGTAACTTACTGTCATTAGCTGCGTGTCCCGGATTAGCCTGTGCTGCGACGCTCTCTCCTGGTCAATCACTCAATTAAAGGATTGGACTAGAAAGGACTAACGTTAGTCCCAACTAACGCCACATCCTTTTCTGTCCTCACCGAAATCCCGACAAATGCACGGCCTTTACACAGCAGCAATAATAACGTTGATCAAAGTCTATTACTTGAAGTGACAGTAAAACTGCAGCCAACAGAAAATACTTTAAAGGCCAGCTAGTCTTCAAGACGTTACAATGAGTGA
The DNA here is from genome assembly GCA_011952105.1 of Coreoperca whiteheadi. NCBI lineage: Eukaryota > Metazoa > Chordata > Actinopteri > Centrarchiformes > Sinipercidae > Coreoperca > Coreoperca whiteheadi. The sequence goes on along the minus strand of CM022472.1, from coordinate 12,297,779 downwards.
CAGCTAGCATTGACAACTGAATGATGGCTTGGTTATTGATTGACGTTTAATTATAAGCAGTCTGAAGCATTGCTTTGCTTCACTGACAGCTATCAAACATACAGGCTAACACTTATTCACTTAACGTTACCATAAATCACCCCAATTTAACGTTACAGCGAAGCGCTGGCCAGGTTAGCGAACATAACGCCAGGCCCACAACTTAGCTAATGCTAACTCGGATGTGTGTTGCTTGATTTCCTGTCTTTAAGCCACAGTTTATTCTTGACCGACGCTAACTAATCATACAAACACGTGTAACCGTTATACAATAGTAGACGGGTGACCTGCTCTTAGCTTCAACTGTGAATGATGCTAACAGACGTCAGCGAACTTACCAGCTAGCTTACCACTTTATGCTACCTAGGTTGGCCCTGAACAGACAGGCCAATCACAAACGGCCTTACCTTTGGCTTTGTCGGTTGGGTACAGCTTTTCTGCTTTGTTGAGAAACTTCAGCGCTTTCTCTTTATCTCCGGCGTCGAGGGCTTTCGTCGCTATATTAATACATTTTTCTGCTTCGTCCCGGTTCCCTTCCATCTTCATTCCTCTTCCTCCTCCGGCAGCGTCAGCTGATCAGCTCGCACACCACGTGGTCACCAGCACTGACAGCATCTAGTCACTGTGGACTTGTAAAACAGACTATTCTCTGGTACTATGGTTCTTCTTCTTGTTGTTATTCGTGTGTACAGTATATATCACTCTTCATGTGTTTGACTGTTTTAAATGAATAACCCTGTGACACTAACGTCCACCAGGTACAGTGTTAGCTTAATGTTTGTCTACCTTGTTGAGCTTGGTGACGAAAAACCGATGAGATGATCAATGGAATAGTACAGACAAAAAACAAAACATTCATATTTTTGACCTTCCACTGATCTTTGCTTTTATGTGAAATGTTGGATACTTTAATACTTTGGTACTCAACCAGAAACCGTCTTAGTTTAATACTGATACTGACCCACATAAGCAAATGAGACCATCAGCAAAAAGATTGACTGTTTCTATGTTGGTATTCTTAATGCCTTTAACCGATTTTTCTTTAGAGGATTTTATTTTTGACATATTTTGTGGTTATGGCTGTTACTGGGGCAGGAATCCGCAAAGACAAAAGGGGACAGTGATAGAGCTAGGCCGAAAACCATGAGGTAACCTCGTTTGGTCATTCACCAGATGGAGAAAACTGCAGGATTTGAAAGGATTCAAAACCAAACCTGAATTGGCCCTCTTCCTCCTTTAAAGGCATGTAATAAGTCTTTATCATTAAAAACGTGGAATGGAGGAAAAGGTCATGGTGGTCAGTACAGTAATATACAACTGGTTTATAACCTAACATTTTATGTTGGCCTTGCTACTGAGCCAGCTTGCTGTTGGCTTATTAAGACATAACATTGTAGGGAATATTGACAACTTTAGCTTTCTAAACACCTTTGCAGGTACTAGCCTACTGGATTTATTCAAAAATGTCCTCACTTGGTGCTCATTATTTTAAAAGATGTATTGATTTGTCTTCATCAATAATCTTTTACTATTTATGCTTTACATACATGTAGATAAATATGACTAGATATTTTTGTACCTCTCTAGTTTTCTACGGTGGCTAAAGATGTCATTTGATCAGAGGTTATTTCAAGGTTAGTGATCAAATGTACTACCAACAGACCACACTTACATTTTGTGTCTCCCTTAAATAGAACGCATCATTTGATTCATATTATTTATTCAGTAAATACATTTAACACACAGATTCATAGTGCACAGAAGAAAAGATGACGAAAAGAACATGGTTAGCTGAAGAACATAGTTGAACTATAGCAGGACATAAGTTATAAAAACATCAACATCCTTTAACTATTGAAGCAACTTTAATCTCATGAATTAGAACAAGCAAGGCAAGTAATATCTCAAACTGGCTATTACACTGTTGGAGACTTCGAAGGGCAAATATTGCCCATGGAGTGGAGTGCTGCATGGATGCGGAAGTGTAGCCTTGACTCCATGTTGTAGTTCTTGTAGTTCGTCCTACAAATAAAGATTACTTATTAGCTCTTTGTGTACTATGGCAGTGTAGATGCTACTCAAACTAACAGGTTGCTATATTTTTACATGTGTCGGTGCATTTTGGTTCCATGTAAGCAAAATGTGTTCACTACAAGAGCAAGGGAGCAACTGAAGTTGAAATCTAAACACCCTCACAGCCAACAAAAGGTCGTGCTGTCAAAAAAACAAAAAAAACAACCCACTCCTTAAGATCAAAACTGCTTTAAACCTTTTGCCATTTTGACAGCAACTGTCTGCAGTGCAGCATTGTACATAACACAAAATAAAAGCAGAAGAATGCCAAATGTTAACTTTATACATCAATAAAGTTGTTTTATAGGTGGGCTTCACAATACTGAAGCTACAGCAACAATCTCGTTGCAGTGAATTGTGGGATACACTTCATGCTGAAAGACTGTATATAATATATATATATATATATATATATATATATATACACACACACACACACATTTTGACTTTAAGGAAAGACAACATCCAGAAGCAACCCCCCCACAAGACAGGGAAGCAAATTTAACCAAGGATTTTGGATGGGCTAAAATCACTTACTTGGCATTTTCCATCATTGTGGTGGCTGTGTTGATGTCACCTTTCTGCTTGTGCAACAGGCCCAGCTCAAACATGGTAAATGGCACCAGGTACCGGTCATGCTTGAGATCATTTTCACTGAAAAAAAAAAAAAGATATATTTTATATATATATATATATATATATATATATATAAATAAATTAAGGCACTTCAGTGTGGCTATGCAATAGTGTTCAAAAAACAATGAAAGTGGCCAAATTTAATTTCAGGTGTGGAGAGTTTGAATTGACATACAGTATGTTATGAATCATGTTAATCAAGACAAGGTATATAGTACATGGAATGGTAATAGAACAATAGTGCTGTATTTTATTTATCATGAAAATACAGCTAATGCAATTCAAATCATATGTAGCGGTTAACAAAGTGACTAAAACAAATTCTGACAAGTCATTACATTTGTAGTTTTGGCTTCCATCTATCATGCAAGAGTGTATTTCACATTTTATGAATTTAAAGAGCAGAAAACTGTAGGATTTACATAAACAACTTCATGACTTCTGTTCAGATGCAAACCATAGCCAGAGGGAGGATAGTGGACGAGGATGAACATTAATAACTCCTTTGACAAAATTAAATGCACGGACACTGTGGAGTTAACACATTTGTGTCGACATTATCAAATGTTTAGCAAATGAGATTCAGCCAGCGTTAATGGACAGAAATAACCAGTTCCAAGTGTAATATATAATACTTTTCTGACAATGTTTCAGTTTATTTGCAACTAAAGTTCCCAGAGAGAAATATCTAAACCTTTCTACTCAGTCTCCAAATTTTAGGTTAAAGGAAGTCTGATGTTTGCCCATAAAGTAGATGAATAGAAAACTAAAATATCTATGGGTCACTTAGGGAAAAAAGTTCTGTAGAAATATTTCTGTACCAAGTATTTCACAAATACAAATAACACCATGGCAGGCCTTAGCCTTAATGAATGACTGGGGCACAATAAAGAAAATTCATTGTGTTAAGGTGATGAAATATCATGGTTATTTTTCTAAATTAGAAAAACAAAATATCCTACATCACTGTATGCAAGTTACTGGTCTGAACACTGAATAAAAATACTGTTAAAAGCCTCCAGGTTGATGCTATAGAACCAAACAATTAGCTCAAACTGTAAAAGATACAGATCTATTTATAAATCCCTTCATGATGAGACTATTCCAGTTGATTGTTGTAGCTGAATGACTTACCACTGATTGTAATCGTTACATGAATACTATTCTAAAGTGATATTCTGATGCAAAGTGAGTGTTTTGGTTGAATTTGTGCAGTAGATAATAAAGGTATTATTGGAGCAAATGTAATGTGTAATGTGTGTTGCAGTGGCTAAGTTAAGATGGCCGCACCTGGAAAGGACATGATTGAAGCAGCGCTCAGCCTGGACCAGACGCCCCATCTGTCGTAGACACAGGCCCTTTAGCAGCTGGACAACACACTGGTCATCAATGTGATACTCTGACGGGTCTACACATTTAATAAAATGCTGTTAGTTTTATGTTGGTGCTTTAAAAACACAAACAAACCAACAATAAAAATGTATTGCTCAGTGCTTTAAAGTTCTGCTGTTTCTCTCACTGGGATCATCTCTGAGCTGCTCGTCTGCTTTCTCCAAGATGGTCAAGATGCTTTCAGTCAACTCGGGTCTTTTGCCAACTACTGTGAAACCATTCCATACGTACATCATTTCCTGTGGAAAAGGGGTAGCTGTTTGAAAAGGACAACAGGCTTGATAACAATTTTGATTCATTGAAAGTAGGAGTGTGTCCTCACCAAAGCAGGGACAACTGGCTTCACAGGGTTGGAAGAAGAGTATCGCTGTGCCTTTTTCGCTGCAAACTTCTCCGTCGGAATCGACTTCCCAGCAATCCTCAGTCTGAGACCATCCACCTGCCTACAAACCACATGTTTTACAGTTTTAATGAGTACAGAACTTACAACCGAATTGTATGCACAAATAATGGGTCTCTCTTCCACACCCGAATATTTCCACCACATTTTCTCCCAGTTTAGTCACTTCTTCCTCGGGTAGCATGCTCAAGATGGCAGCTTTCTGGAATGCATAGACGGCCTGCAAGAGAAGAGCAATCAGCTTGTCATAAGAGGCAATACATGAGTGGTTTTACAACAGGCCAAATGGAGAAAAGGTTACTTGAGTTACCTGCGACCACTTGCTCTCTTTGCAGAGCAGGTCTGCGTATTGATACGCCTCCCTCCAATTTAGTTGGAAGGAGTAGGCCCACATCAGCTCCCAGTAACACAGGTGGTGAATCTGACGCCACTCTTCCTGTGCTGCGATACATGCCAGGAACTTCTCCTGGGCCTGCAGAGAAACCAAGACTGAAACCCCTGGGCTTTCGTTCTCTTTTACGACAACAAGAGAGATTGCGTTTTAAAAAACAACAGTCTGCTGTGTAGACACATTACTAGTACTCACAAATGTAAAGTTTCCTTTGAGCAAAGCAATTCTTGCGGTGTAAAAAAGAATGAGGGCTCCCTGTGGACAACATACAAACAAATTCATTCAAAACAATGCCATTTCACTGAGAGGGGCACTAAAATAGTGACACCTGCCATAAGTAAGCAAAAAACCCTGCTCACATTAGGGAACTTTTCAATGTAGGGCTCCAGCAGAGCTTCAGCCTCAGTAAGGTTTCCTTCACCAGTACCTGAGAGAAGAAAATGAGAGTGCAGAATGAGTATACAAGTAATAAGAATCTTCTGACCATTAAAAATCCCAACATAACAATAAAACGCTCACCTAGAATGACTGTAATGTAGAGATGAAACATCAGCAGAGTCAGGGTGCTGAGGATAGAGCGCAGGTTGTTGTTGGCTGCTCCCTCTCTCAACTGAGACAAACCAATTTCCTGTAAGATAATCAGCAAAAACAAAACATCTTTTCACTATAGAAATACTATCAGTATATTATGGGTTTTACTGGGGTGGAAAAAAAAAACGACATGATCGCCATCTTTGCATATGGACTGATGCCACCTACCCTGTCTCCTGAGAAGCCCAAAAACTCCATCAGTCTGAGGACTCTGGATGGGAGCAGAGACAGCATCTGATGACAAAAAAAGGTAGGTACAGATTTGGTCATTATGATAAAACTTGACAGCAGTACTTTGTGCAAAAACAAAGGCTACTGAAATGTTTTAAAAGGTGCAAAGACAGTGCATAGATTTGTTCGGGGGGAAAAAAACCCAACCCAGATTTATACATATAGCACGGTTATAATTTGGCATAAATACATTGTTATGACGCCAACTGTAATACTGAAATGCTTTCAGCTCCCACCAGATTAAATGAGCCAATGCCCATGTTGACACCGCCCCTAAAGTGAATGTGCGTGCTCTTCTTTTTTTCCATGTCTTCTGTGATGTTTTCCAAGACCTGGCAAACCCTGGTTGGGGACACAACACATAATTTTCCAAATTAACTTAAAAACAATGATAATGTTTCCTTTTCTCAACGTCTTGTTTTGGGCATAATGCCGTATTATAACCCCAACAAAAGCCTCCTTCAAGCTTCTTACTTGTAAATCTGGTAACTGTTTCGGATTCTCATCCCTCCTTTGATGAAGCCAATTATACTCTCATCCAGGAATGTGAGAGCTGCTTTCTGCAGCAGAACTTCAGCATAGCACAGCTCTGCATGCATCTCTTCTGTTAACAAAAATTGAACGTCACATGTTGGGTGAAAAAAATGTTTAAATAAAGAAATGTAAAGTAGCCATTTAGCAACTTGCAATAAGGTTCAACGAACATTTCACAACTGCAAACATTTAGTTAAAAACACAAAGCACATTGACATTTTATATTGTAGGCCACACCAAACTGCATTTTCTCAGTGTCACTGTATCAGTGCCCTAGGGTAACAACAGTAATTGATGTAAAAGTTTGTAAGGGAAAAATAATACCACTTATACTAACAGGACAAGATATTTTCAGTAGCCTATAACACGAAAGATAGTTGATATAGATTCTAAGTAAAAAAAAAATAAAATTCCGGCACATTTACAGTATACTCTGTATGTGCAGGCCTAACTGTAACCACACTTGCTTTTTGTGCTGTGATTGGATCAAAAGGCATTTTTGTTTACCAGATGTTGGTTCATTCTGGTCATTTCTGGCTAAATTGGTATGTCATTGCTCAAGTTGCAATTAAAATTCCTTTGAGTTTCCTGTACGTCAACATGGTGATCACGTCATACAGGATAAAGTATGTATATTCACTAAAGGCGTGTAGTCTGGAGATAGTGGAAGCTTATCACTTACCTTCTGTCAGGTTGTCAACTGGCTGTCTATACCATAGGCTGGTTAAAGTCTCCACTATTCCAGTTTTCTTCCGAAAACTAAGTTGAGGAACACACAGTATATGGTGAATGTATATAGGTTTTAATAAAAGAATATGTTAGCAGGACAGTGCCTCAATTGACAAGGTGATCGATCATGAATTCATATGTATACAGTATGTGACTGTACTTTCCTAAATCACAGGTTGTCCCAATGTTGAAGTGGGAACTTATAACAACATCCTTTTAGGAAATATACCTTTGGCATGTCTGCAGGGATTCTCTCAGTGAGGTCATGGCAACATCCATGTCCTTTGGGTCAAAGGTCATGCCTGCCTGCATCACCAAGATGCTGCTGTAGCCCATGGTGTGGTACATGCTATGACTCCTCCTGTAAGGGACACATGCAATATTTTGCTTCTTTTTTTTTTTTTTTAAACAAAATGCATATGCCTATAACTAAAAATTAGAGCACAACCATCCATGTGAAACGGCTACCCACCGCATTGCAGGGTCAGCTGGAGATTGTTGTTAGAGGGACTGTGACTTACCATGGTTTTAAGAGAGCCAAAGCATCAGCAAACCTGTTGTTCAGAAAAAGATCGAGGGCAGTGGAGCACTCCTTCAGCGCGGTCTCTAAATCCATTTTAGGTGACCTGAATAAAAGATCTGCAAATTAATTTAAGCTTCTACATCCCAACAGACATGCAATATATCGGACAACAAGGCATACATAAGTATGGGGGGGGGGGGGGGGGGGGGGGGGGGGAAAAAAACCAAAAAACCAAGAAGGGGGGGGAA
>CM022472.1:12236703-12289619 GCA_011952105.1 Coreoperca whiteheadi | reverse complement strand
GTGGGGGGGCGGGGGGGGGGGGGGGGGGGGGGGGGGGGGGGGGGATTTGGATCCTTGTGATATTTGTGGTTAGAGAGCAGTTTAACCTGCATAAACATGTCATTTATCTAGCTTCTATTATTAATTTCCAGAAGAGGAAGCTTGTGATATCCCGGTCTACATGCCCCCATCCGACCTGTGTGAGCGTATTGTGGGCTGCAGCACAGTCTACTGGTGCACCCGGTATCCCAAGTGGCACTGGTCCACCAAGTATTCAGATCTTTTACTTGGGTAAAAGTAGCTACCAATACAGGGATGTCAAAATGCTCCATTACAAGTCAAAAATCCTGGATTCAAAATCGTATTATCTGCCAAAATGCACGCGGTCTTACGTGCGCGGTTTCAGAGCAGCCCTGTGCAGGTGAACATGGGGGGGGCATTGAGGGGATAACAACTTCACTTCCTTCCTCTCACACTTGAATGATGAAATTAAAATGAAGAGACAGAAACTGATTTGGATTTTTTTTGTGTTTGAAATAATGCATAATAAGCTTGTTCTAAAACTCTGGCCAATGAACATCTGTAGAGAAGTGTAACATTAAGAAGTAAAACATAACCTACCTGTGGTAGTGAATTATCGTTCCTCTCCATTCGCTGTCGGGAATTTGAGTCAGATAACAAGGCGTTACACCCCGAGTCGGTAAACGACAGAGTTTATGTCTTGCCCTGTCAGAAGTTAAGCAACCTCTGCAAGTATAAAGCGCTCTCTTCTCTTGCAGCCCGAGCGATAATTTGGCCTCCTGCGATTTTTTTATAAGGTGAGGAGCTGGGAGTGGCCTACATTTGGAATTCCAGCCCACAAACCTTTCTCTTTGTACGGCTACATAAAACATATTTTGTCATCTCAAGCCAACAGTTCCTGCACTTTAAGAGCAACCTTTACAAGAAATACTATCATTTATTATCAGGGGTGGGGTGGAGTGTAACATTAACTCAGGTACTGGAGCCTACTTAATTATAGTAGCCTATTTCCATTTGATGCTACCTTATACTTCTACACCACCTCATCTCAGAGGCAAATATTGTACTTTTTACTCCACTACATTTGTCTGCCAGATTTAGTTACTAATTCAGATACTTTTTCAGATGACATTTTCCCTGTCCAGTGAAAACCATGTATCTCCAAATGTGGCGATTCTGAGCGTGAATGTTTCAGATAAACTGAAGGATTAAGTTCCGTTATGGGCGGAGAAAATTCTCCAACCTCTTAAGGTAAATAAACTTTGTAGCTGGAAAAATGCATTCGTCCCAAAGCTGAAAACAGGGCGGTTTTTCTGAGCTTGACTTGTTAGAGATGCGTGGTTCTCACAGGACTGCGGCGCTACAAATATGGTGCATTGTTGAAACTTTAATCAGTATTCCCACTAATAAAGAAAGTCCAGTATAGTCAGCCTCTATGACTTTGAAACAAGTCATTTTGTCATTTGACTCATATGTTTTAATGCAGTTTCTGCCTTAGGCCTAATTTGGAAAATACTGATAGCAGAAATATCTTGAAACATGTGCACTTGTATTGGCTTTCTTGTCCACAACAGCATGATTGTAACATTTTGTGTTGCGATGGATTTTCCATTTTGGCCTTTTTGCACTAAAAAATGTAAAATAAATAAATAAATAAAATAAAAATAATAATAAATAGGCTACAATTCTTCCAAGACTCTGAGATTCGTTGCAGTAGCTACAACTATTTCCTACTTCTTGTCCTAATATTTTGTTAATGTGTGAATGTGATTGACAAATCGAGTTAATGTTGTCCCTATTCTTCGCATGGAAATGAATATAATTATTTAAACCACTGAGCTTACTTGTCACTTATATAGTCTGTCAGCTCAGTCAACAAGTCTGTCTTGTGGGTGTTCATTGCTGACTTGCACGGACAAAACTGAAAATCATGGACAATGATGTTAGCAATATAATGTATTTTCCTGTTTTTACTGAAGAAAAGCAGGGATACATCGTAATAGTATTTTATTTTCATTCATTGTATTTATTTAATCATATAAGTAATAGGATGTGGATGATGTGGTTAATGTACGAATATTAAAAACAAATGTAGTAATGTCTTTTTCATCTTCGCGGCCCCAACAATGACCCGCTGTTGCCAATAGCCGTAAAAACTACATTACCCACGATCCTCCGCGCACAGCGTAGGAAATTCGGGAAGACATGGCGGCGTCCGAGGTCTCGACAGACCCCAACGCAAACGTCCCAGATTATGAATATGCTGACGTTAACACCAAACCGTTTCATATCGGCTCTTTCCGAACCGAGTGGCTGAACAGACTGAAGCCGAGCAACTACTCCTACCAGCCGGAGGACGAGGACACGTTTGATGCCAACTTTGCCAAAATGCTGGGGGTCGATGCGGAGACCATGGCCGAACTGAAAACCACCTGCAGGTAAGTCCTGGTCCTGGTGAGCGTTTCCAGGCACCCAGCACGAACCGTGTCTCGTGAAAGTCTTTCGTTTCCCGGTCTCTGTGCGTGCAGCGACGTGTATCACACACCACGGCCTTGGACTCACGTGCAGCTCATGTTTGTCACAATCGGAATCACCTTTATTGGGCAAGTAACGTTATGTGTAAACATGCAATGATTTAGGATTAAGATTTAAGCTCCGTTATGTGCCAAAGGACACATGCACAGGGATATAACGTACAAGGTGCGTCACGGGAGCACAACGCCACCAAGACGTTCAGGCGACGGTTAAACATAGAGAAATGAAAAAACTAAAGACATAAGCAGCATGAAACCAACCGAGTATAGACATATAACTAAACAATGATAAGCAAACAAACATGTAGCTGTCATGTGCCTCTATCGATGGAGTATACAGGTATTGCACAATGTGTGTATTCAACTGTGAGATGTATATGTATAGGATATTTAAGAAGCCAGATGTTTTGGTATTGCAGGGTTATTTCACAGGACTTAAAGGACGTGAAGCTGGCCCCCCCCCCCCCCCCCCCACACACACACACACACCAGCCCGATGATGAAGATGACAGCATGTTGCTTGTATTTCAAATCTCAGCTGTCACCCTCATCTGTAAGACCGTGAGGCTGCGGATGGACTGTGCACTGATATTTGCATTAAGACCACAATGATAACGCAAGGGTGCAGTGTAATGAATACAGAGTAATGAAGTCAGGCAATAAATCGCATTTTGCTGCCGTTTTTTTTTTTTTTTTAAAGTTTCTGCTGGGATGTAGCAGAACGTGAAGAAAATGAGCAGCATAAAGCAAAGCAGCCAATACGAAGGCCAAAACCGCTCTGCTTCTCCAACTACGACACTAGTGCAACTTTTAAGCAGCCAATATTGTTTTGCAGTGATTTATAGTATGAACGTACAATGTTGCCACAAAGGAAATTTGTGTTTGCAAACCAGTTGTGTGACTTGGTTTTCATTTTTGTCCCTTTCAAGTCTCGATTCACTCCGTTGCCATCCTGAGGATCAGCCGCCGGATACAGACGTCGTACCTCCAGACCCAACGCTGAAAACGCTCGCGTATGACTCCTCCTCAGTTGTCACAGGTCATGTTGTCTCTTGGGTAAAGCAGCAGCATGTAAACACATCCAGTGCTCTGTGATTTGTGTTTAAAACAGACAAAGGAAAAAGCGACAAGATTACAGAGCTTCCCTAAAAGTCAACAAGAACAGACACGACCTCTACGCGGATGAACTGGTGGGTCCATTGCAGTATTGCTGAAACGCTGCCAGTCAGTAAGATCCCGAAGCTCCAATAGTTTGTTTTGTTCATTTTGTTCAGGGGAGGTGCCAGGCGTGTGTAATTTTTCGTGTACGTGTCTTAATACATGAGGCTTGGTGCTCTGTGTGACTTCCAGGAGCGTTTAACTGTCGGTAGGAAACCAGAAGCAGCGGCTGAGGTGATCCCTGAAGGAGAGGTCATTCTAACCATCAACGTCTACTACCCGGCTGTTATTGAGAAAGTGAGCTTTCGCTTTTCTCCTAGGGGCCCAAAAACCCCTTAGCCCCTATATCTGACAGTCTAAATGTTCTTCTCCATGGCACTCACAGCCCCCCCCCCCCGCCCCGCAGTTTAACTACGTTAGACCCCACATGACTCTGCTGATGACGGGCTCCCACAGCTTGGCAGAGCTCAGGGACGCCATCTGCTGCGTCAGCGACTTGCAGGTGTGCGGCGAGTTCAGCAACACGCCGGACATGGCTCCAGGCTTCATCAGCAAAGTAAGCACACGTACTCCAGGCAAGATCGGAACATAATGACTGTGTAGCCACGCCTATAGCGCTCTCTGTGTGTTTACTGCGACTGCACCTCTCAATTTAAGAATTTTATATTAAAAGTATCTATTGTGCGGTATTGTAAGGTCCGATTCTGTCAATGTTGGCGCACAAGACCAACTCCTAAAACCTAGAGGTAATATTTTCATGTTTTCTCTTTTAGGATCATTACAAGTCAGCATTCTTTTTCTTCGAGGGAGTTTTCTATAACGACATGCGATTCCCCGAGTGTCAGGACATCAGCATGTAAGTTTTACCTCCGGATTAGTTGAGTGATTGGTTCAGATAATCTCCTGTTCTTATAATCAGCTGCTAGGTTATAGCCTCTGCCCTGCTTGTTTGACTCAAAATTCCTCTTTGCCTTATCATTTAAAGGGATAGTCCAACATTTTGAGAGATTCGCTTTCCTTCCGAGGTGAGAAGATTGGTACCACTCTCATGTCTGTGTCATGAGGCTCTGCCTCTGTCCAAACGTAAAAGATACGCCTACTAGGGGTGGGCAAAATGGCCCTAAAATAATATCACGGTATTTAAGGGCATTCTGCGATAACGATATTCTTGACGATATGATAAAATCCTGAAAAAAAAGACAAGATATAATGTGTATATACATGTAATATATATATATATATCTTATATCTTATTTTCAGGATTTTGTCATGTTGTTAAGTGTGTATATAGTTGAAAGAATACATTCATCTATTTCTAGAAAGTTATTTCTTATTTCACCATTTGAACTCTACTTAGTGTTTACTCACAAACGACTTTAATGTGCTCACCTTGCTTTTCCCTTCAGTTCGCTTTTCCCCACACACGCACACACCTACACTTGCTCGATGCTCGTTGCTGCTGTGCATAAAGGAATGCCGTCATTACGTCAACAAGTCGGAATGTTACCATTATCACGATATGAAGTTTTATTATCGTAAATTAAAAATTATGCCGGTATTATCGTGAATGGTATGATATGGCACGCCTACCAACGCCTCTAAAGTTCACTCATTTTTGTTATATCTCGTTTGTTTTAATCTGCATTCAATGTAAAAACGATAATTTGTGACTTTAGTGAGATGTGCTTGCTGTAACTATAAGTGTTCCCCAAAATGTTAAACTATTCCTTTAACTCTTGTGAATGCGAAGCCTCAAATTGGGATTCTGTGTAAATGACAGGATTTAATGCTGCATTTGATTTGATCAGGTTTCTTAGGGGACTGAGCATTATGCTATTCTGTGGTTTTATGTCTACATCATAACCACAATTTGTAATAGCATAATAATATTTGAAATAATAACGTCATTGAAATATTCCTTTGTTTTAATTGACCACTTTATTTTATGGTTTTGTAGGCAACCTCAATGTGTAAGAAGAACGTGGCTTTTCCACATAGCAAGTCTATGAATCCTCAAACACATGCCTTACACTGTAGGGCAGGCCATGAATTCTATGGACAAAAGTTCAATAAATACATTTTAATATTTCTTAAATAATATAAAAATAACACAGTAATCTTTTCAAATATCACTGTGGTGCTATTGTTAACACTGTAGCTTATGCATTCAACGACTGATGATAGCATGAACATCTTGGTTTGAGGGGCTATTTATTGACACAGATTCTTGTTCAGATCAAGATGCCAACTGGAAATTACAGCCACATTTACTAATGATAATAATCACGCTCATTTGAAGACCAAAGACAGCGGTTAGAAATATTTGGGGCGGAACATTGCCCTTGGCATGCTTACATTCAGTCTGAATTACTCTGGGAAAGGGTTTTTGGAGAGTTTGATGTGGTGGCGTTACCACAAAACAACAAAAAAACATTCTCACGCATTTTACACCCAACACTCATGGTAGTTCAAACCAAAAGTTGTCATTCCCAGGAGTGATATATCCAATGAAAATCGCAAGTGAAATGCAGGCCGTCATTTGAGCATTTTTAAACGCGGAATCTACCAGAAACTGGAAATTGGCTTCAGTTTAATGCGATGTATAACTTTAAAATGAACAGACATGTATTTAAAAGGACATTCTTGTGATGCTCCTTCTGCTTGTTTATGATACAGGACTACCATTGAATGGGCAAAGGCCCACAACTTCCCCACCTACAGCCAGGCCAAGATGGAGGACACACGATTTGTGGATCTGAAAGTGAAAGTGGGCTTCCCGTACCTCTACTGTCACCAGGGAGACTGCGAACATCTCGTCATCATCACAGACGTCAGGTTAGTGCTGTGTTTTTTTTTCGCATTATTTTTCAACCGCTGTTCAATTTTGTGCTCCAGCTCCTTTTCAAAACCCACTCAACCTCCTTCTAAAAGGTGTAGTAAGTATGAATGTTACCGTCCCATAGCAGAAATAACCATCGTTTATCATGTTGTGGCTATTTATAAGAATGACATATACTTTACTACCCGTACTTATATTTTTGTTTGATTGTATGTTTGGTTTTGAATCATGTTTTTATATACAAATGTATATTATTGTTTTATATTGTATGTACTCAGGTCTCCCTTGAAAATTAAGTGTTAATTGGATCAGGTAAATCCAATTAAGATTTTACCTGATGGGGTGCACGGTGGCAGAGCGGTTAGCGCCCCTGCCTCCCAATAAGGAGATCGTGGGTTCGAATCCCGGACCAGACCACGACCTCCCTGGGTGGAGTCTGCATGTCCTCCCCGTGTTACCGTGGGTTTTCTCCGGGTCCTCCGGTTTCCTCCCACCGTCCAAAGACATGCATTAGGTTAATTGGTGACTCTAAAATTGTCCCTAGTGGATGAATGTGTGCGTGAATGGTTGTCTGTCTCTGTGTCAGCCCTGCGATGAGTTGGCCACTGTCCAGGGTGTACCCCGCCTAAGGCCCGAAGCCACTGGGATAGGCTCCAGTCACCCGCGACCCCGAACGGGAACAAGCGGTAGAAAATGACTGATTTACCTGATTAGATAAATGGTTACTATGCGTTACTACAAGCTTTTGGGGGGGGAGATCTGACTGCTCTCACAAGACTCGAAAGCTAAGTTTGGTTTCATTGGACTAAGAAATGCGTAATAGTATGAGCTGATTTATTGTTGCCGTGAGGAGGGTAACCGCTCATGAAAGCAGCTTTTAATATCACGAATGTGAGACAAATCTGCGTTCTCATCACTCAGACTCTAAGAAATGGCCCGGGTCCCTTCTTTTTTTTTTTTTTTACACATTACAGACTGACCCATAAGAACGACTGCCTGGACAAGAAGCTGTATCCACTTCTCTCCCACAAGCACAGGGTCACCACCCAGAAGTGTGCTGTTTGCCATGTCTACATTGGAAGGTGTGTAAAAATCAGCAATGCACAAACAGCTTTGCTGCATTTTCAAACTGTGTATAAAAGTTTAACCTCCCTGACTCTTTCCAGATGGTTTACTACCAATGACCAGTTTGCTCCGAGTGACCCGTGTCTCTTCTGTGACAAGTGCTTCCGGATGCTGCACTACGATGCTCAAGGCAACAAACTGGGCGATTTCCTGGCCTATCCTTATGTGGACCGCGGTGCATTTAACTAATGCTTTCGTTTGACGAACTGCTCAGATCACTGATTTAATGCTGTATAATACAGCGAAATGTTTTATTTCAGAAAGAAAATATACATTTCCCAAATGCTAAAGGGACAGTTGACCCCCAAATCAGAAATACATGTTTTTCCTCATACATGTAGTGCTATTTATCCATCTACATTGTTTTGGTGGGAGCTAGCGGCCATTAAGATGTCTGCATTTTTTAAATTATAAAGGGACTACAAAGCGACACAAGTGTCTCTTTACAGAAATCATGACCCGGTTACTCAAGATAATCCACAGATTCGTTATGAGCCGTTTCACGTATGAACTATTGGTAGAAAGAAAATGATTCCTGATTTCTGGAAAGAGACGTTGCTGCTGAGTTTTTCAAATGTATTTTTTTGCCGCTTTGAGTACCACAAGCCGTGTGCCATATAGTCCCGTTATATTCAAAAAAATGCAGGCATCTCTACGACCAATAGCTTTAAAACTCGACAACTCCCACCAAAACAATCTAGATAGATAATTAGCACTGGTGGTAAGAGGAAAAATAAACATGCATTTTAGATTTTGGGGTCAACTGTCCCTTTAGCATTTAGGAAATTTATATTTTCTTGGAAAATAATTTTTTTGTGTTTTTGGACAAAATGCTTTGATTTTACAGAGTTTTGTTTGAAATAAACATAATTTACTGGAAAATCTATTTCACATTTTTTTTCATGTGAAAGCTTATTTGCATTGTTAAGTTTTTAATGAACGATTTACAAATTAAACAGCAATCTCGGCACTTTAGTGCTTCGCAAAGTAGTACTCAAGTAATCAATCTTGCTCCCCCTGAAAACTTGGGTTTCAAATTTGACATTTTCCTAACGTTCAGTTTTCATTGCTAAAAGCACACATTGTGGGGGGAAATCGTTATTAGTTTTTTAAGAGTTTAATAGATAAATACTAAAGAGTTAATCTGCTTCATCAAGACCGTTTCAGTGGGGATTGACGTCAGCCTGCCAACAAAAGGAACGGTCATCAGATTTTCATTCAAATATACTGGTAGTTTTACATGTAGGACCGCATCATTCATAGTATGAGCATATTGAGGAGATTAGTTTTGAGGGTCCAGATCATCTGAATGTTTCAATGTGACTATATGAATAAAGACAAAAGGAGTACTTAATGTACTACTTTATTACTGGATGCTGAAACAGGTCATCAGACAGGCACGAAAATACTCTTATTTACATTAATGTTAAAAACAAAAACAACTTTTAAAACAGACACTTGAACATGGTTGAGAAACCTCACAGAATTTTCTGTTTCTGGATGCAGACAATATTATTAGACATGGGGATTCTAACTACAACTAAATCTCTGTACTTCAGGTCTAATATAAAGATCAAACTGTTGATTTTGTAAGTGTCATTTTAAATGCATATGAAATGATAACGTACAATCAAAACAATCTACTCCAATTGAAAAATAGGACCAAATGGTAGTAACCCTGTCTCTGTGAGCATGCTTATTACAACGGAAGTTCAAAGTGCTGCAGATCTACAAGTATCTTAGCATTACACTGTCATTACTCGAATTCAACAGATACATGCGACACCAGGTTTCTGAAAGGTAAAGATTATAAAAAATAAAATAAAATATGCAGTCAGTCTTTATCTTGGGAGTGGAGGGGTTTGATGTACTGAAACCTTTGAGTAGCAACACTGACGGAAACAGTCAGTAAACGGAAACCAGTGATCAATATCAGTCATCAAAAGGTCAAAGGTTGTATGAGTACAGCAGCAAATGTCTTCCCTTTTCTTCAGGCATGAAGGACACTCAAGTGGACTCTTCCTGAGCTTTTGGGGCACTACAGTGAAAGAAAAGAAATAGGGTAAGACAGTATTGGCAGTCTGGAGTAGCTTCTTCCTAACTAATAAACTAATTAAAACACGCCAATGAGCCATACTGTTGCACTGGGTGACATGTTCCTTTAGTAGAATGAACATTGCTGCTTTATCTTGAGTCAGTCCCACATACACGGTGCCGATGCTGTAACTGCTCACTAGGGGCACCAAATGTGTATTAAAATGCTTTATTTCACATCTAAACCAAGCGTCGGTTTAAGGATTTATTTTGATCAAACCAGAGAAGGTGATTGTCGGAGACGCATTTTTGAAGTGTGTTTTATACTGAGTTCACAAGGCAATTAAGCTGGTCTTAGTTCGGTAAAAGAGAGAAACTTGAATTCAGAAGGTGCACACATCTTGCAGCTGAAATGACGGGCGAAGGCCTGAGCTATGCTATATATACTACGGACTACTGCCTCTTGATGTACTAAGTGGTATAACGAGAGAGGATGGGCTTGGGCTTGCTGGTTAGCATGCTAACTTCAGTAGATATCTCTGCAACACAACTCTTACACGTTGCACCTTTAAGATAATGTTTCTTAGCCAGCTAAAATGTATTTACTTGTATAATGCATTTGAAACACCTTTTCATGCAGTACTTAAAAGGGAACCCCAGTCAAAAAACTTTCAGTTTTATACAGTTTTAGGGGCTAATTTTGAACATCACAAAGTAAAAATCAATGTCACTGACCATGTTTTGTGGTCAGATACCACTGGATCATCCCATGTGCAAACCTATAGCAAACAGCCAGTTTTTGGTGCATTTTTCTCTTTCTGCCTATAGGCTGTGGTTTTTAAACTGTAACTGTTATGATCTTGGCGTATTAAAAGACTAAATACATTTACATCAGTGCTTTCTTTCAGTTTTTGTTGAGACCATTAAGGGGGAAAACACAATCCTTCACTGCTATCTGTGCATGTTTAAACTACCTGTAACTTTCTCCTACTGTGGTGTCCTCAAGAAGCATCTCTCTCTCAGTCTCCTGCTTCTTCTCTTCAGGGCTGATATCACCGTTTGTCATCTTGTCTTAAGGCGGTGCACAGAGAGACACAGACTCAGTCAGACAGAACATCACTACACAACCTCAACCACCGCAGAGAGGAGAACTCACAGCAGCATGTGATGACACATGCCGAGCTCCAGACGGTACGGAGATAAATACAATTTTCCATCCATTTGGCATGCCTTGCCGTAGAAAGAGACCTTTCACAGAGACAACCATTTTGGTGGAAGTACAGTACGTACGTCAATTGAGTGAGTTGAAAGAGCAAGGATGTGGCTGCAGATTTCAGTATTTCTACCGAGAATGTTAACCACAGAGATCCTATGACGTCCTGTAAAAAGGACAGATGAAACCGACTGAAAGATTCAATGTCTCTGTACTGATTGGTTTTCTTACTGTGACTTAGCTGGTTATAACTGATTTACCAATAACCAACAGACTGTTACAACATTTAACTGTGCTGTTATACTGTAGCAGCTTTTAAAATAGCTCATATTTAAGATTCCTTACTTTAAGTCTAGCACCAATTACTTGTATTATAAATGTGTTATTACAATAGATAGCAAATTCAAAAGTGATATCCTGTGTGTGTGTGTAATGCAAGAATCGTGCTTTATTTAATTAAAGAAAATGAAAAACACCAGCAACAGGATAAAAAGCCGCATTGGCTGAAAAAAAAAAGAAAAAAAAGTGGTGGTGGTAAAAAAAAAGAAAAGAAGCAGCAGCACCAGTGAACTGGTTAGATGAAGAGCTGCAGGAAACAGGCGCCTACTTCAGTCTGGGTGACCTTGTACCTCCAGCAATTCCTTCAATACTCCAAACCTCCAGTACTAATCAACATTTGACTGCACGTCATGTGGAAAACCACTCACTCTATGCTCAAAAGGTCCAGAACATCTGACAATAATCAACGTGAGCTCCAAATGTCATTATATAATGTGTTCAGAGCCATTATAAGTCGATACTTATTACACATTTATTGTATGTGCCTACTGTAATTTTTATTCTAAAACTTTTCATGGCAAAGACTATTGTTGGTGAAAAACTGTGTCTAGGTTTAAGGACAAAGTAGGAAATTGCAGATGTGTGAGACATTGGTACACAAATTACTGAACAAATCACATGTGCACACCACAAATCCTTGCCTGTCTGTATGTGTTCCTGCCAAATGAAAGAGGCAGCTTAGACGAACTAATAACTTCCTTTCTACGCTATGCAGTATGTTCTAACCTTTTTACTTTAGAGTTAAAAACAACTTACGAGAAAAATCACTGAATCCATAATAAATAGTACCTGAGTTGTTTTCCTTGGCTTGTTCCACTCTCTTCAGTGCTCCTTTCTTAGCTTCCTCGTGCTGCCGCTGTTCTGCTAAAGACTTGTTGAGCACCTGGCTGAGCACACAGTCACCTTCTCCAACCAGAAACATACTTTTAAACTTGTTATACAACATGGTGGCCTTGTCCATGATGTCCTGGCTGGCCTTGAATCTGCGAATCTAGAACATGGATAAAAACATGCATCAGCACTCAACAAAAGGGCTTGGAAACACAACCTGGGGTAGTTTGATTGTTCAGTTTGAAACAGTCCTACTTGAAATGCATTTTGGATGAGTGCATCTACCTTTTTGAGTGTGGCAATAAGTTCACTGTGTTTCTGCAGGTTCTGGGTTGTGACTTGAAGGGCACCAATCTCATCTAATGCCTCCAGGCACTTCTTCACATCCTAGTGAGGTCGAAGCAGGACAGGCAGTGGAAAAAAGAGGCATGGAAGCAATAAAAGATGTATAGGCATTTAGAAGTCAACAGATTTATAAAAAGAAAAGAAGAAATAAAATTAAAAGAAAGCAAAATAAATAGTTAGAGCAATAATGAAGAAATGCAGCCAATTACCAAACTTAACCACGGTGTAGTTAAAACAGTTCTCTACATATCTGTCCTTTATTGGTCGCTGTATAATGGGGGTAAGTTCTGAGGCCTGACCGAAGACAACCCATGTCATTTTCCTTGAATCATGTTGGAAAGATGGTGTATTATCCTGCTGGAAGTACCATTTTAAAAAGGTGGACGTAAAAGGATGCACCTGGTCAGCAGCAATATTGAGGTACAAAACTACTTTCCCAAAGAAAATGACAGTACCCAGATACAGCAAAGTAACGCTTGTCTGATGGAGGCATGCCGAACGGTGTTCCAAAAACTGCTAACTCAGGACATCACTGTCAGAAATACCATATCTTTATTCAACTACCATGTAGGTTTGGCTCTGATTGAAAAGAGATTTTAAAATGTACAGCTTTCTCTTTCTTTAAAATGTTCAAACATCGGCGTCCACGCCTGTCCTTCCTGTGTCATTCTAGGTTCACCAACATTGTGTTTACAGATAACAGCGACTGGCTCAGT
Organism: Coreoperca whiteheadi; assembly: GCA_011952105.1. NCBI lineage: Eukaryota > Metazoa > Chordata > Actinopteri > Centrarchiformes > Sinipercidae > Coreoperca > Coreoperca whiteheadi. The sequence goes on along the minus strand of CM022472.1, from coordinate 12,276,485 downwards.
TTCAATTAACTCTTGTCAATGCCCAGCTTCTGTCTCAAAACTATGTCACAATTAAACTGTTTTGATAATGCGTTTAAGGTCATGCACAGACCTGAGTCTTTGATTCACTTAGTTTGGCAGTTTAGTAAACAAACTAAGGATGGGAGTCAGTGGGTCATTCACCTTAGGATACTATACTTGTACCCTAAGATAATTGAAATATTGCAATAAAATCGTGAATAATATTTAGATGAAAGGAATCCTTATACTGCTTTCTGTTTCACAGCATTTTATGGACAACTGAGATGAAAGACTCTAGCAAAATGCAGAGTCTGAGCCTTTTGTCTTTGCTAGTTCATTGCACGAAGGGGAAAATGAAAAAACGTTGATTTGCCAAGTTGCAAATTAGCAAACTTGTATGAGGTGTGATGTACAGTGTTTATGATCTGATTAGTACAACTTACAGGGTTGTCAATTTTCAGTGAAATCTTGATTTCACTGTGCAGTCTTTGGAGTTTTAAGTCAGTTGACATTTCTGTGGGAAAGAAAAGAGAAAGGTAAACATGGTTTAGCTTACTTTACTGTATTTAACAGAACTGTAATCAAGTGTGAATGTAAGAATTGTGTCTGTTTCAAAAACACGTTTTGGGATATGCAACAGCTTTTTACACTTGGGTACATTTGCTTTTTTCTGGCTGACACGTTTCTGTTTGTTGGAAACGTCAGTTCAAGCCAACAGAGAACTGACTCAAAACTATTTTCAATGACTTATTAGAATGTAAAGCTGAGGGACTCCATAGGTCTGATGGTCATGTGATCACTTTTACCCCTTTTACCCCTTTTCCACCAGAATGAACCGGGTGCTGGTTCAGAGCCAGTGCTAGTTCCAGTTTCAGAGTTGGTTCGAATGACGAGCCTTCTAAGAACCGGCTTGTGTTTCCACTGGCAGCGCCAAACACAAACACCGTCAACAATCGCGGACATTGCGTTGCTATTGATGTTCGCCGTAGTTTGTACAGACGGAGATAACAAGGGAGAGTAACGGTATGTGCATAACATTTATTTTTAAAAATAACGCGTCAACTTTAGCCTCGGCATGTTGCTAGCCTCCTAGCATCAACTCTGCTGATAAACCATCACATTCCAGTTAAATAAAAATGTATTAAGCGTTGGTGTAAGAAGCAAAAGTGAACACTGTTCGTCTTGTCGGTCACGGTAACCCCGCCCCCAGCTGCCGCAGTAAGCGGTGCTTACTTCTAGACGAGCAATGATTTGGTGCTACTGAAGAACCACTTTTCCTGGCTCGGAGCTGCTGCTTTGGGTGTGGAAACCAGCACCAGCTCCGCCTTGGTGGAAAAGGGGTATTTGCTTCATTTGGTGGGGGTTTGAAACCCACAGCCTTCTACAGGTGTTCCAAGCAGGTGACACAGGTTCATTATAAAGTTACATGGAAGCTGTACATGGTACTGGCCCAAAAAATAATCAATGTGCTAGATGTATCAACTATCCTATAATGTTGTTCTTTTTGCACATCACCACAGCAGTACCACAATTCCCACTACTACCTCAAGCCTTTGCACTATAACTTCAGTTAAATTAAATTAAATACAACTTTATTTATCCCTGTAAGGGCAATTGTATTCATCAGCTCGCCACTCAGATCAACATAAGAAGAAAGAAAAATACTGTTAACTTGCATATTACAGTGATATTGTACATATATTTCTTCCTTCAGTGCTACTTTTAATATTCTACGTTGTTCCATTTGTTCTACATGAACTGGTGATACATTTCTGTAATAAATGCAATGTTGTATTGTATAATGACAATACATATTGATCTTTCCCCGTTTTTCTATTCAAATCGGCTGCACTGATGACTGACATCAGTGACAATTTTAACACAACTTTTTTTATCTTATTGGCTTAAAACAGGAAGACTTGAAGATAATCTTATTCCCTAAACATGAGCCTTGTACAAAACAATTGCGTTTCAATATTTGAACTACCGTTCCTACCCTTTTTCTTGACTCCTGTCCTCTCTTCATTTTTCTTCGCATCCTCTTTGTTTGGTCTGCAAGACAGAATAACCACACCATGTCAGAAATCTATCCATTCCCCTTCTTAACGATTTTTTTCCCCGTCTCAGGGTCATAAATAATGCTAACACAAGTAGCTGATAAATAAAATAAAATAAATGTAGTTATTACATTTAACATTCAAGTCATTCCTCGAGTTAAAATACCTTTAATGTAAATTTGTCTGGTTATTCCTATTGAAATGTTCACTTTTCTCTTCATATAATTGTCTCAGATAACTTCTGAAGGCCACTGAGTGTGCTGTATATACGTACTCTCTCAATTCATCTGCTTTCCGCCGCCGCACATCTTTGTCCATTTCTGAGTTTTGGTGCTTCTTCCTGCCTTTGTTTTTCTAAGATTAAAAGAGATCAAAATCATGTGCATGAAAGCATCATACTGAGTGTTCAACATGACACCTCCTTATTAGAAACTCTGTTGGTGCTGCACACTGACAAATTCTAACAGTGAAGATATTTGTGTGGACTGGACACCTGCCTCTTCATCGTCAGAGCCTGAGGAGCTGTCATCCTTGGACTGCTTCTTCTTCTTGGCTTCGGGCTCCTTCCCCTCTGCATCCTTTCCTTTGCTGTCCTCCTTCTTTCTCTTCTCCTCCTCGCCACTCTTGGACTTGTCCTCTGGTGCCCTCTTTCTCTTTCTGTCTGACTCAGCAGTGTCCCTAAATGGGGGGAGAAAAGGCCTGTTAAGAGCCTTAGAAGACAAATGAAAGTCTAGACTACACACTGCATACGCCTCACACTGAAGAATACAAGAATGTAATTATAATGACTAACAGTTTAAATATAGCTGAAAGCACCCATGAGCATAGCCCAGTCCCATATTAACTAATACTGTTTATAAATGCAAGTTAAGGAAAACCTCCTTTAGAGCAGAAACTTAGTTCAGAGCTTCGCTTCGGACTTTACATCTGTTGGACTCGGAGCAATTCGATTGGTCTTTGCATCTTGAATGGCAGTTTAAGGGTCAGCTCTCTAGTGCATGCATTGCCAATTTGACAAACTTGTAATCAAAATTAAAGAACATTAGCATTATTTCTTGTGTGTGTTCTTTTTCATGTTCAATTACATTTCACTTCCTGAGCCTTGCTGGTCCTGGTGCTGGAGCAAAAGTAACTTCTCACTTTTGGGCTTCCTCCCTCTTCGTTTAGGAGCCTCACCACCTGCTCACATGGGCACAAAAACACGCCACACGCACACCATAAAGCCAGTTTATGCAAAAGGAGAGCTGAATGCCAAGACTTTTTGATACAATTTGAGACAGTACCAATGTCCTATAATTCCACAGTGCAATATGTTTGTCAATGTGATTAATATATTCTCTTGTATTTGTTGTACATGTATATGTACTGTTTATCTCCTGTCTGCACATTAAATGTAACGTGTTTGGAATGAGCTTGAACTTTCTAACATTGTTGATCATCTTAATAGCACAAAGCCACGAACAGCATTATGAGTACCGACATCACAGGGAATACTGCTTACCTGAGGGACTAACAGGACTAGCAGGGGCATCGTCTTTTTCAGTCTCCTGGTCAGCATCACTCTGGAAACAAAATTAACAACATACCATCTAATAAAATGTTTAATCTTAAACTTTTTTTTTTTTTAATGGCTTATACACTCACTGAAAGTAAACCTATTAAGAAATACTACCAACCTTTTTCTTTCTTCCTCTCTTGGGTTTAGGAACATCTGTGGATTCTTTCTGTGCCGAGACCTAAAATGCGACACCTTTTGTTAATTTTATTAGTCTACAATCCTGACTTTTAACGGTCTCTGAGGTCCTCTTTAATATAAACAGCAACGGCTGCTAAAATGAAAGCCAGGTAAACATGCCAAGTGGACAACTTTACATATAGTCAGACCTTCTTGGATGATTTGATCCTGTTTTTACCCTCCTCTTGACATTTTTGGAACAATAGCACCATCTAGTGTATAACTGACATTACACGCTATCGGGTCTAATGTGCCAGTGTTTCATTAACAGCTGTCCAAATTCCATACACACTAATTAAACAGTATATACGGTATATTAATATTTCAAGTATACAGTTTTTTATACATCATTACAGTCCTGTGAAAACCATCAATGTTTCATGAGCGAAGCGAACACAGTCCTGTTTTCAGCTTTGTGACAATTAATTTTTTTCTACTCATGAAGGAAGACTTGAACCTTCAGTTCATCTAAAACATTCCCAATCACCAAATTTGAAGATGCATGGCTTTAATTGGACAGAGATGACATGTGCCTTCAGTCGTCAATCAAACTGACTTTGGAATGGCATTAAAATTGAACTATAATACCTTTTTTTTTTGCTGTTTGTGGTCTTGCTGGAGCCGTTTCATCACCATTCACAATTTATTTTAATGTTCTGCAACTTTGAACAGCTCTTCCATTTCCTTTATGCATTGCATTGTGGAACAATAGTGTAAATTAACAGCAGACTCAAAAACCAAACGCTTGTTGTATTCATACTAACGTTTTGGGTATACTTAGTGTATAAGGTAAGGACTTGGGACACAGTTCCTGAAGAAAAAAGGAAAAGAGGCCGACTCATCCTGTGAAAAATAAATAAAGTGAGTCACAACTTACCTTTCTCCAAAGCACACAGAAAGCCATGCAAAAATAAAATAAGATCAATTGCAAACAGTAGTTTTGTGAATATGTGGACAGGGAAAGACAGGAAATGGAAAACAATGGTCTCAAAGAGGAAAAACAGAGAAGTGGAAAGCAAACGCAACAGTTATTTTTGTTATAGTCACACACAGAGTTAATGTCCCAATCCTAAATCAATTTGATCCAGAGCCAGCTGTGCTTAGCTTATATCATTTAATCTTAATAAATTATTTTCAGTGGCAACGCAGGGGCTGTTTTCTCAAATAATTCGATCTGTTTGTAAATCGTTTATCATCTCAGTGGCATTAACACAGCAAACCCAGACGAATCACTTCATTCAAAACATCAAGCGACAACACAAGTTTGTGGCCGCCGACAAGAACTCTGAGTCAAACAGAAACAAACCACCAACTGAAAAACCACCAAGTGTCACATGCTTTGCCACGGGGAAGGGATGAGGCGACCTGCACCGCTTTATGGGATCCCAACATGCAAAGTACGTACATCCTGGTTCTGAGGACCCTGCTCAGAGATCAGAGACCCTTCCTCCTCCTCCTCCTCCTCCTCCTCCTCATTCTCATTCTCCTGCTCAGCCTCACTTCCTGGAACCTGAATGCACCCAAGACACAGCATAGGACGCAGTGTGGTGGGGTAAACGAGTCTTGAAAGGGAGAAAAGTTAGCGAGTGTCCTTCTATTCCACACACTACTCTTACAGCGTACAAGCCTTTTAATCTATTAATACAAAATGACACCATCCATTTGTAAGCTACTGCCTGCACTGATACGTAATTCAGCATAAAGCAGACACACATTAGAGAAACACTAAGAGAAAAACAGCAAAAGAAAGAAGCTGACAACACAGGAACAAACCAGTAGCATGTCAATGCAGTGACGAGACTGTGCATATATGTACATTGTGACTACCTAAATGACAGACTTCAAGAGCAACAACTTACTTTGGATTTTATCCCCTTGCCATCTGCTTCCTCTTCTCCCTCTGGGCTGCTGTCCAGACCCTTTTCAGTGAAAGATTCTGGGGGGACCGGCTTTAAAAGATAAATAATTACTTGATCAAATGACACAAAATGGCAAAAACAAAATAACTAGGAAGCCCCAAACCACCTACGCACGTACAATAATGGTGCAGCGAAAAACAGCATCCAGTGAGGGTGGACAAGCAGCAGGCGTTTTTTTCCCCCTTTGTAAATATATGTGAAGAGACACGCTCAACCAGTGCTCAGTCAGAGCCAGCGTGCGATCCTTGGACACGCCCGTACTCGAAGCCAGAGTTACAATAATAGAAACGTCTTTTGGATCACGTTTTCCAAGTCTTTTATCACAGAGCTATGACAAATAATAATGAACAATGATTTGAATAGAAAATAAAACTACTTTCAACCTAGTAATACTGGTAATAAACTGAAATGACATCAGTTATCAGTCACTGTGTGTCAAGCTGAGCCTGCTGAACTCAATCTATTCAGAGGAGAAGAGAGGTCGATTTATTGGAATGTCGCCCAAATGTTACAAAATAGACTAAAAGTTGTCACAAACTGGCCAAAATAAATTTTATCTGCCCAATTAAATACAAAGTAGCCGGTTGGGCAGAAAAACCGAGCTCAACTTCTTTTCTTTTAAGAGCTAGAACTTCAAAAATGATACAAAATGTAACTGAAAAGTCTGCACAGAAAATATTATTTGGTGTGCAAGGATGCTGAGCCCTCTGTCAGCATCTTATCGTCAGCCACCGGCAGGTGCACTGTTCAGACTTCTCAGCTGTTGGAGTTGTTCTAGTCCAACAGGAGGCTGAAGAAGAACAACCTGGGGTGTGGGGCAAAATATATATTTTTTTTTAACTCTGAGAGTAACATGTTTACAAATTATTTCCCCCTTCTTGTTTTTTTTTGCTTTGCTGTCAACTTTGTTCACCACAGCCCAATACTGCAGAGCTTAAAAACAGTTAATAGCAGCAATCCAGGAAAATTGCTGCAAATTCTACTTTATTACAAATGCATCAACACTGTGTAATTAGCAGAACATATGTTGGCGTAAGACTCCTAAATATTGGAAAACCTAACAAGGCCGAACCAACAAATCTATTTTAGTTTAGTGTGTTGGTGGTCTGAGGTTCACCCCGAACTTCAGCTGCCTGCAACTTTTCACATGAGGTGGATTTGTGTAAAACTGATCTGCCATCAGAAATGTACCAAAAACACCCAACTGTACATGGAGAACTACTTCAAACCTAATTAACCTATGCTATGCTACTCGTAATATCTATAACAAACCTTCCTGCAGTAAAATTCCCTTTTGTTTAAATGTGATGCAGCTGCAGGAAGGCCTGAGTTTGCATTAACAGTATTTTATCATTGCAAAAGTACATGTTGGCTGCTAGTTTACTTTTTTTTTCTCCCTTCAGCAGAACTTTGTCCCCAGTGAAGTAATTTTGTTAACACTAACATCTCTCGGGTAACTAAAAAGTACTAGAAATATAAAAACACTTTGGTGGCCCACTTAATTTAGGTTCAGATAGCCAGGGAAACCCCCTGAGTTACAAAATGAGGATAAAAACAAACACAAGGGACAATAAAGCTGCCGAACTCAGGGAGGTAAAGCAGGATCTGAGTTACGGTCAATCCAAGCCTAAGGCCACCGTCTGGAGGAGAAATACTGAAGAATGTCTTTGGAGGAGACAGAGGGGAGTAAGATGTACCTTGGGTGCAGTGAGCTCAACTTTTGGGTTGTTCTCAATCTCCCACAATCCTTCGTTGAAGCCTTTCCTCTTGTTGGGCTTGGCATACTTCTCTTTGTTGGGCAGGTACGGAAAGATATCTTTTGGGCCGAGAAATGCGCTGCTTGAAAAAAGATAATCCAGAATGTTTGTCCATTCAAACATATTAAAGTGTGGTGTGTGTTTACTGTGAGAAGGAGCAGCCAGGTAACTCTATTCAGCCGCTCATCAAACATTTATGTATTGAAGGAAACACCTTCAACCGAGCACAATGACCGCTCCATAAACAAAATTGGCTCCGTTTTAAATAATTTCTAAGTTGTAAACTCACCATATGAAGGTCCATACTATCTTAAAAACTCTAATATCAAAAGTTAATCTTGATAATAAAACAAATTGCTTTATTAACCACTGCAGTCCAATCACTGCTCAGTTATTCCCATGAGGAATTATAAGTACACTGAAATGTGCACATGCATCAAGGATAAGATAGTTTTGCCACTAAATTCTTCAGTTTTCTGAGTTTCATATACTATCACATGGAAATCCTATTGAAAGGTCGGTGTCCTGTGTAAACCTTTGACATTGACAACTCAAATTTAGTACGTAATTGACTTTCGTTCCACCTTTTTAGTGGATAATACAATTTCTGATATCAGTTTTACCTGACCATATAATATATTCCCATCCATATATGGATTTAAGCTTTCCTGAAATACTAATACCTATTTCTTTGGGCCACTCAGACTAAGAGAAACATTAAATGCTACAAGTAGGTAAAAAGTAAGCCCATCAAACTAAAAGGAAATGACTGAGACTGTAAGCAGTCGGTTACTAACGTTTCATGGGTGCCAAAGAAGAAGATGGGGAACTTGATATTGGATGGCTTGACGGCACCGTCTGGGACTTCATCGATCTGGAAGTGAAATGACGGGGGTATAAAAACTCATCATACTGTGTCCGCATTCAAAAGCAAACAGAAAACCTTTCCATTATTAACGGTGTGTTTGTCTGTGGGGTGAGTGTGGGTTATTTTCTGTCTTTTGGTGGATGGCTGCATTTAAATGTGAAACACAGTGATTTTATTTGTAGTTACATGTTCTGTATTAATACACTTGCCTCACTTTGCCTATAATTAAGGCCCAGACTTACTCTTGCAGGCCAGTGTGGATAGCCCTTCATCTTGGCAAAGATCAGATCACCAGGTTTCCAGTCTGGAGCCATGCTGAACGTCTTACCAAGCTGGAAAATGAGGACAAGTAAATACACGCCGTAACATATTCGTTGAATTCACTTAAGACAACGCTGAGGTGCAAAACGTCAAACGTGTCCAAGTAAACGCGTTCATTCAGTGGCCCTCCCCCTAAACACCACCAACATCCCTCTGAGTCCGCAGTCCACTGACACATGAGTCATGTTCAGTGCGACAAACACGAACACACACTGAATGTACTCAAGCTAATCTCAGGGACACCTGGCAGCCCCTAAAAGCTAACGTGAACAAGATGTAACGTTACGCAGAGCAGAACACCTCATCCACACACATACGTAACGTTACTCGCTAGCTTGTTGCCGTTTAACGCTAACTTACCCAAACTACAACAATTCCGTCGACCGACCTCTAATTTGTGCAGACGTTAATATGAAAGCCGAATAATGTGAGTATTTCAGTAACGTTAAAGCGTTGTAGCAGCACAAAATGTACCAGGAAAACACACCGCTCCTTTTCCCCACGGTCGGATGCACGTTTTCCGCTCCCGCGCAGGACGTCGACAGACTGTACCATTACAAGCCAGTAACGGGGGAGTCTATTTTAATGACATGTTGTTACCTGTGTTGCTTTTTGGGGGGAAGAAGCAGAACCAAAGGCTTTAAGCCTATTACAAAAATACCGGGTGTTCGCGAAGGAACAGCTTGTGTCATAATTACGCTAAATGCGATTTTACAAGAGCAAATATTTGTGAAAGTAACCACGCTGAGCATCTCGCTGCTACAAAGATCGTCTACAATAGCTCGTCAGAGCGTGTCTGAAAGAAAGTGGGCGTCAACTTGACGCATGCTCTCTCGCCCCAAAATACAAATACATTCACAAATAGATATTGTATCAACATGACCCCCCCCCACTTTATGTAGTTTTCATTTATTTGTATTTTTAACTACAAGTCTACCATTTAATTATTATTATCATCATCATCATCATCATCATCATTATTATTATTATTATTATTATTATTATTATTATTATTATTATTATTATTTATTATTATTATCTTATCTTGCCTCGCTGTATATATTTTAATTGCACATTTATTCTGTTCATGTATATGTTTTATTTCACACATGCTTTGGCAATGTTAAGGTCTGCTTCCCATGCCAAAGTTCCATTAATTAAATGTAATTGATACAACCACGTTGGATGTCGTTACCATATAAACTGTTTGGGAAAATCCTATAAGGACAAATCTAAAAATATACGACTCAAAATGAAAAGATAAAATTAACGATTTGTTATATCTTGGTACCTGAAAATAGGATCAGAGTGGGAGCTCTGCAGCTCTCTCCTGCTTCAACATGATGCTGAGGCTGGCGCTCTGATGCAGGATCCAGCCTTAATAATAACAAGTGGGTTTATGCCAGGATTAATGGCTCTAGATTTATTTGAATGGTTATTAGCAAGAAAAAGAACATGGCTTCCATCCCTGTCAAAGAAATTGATCTTCTTTGTTCACTTTTATTACAATTCAATCTCAAATCCTTAGCAAACATTCAATGAAATATGTAATCTATGTGTGAGTGTGTTAATATTTCACATTCTGTAAGATTGATGGACAATTTTATTGACAAAATATGGACATCTGTTTTTTAATACTGTGTTGACATCCTGACTCCATTTGGTTGGAGATTTAGTGACCTCTAGTGGAAAGATCAGGCCTAACTCATGAAGTGTAAGCAAAAGTGATGGATTGCTGTCCAAGTTTTGCTGTTTGGTATTTGCTCCATAAAGCCAAGAGCATCTGTATAAGAACAGAAAGTTCACTGTAGTTTGCCTGGTTTTTATTTCATTTTAAAGTTGATATGGAGTTTGATGTAAATGCCCATTAAAAACTCTTATCTGGTATTTGAACCTACCTGACTGTGGCTTCACTACAGTAAAAAGGTAGTGATTTAGCTACAGCGGATGTCACAAACTATACCAGTGGAAAGAGAACTTTTTTGTTACCCTGCATATCCTGTAAGGTACCGGTAATACTCTTTCTACAGCTGATCTACTATTGTCTAAACTCCCGGCCCGGCTGCAACTAATGATTATTTTAATCATCAGTTAATATGACAATTGTTACCTTGATTCATCATTTAGTCTATTAAAGAAATATTTCCTGGATTCCTAAATGTATGTTTTCAAATGTCTTGTTTTGTCCAAAAATACTATATAAAATAGTATATAAAATATTATATTCCTTGCACAGTGATATAAAACACAGAAAAGCAGCACATTCTCACATTTAAGAAGCTGGAACTAGACAATGTTTGACCGTTTGCTTGGGGAAAAAAAAGACTTAAATGAAATGATTCATCAATTTTCAAAATAGTTGCTGATTATTTTTTTGTCAACCAACGAACCAATTAATCAGCTAATTGTTTTAGCTCTAATCACGATCCCAAACTCTCTCTTAATACTTGTTTGTTTGTTTCTCTAATGTTTTTTTTATTTAGGCTAAAACAACTTTTGACGAAGTTTAAGGGATAATCAAGAGTTTAAGGAAAGATATCTTTGCATAAGCCAGCCTCCAGGCTCTGAAGTGCTTTATACTAATAAAACACTGCAGATGGTGGACGAATATGAAGGTGACCTCAACATTTGTGGGGACACACATACACACGCAAGCTTACATAAATCCAAGTCTGTGTGTGTGTGTGTGTGTGTGTGTGTGTGTGTTAAATACAATAGAAGATGCTGATAGTTGAAGGACAAGCTCATCAGCCACAGGGTCCCAGAGAGGGGGATAAGGGAGAAGAGGAGGCCAGGATGGGCCAGAGGAGAGTGGATGAGACAAAAGGAGACGTGAGAGGTGGAACCCAGGTCCATGCCCAGGAATAACTCACAGGAGCTACCAGACCCCCTGCCCAGCCTGCGAGGTGAGAGACCTTGGTGTTGGACCCTAGCCAGCTTGGTGGGGTTCCTGCTTAGACACACAGCTGTAACGGAGGCCAGGGATGGAGCTGTAGAGAGATGACAGTGTGTGTATGTGTGTGTGTGGATATGAATGTGAGTGTGTATCCTTCACCCTGGCAGACGAGGTGTTGGCAGAACATCCCAACCCACTCTGTCTCCGAGGGCCACAAAGTCCTGCTATCCTTCCTCACTCATTTGTTAACCTGCCTCTTTTCTTTGCAGCGTCCTCGCTCACACGCTGAGAGAAGCTACTTTATATATGACCAGTGCCATTCAAAATCACCTCCCTACTTTAGTGCTGCCCTCTGGCCAATGAGACAGCCCAGGAAAGGGAACAGTAAGATTTCAGGAAAGGCAGTAATTTGCCTCACAAGTTCTACGACATGTAGCATCTATAGAACTGCTGTACAGACAAGTGCAGCAGCCTGACAGGCACAGAGACACACAGGCAGGTGAGCTGTAGGCTCTCAGGTGAGCTCTGATGTCATCGTGAAATCTCCTGGCTCAATAAACAATAAAAACAAGTGGATGTTCTCCAGATGTGTTAAATATAGATTCATGTTTGGCATATGGCTCTGTCATGAATGCATTATTTCACTAGCTTAAGGAAACTCTTCAGTTGTGTCCAGTGGTGCAAAGTACATGTCGTCACGTACTATACTTAAGGACAAATTCTGAGGCACCTGTATTTTACTTGAGTGTTTCCATTTCAGGCTACTTTATACTTCTACTCCCTGCATATCAGAGAGAAATATTGTTTTTACTACACGACATTTATTTGACAGGGTTAGTTACAAGTTATTTTACAGATTCAGATTTTACACATAAAACATGATGGGCTTATAAAAAAAGATGCATTGTCATAGATGAAACTAGCCAGCAGCATACCGCCCACAAACAGTAAAATGCTACGTACACATTAATGTAGCGGTGCAACAATTAGTCGATTGAATGATTAATCCATTGGTTGACCGACAGAAAATTAATCATCAACTATTCTGATTATCAAAATATCGTCACAGCCATTTTTTAAGCAAGAATGCCAAACATTTGCTGGTTTCACCTTCTGAAACGTGGAGATTTGAGGCATTTCTTTACCATACTTGATAGTAAACTGAATACCTTTCAGTTTTGGGCTGTTGGTCTAACAAAACAAGACATGTGAAGATGACACCTTGAGCTGTGGGAACTTATATCAGGCTGTCAGACATTTCATAGACAAAACAGTTAATTAATTAATCAAGAAAATAGTTGGCAGATTAATCAATAATGAAAGAAATTGTTAGATGCAGCCCTACATTAATGCATCAGTAATACTAATCCAATAATCCAATATATAAATTATATTGGATTATTGGATTAGTGGCATTATGAGTACTTTTACTTAATACTTTTTAAGCACATTTTGCTGATAATAATTACAAACCTGAGCATCATTTTCAAAGCAGGACTTTGCCTTGTAATGCAGTATTTGAATCTCAGCTGAGGTCTGAAAACAGAGTATCAAAAAGTAGAGTGAAACTATCATGTGTCAATTTAGAATATTAATTTTAGACTCAGATTTACATTAACTAAATAAAGTGTGAAATATTACTTAAATACAAGTTCTGTTTTGGGCAAGTTATATAAGCAAATACATATATTGTATAAAACAACTGTTTTGCAGAATCAAGCTCTGTGTGGGTTTGCATGTGTGTACATGCATGTGTGTAAACCCGCTTTTTGAATAAGGAAAAACTCCCAAAAAACTCTTTAACAGGGTAAAAAAAGAAGTGAGCTCCTCCTAAGTAACCTCATCTGCCAGTTTTCAGTGTAATTATTAATACTGTTGAATATTTACAAAGGTTTTTCTTTTTCAAACTTTGTGCATAATTATTGATTTTGGATGTTCACACTCTCCTGTGTGGCATCATCTGAAGGGCACCTTCCCTGGACTTGAGCGATTGTGTCCTTGAGCTTGTGTGTGTTTTTTATGTGTGTCATACACATGGATTGGCATCTTTCCCCTCACTGCTGGCAATCCTTCAGCATGTTAGGGGAATGGACGGGGGTGCCACTGGAGAATGATAAAGTAGTCGCAAAAGACAGGTCAGTATATTCATTAACACCACAGCAATATTTGATTAAGAAATACTGCTTAATTTGACATGGACTTGGCAAAATAGAATATCATGTACATCTGCATAGATATTGCTTGGGTTACCTTTTGCATTATTTTGATGGTTGAAATAAACTTGTATTATTCAGGCATGTGCAAAACTACTTTAAAATAATACCAGTACATTTATATTTAATAGAAATCTACACATTTGTTTCTGTGGACTGGCACTGAGGGTTCTGAGTCATTAAGGGTGAGGATGGGAGAAGGTTTGGTTTATGGGATTTTCTAAAGGAGGCGTCCAAGAGCTTCACACAATCACCAAGACATCTCAGAGAGGCAGGAGCAAGGGGAGAAAGAGGGACGGAGCAAAGGAGGAAGATAGAGAGAGTAAGGCCCTCGGACAGCAGGTGAGTGTGTGAAGCCAGGGGATGACAGATGCTTCTGTCAGCGTTCCAACAGTCGCCGCTTTGTGGGAGCTGCGCAGATGCCTCCTCCCCCTCTCCCTCCATGCCTTCCTTCCCTCTCATCCCTCCTCCCCCTCCATCCCTCCCTTCCTCTCGACAGGCTGTGATGTGGGGATAACAAGACAGGAGCAGTCCTCTCAGCAGTAAAGTGACCACACTGGCACAGTACTACACGTGGACGGGGGAGAGGGCGAGGTGATGGAGAGGTCCAGGCCTGGGCCCAAGGCTTGAGGAGGTCTGAGCGGCGGCGGGGGTGGGGGTTATAAATGTGGGGGTCAGTGCGTGAGGACAGGGGAAGGGCTCTCTCTCTGAGCTGTGGGAACCAGCTGAGACATGGGGTCCGTGGCGGCCCTGCCTGTGAGGAAAGCAGATGTTTTCACTCGGGGGTGTGCCAAGTTTGCAGAGCAACCTTCAGCTGCTTGGAGGTCAGGTCTTTAATAAGGGGGCTGGGCACGGGACATTTCGGAGGCAAATGCTTCAACTTTGATACAACAACATATTAATTATGACGGCAGACCATAGGGCAGAGGGTTGTAGCGGAACATCCCACCCCACTGGTTTGGAGCCTCCATCAGGCTGACAGTAGCCAAGGCTGGCGGGCAGATTTACTGCTGTCCCAGCACTAGCCCTCTTTTTCAACCAGACCTCACTGATGCAGAGGCAGCAGTTTGGATTGGTTTAAGCCCAGCTGGCTAACTCTTATGTGAGGTTGCATTGAACACCAAACCTTAGTGTTTAAAGCTCAATTAAAGCTTCACTAATCAATATTTTCATTCAACAATGGATCAACTGGCTACGTATAATGTGAATGGGGTCACTCGGATTAACAGAGAATTATCACCCGACTCGGCAGTTCCCCTCAGCTCTAATGAAGCTTTTCAGTGCGTTTCATTGTTTTGATTTTACCGCCACTAAACTTTATTGTTTCGGTTTACTATCACCACTCATTACTACTCCAATTCCAATGTCTTTCTCCAAACCCTCCACATAAATTGTGGGAACCAGTTCCAGCAAACAAGCTCACACAAACCAACTGTATGATGCCTGCCCTGCATGAAATGGCAGAGAGCCAAAATAAATGAGTATCTGGTGAAGAAAGTCAAACATCCAAAAGCCCAAGTGGCCCAGATATTTTTTTTCAGGAGCTAAAACGTGAGTGAATATTGGGCTGATATGTGACAGGTGGTGAGAAAGAGGAGTAAAGTGGGGTGCTGTTGTTGCTCTGTTTCTGCTTAATAAGTTCAGCTGTCACATTATCCAATAGCACTTGACTATGTTGTTCTACATGTGTTTCTTCTGCCTATTTGTTAACAATCACCTAACTCAGCTTTCAAAACTTACTTACTTTACGTCTGCCTGCATGGTAGCAACATCTTCTTCAGTTCTACTGTTTTCTAAGTGCGCTGATAAAGGACATTTTGAAAAGCTGTCAGGCTGCATGAAATAGGACAATTAGTTTCATCATGGCGCCACAATGATTACAAAAAAAAGTGATCCTAAGACTTTATCACTTCCCAGCCCGATGAGTTAAGAAGGGAGTTTCACCTCATCTCAACCTTTGCATTGATTTTCGAGAGAGTGGGAGATCTGGGGATTACTTTGGAGAGCAGCAATGAAGACCTAGCTTATTGGGTCTTTTTTGTATTTGGCAAATGGGCTTGACAAAGATGGAGGAGACAAAATCTAGGGCTTACAGCTGCGGCACCCAATCGGGGGAACTTGAAAGCAGCGCTGGGATGGGAAGCTGGGAGAGAGGGTTCCTCATTTAGGAGTGGTGAATTTGGACAGGGGGCATGGGGAAATGCTTAAAGTAAACCACAGAGGCCCCAAGAATCGTCAAGAATTGAGACGTTTTAAACCTTTAACGGGGGACTGTGATCAAAGCGGCAGCGGATTCTCACTTGAGTGTGAAAGAGGAACCAGAGGGAACAGAGGGGATTGTGGGGGATCACGGCAGGTTGAAAACGTAAAATCAGCACATTAGCTTTATAAGGGCGTCAGAATATAGGATGATCGGGGGATCATTGGACCCATGGGGAACCAAAGAGAAGCCAGTAGCCTATGTACCAAGCTGAGCGGAGGAAAAATGAGGCCACTGCTGACAGAAAAGCCTCCCTTATCAAAGATGCAGTTAAGAGTGGGAATAATGTTGCTCAATTCCCATAGAAAATAACTTCATGCACAGGTTTGGCTTGAAAACTGTGGAATTATTTTTAAGTATATGTCGACATTTGCAAATAAATCTAATGCCACTGTGTACTTTACTGCTGAGTCAAATTACAAATGAGCAGCTTTCATCATATCAAACTTTTCTCTCTAAAGTTCACTTGCAGCGTCTTTTACAACTCTGACCATCATTTTCATGTAATCAAGGAGAGAGAGAGCGATGAGAGAGATGCCTACATAACAGTTCATTCTTAAACCTATATGCCATATTCTATGATCTGACACCTACCAGGTCCAGGTATGGCCCTCACGTCTCCTTCCCTTTTTAAACCCACCTCAAACAGAGCACAAATTAGTCAGGTTCTTCCCCCCTCTTGCTGCAGCCTCTTCCAGTCGCAGAGCTAATTCAGAGGAGCACTTGCCTTGGGTAGCAGGGGTTCTCGCTATGTTGAATAATAAATCAAAGAGCACTTACATGAAACCACTTGCTAATTACGTGTTCACTTCGCTCCCTTTTCTCCTCACAATGTCACTTTATACTGTCTATGAGCACTGGGAGGTAGTGGTACGGAAACCTGTATCTGGCTTTGGGATAATCATGTCTAAGTAACCGGGCGAAGATGATAGCAATTCTTTTCCTGCGATTACAATGTGCTACATTGATGTTAATGCCCACCACTTTCTCACACTTTGGGCTCTGTCCTTGATGTGTGCTCCCCAGTGAATACACCCAGAATAGAGGCCAAACTGCATGGCTACAAAAGCAGCTCTTGCGTCTCATCTCTTCTCCTTCAGCTTAAGATATTTTTATCTCTTGCACTGTATTTGTGACTTCCTCATCCCTTTCATGTCCTCTGAGTGTCATTCTCCAGCCCCCCACCCCCAAACCCAGTCTGCGAGGCAAACCAATTTATCACTGACCGAAGGAGGGCCTTCACTTTGTCTGTTTTCGAGGCTCTCCCTCCATAAGCTACTCTCCTAATGAAAGGGGGGGGGTGCGTCCCGGCCAGTCCACCGAGACTTGAGGGGGCAAGAAGTCCAGTTCCAAGACCAACTTGGGGAAGTAATTACCCCTCTGTTGGACCGCTGAGAGGAGCCCCTCCAGCCGGCCAGAGCAACACACACTCTGTGGCCCAAGGCCCGGCCCCCATCGTTAGGGAGGCCCCTGAAGCTGGATGTCATATGACCCGGACGGGGGGGATGCGAAGGGGTCGACTCAGCACGCCTTGGCTGGGGTAGCTGGTATTGGCGAATGGATCCGAGGACTGGTGCCAAACTCAGCAGAGGAGTGGAGAAAAATGAGGAGATGGAAGAGGAGGGGCTTTGACAGGAAGAGGAATGAACTGTCAAGGAGAGATAAATAACGAGGGGAAAGTGGGCAGCAGGTGACCCGCGGTAGGGCTGCCTCGTAGGGACAGTGACCAGCTGACCTCCGGGCTGGCTCTCGCGGGGGCCACCCACTGGTCACCTACTTCTCCACTGTCACATCACACGAGAGGCTGGGGCTGGATACCCAACATGACGGACTACAGAGAAGCAGAGATCGTGATCACCAGCAGACGGCCTTTAAGAAAGAACTCCAATGTTGATGAGCTCCTGGCCAGAGGAGGAGCTTTAGTTCAAGGAACTGGAGCAGAGACACACTCTACTCTGGACATTTTTATTAAGTTGTGGCTCATATTTTACAAACCACTTTGACACTTTGACCTTATTCACTTCTTGCCAGTGGTGGAATGTAACTAAGTACATTTCCTCAAGTACATAAGGGCAAATGAGTGATTCCATTTTATGCCACTTTACTTTAACTCAGCTTTAGTTACTAGTTACTTTACAGAATTTTACATACAAAACATATGATGAGCTCATGATGTATTGTTATTGTTATACATGAAACTATCCGGTCGTGTATAAAATTAGCTTCAACTCAACCAAATAGAATGGTAAAACCTGTTTACACACTAATACATCAGAATTAGTTATCCAAAAATATAATATATAAAAGCACAATACAATTTTTTCTGCATTATGAGTTCTTTTGAGTCTACTGAGTACATTTTCCTGAAAATGCTTACGTGCTTTTTCATAAGGGACATTTTCAATGCAGGACTTTTCTTTTAATGGAGTTTTTTTTTATTCCAGTATTGTATTTTTTACTTAAGCAAATGATCTGAACATCTCTTCCACAGTTGCTTCCTACTAGTGTATACTTTTAAAATGATGATGAACATGAATTTTTTGTTGTTTAGGATAACAGATTTAGCTCTTTTTCCATACAATTGTCACAATTGTTACTCTCTATTTCAAAAGAAGCAAATATAATTTCCAAATTCTCTAAACCGAAAAATTGGAAATCCTCAAATGAAAAATTACACAAATCTTTTTATAAACGATAACCTAATGTTTGTGGAAGGGAGAGTCCATGAATTTAAGAGCTAACTTATCCTGAAAAAACTCCCTCTGGCTGTTTTATCCTCCGTCCTCTACTTTTTTCATTATGAATCAGTGTCTGAGTTTCTAATGTAATTTACTTCAGTAAGATGCCTGGAATGCCCATCATTCTCTCTATCTGTTCCTGGTGGTATTGATCCTCTTCTCTGACCAATTTGAGATCTGCCTCCACAGGAGCTGTTGTATCCATATCTGCACCACTGGACCAAACCCAGCGTCCGACCAGCCACAACAGCACTTCTTCACTTATGGTATCAAATGAATTGTATTCTGGACATGACTCTGTAGTCTCTAAACTATGCTCAATTACTGAATAAAATGAACTTCAAAGTATGTTTCATTCTCCTATTAATATACATCCTCTCCTTAAATTTGACAAGAACCCCTTTTTTTCTTTTACACGTTTTCACATTTACACTTGCTCTACATTTTAACACTGATCTATCTCTAAACTTTCCGCTATATTACTATACTGTGCATATGGTATATTCTGGGTGGGCGCATTTAGCCTATTGCCACATATTGTTTCTTTTTGTGAGTATGAATGACTCAGTTATAAGTGTTATTTCTACATATCGTCAGTATTTAATGTTGTATGTCATTTGTTTTTCGACAGACTGTCCATGTTGCTTTGGCCATAAAGTTTAAAAGCCAAAAAACCTTTTTATAGTATAAAACTGTTGATTTCCTTTATTTTTGCATTGCAACAACAAATCCCAAGAAAACACCAAAACCAACAATTAATTCATCCAAACAACAAATATTGTCTGTGTAGCCAAAGTCTGATATATCTTGTTAAACTATTAAAACTATTAAAAACACTGTTGCACTGGGTGACAAGTTCCTATATTACAATGAACGTGTCCACAGTAGTTTATTTTGAATCAATCCCACATACACCGTCCTACACCAATTGTGTATTAATCCGCAGCTGAAAAGAGTCCCAAACAAATGCCCTATTTACTCCTGTTTGAGTAACATTTAAAACAAACTACAGTGCCCAGCTGTTTCAGGTATTTACTGAGTCTTAAAAAAATAGATATACTTGGAATATTTTACAAGATTTGAATGAATTGCCTCTGGGGCGGAGAGAAGCAGACTGGCTGAGGATGACAGAAAGTATTGAGAGATGCACTAATTCATAGTTGGTTTTGGTCTTTTCATGAGATTTGCTAACAATAACAATAGTGTAGAATATTACCACCCGTATTCTTTAACATCCAGCCCACGGTCATATATATTATTATTATTATAATTAATTTTAAGTGTGAATAAGTGTCTTGGGTAAGTTTTTTTTCTGACTATTGTCACTATTATTGGAGGTGTTTAAATATTTAATATTTATCCATGTTACTTCCTTTTCTTTGGCATTACTGTTTCAAAACGTTTTATACCATTAAAGCCAATGTAATTGAATTGTTGCTGCAGGATAGGATGTCACCTGAAAATTTTGTTTGCCTCCTACTGTAAAAAAAATCCTTGTTAATTTGCTGACATTTCTTTCCTATAATAAGTGTCAGCAAAGATGCAATTTAAAAGAACAGACTGATTAATTAAATTTGATGGGTCACAGTGAGTAATCTGATTTCCTGTTGGATCAATGCAAGAGGATCCTGGAGAATTGTTGCATTACTTTGGCTCACATTCATAGTCTTGATTAGACTGCAGTTTGTGGTCTGAAGGGGGCCCCTGGGAAACAGTGGCTCACTACTGTAAGACAAGAGGGCCCAGTTGAGAAGTTTCTGATTGTGTGTTTGTGTGTGTGTGAGTGCACGAAAGAGTGTGTGTGTAAATGGGGCTCTGTGCACACCTCCAAACACAGCTTTGCCCAAGGCAGTCAAATGAACCCTATCCTATAATAGTCAGGGTTCTGCCCTGAGGAGAGGTGACAGCCGGCCAGGCCGGAGTCGTCATGGCAATGGCCCGTGTGGAAAGTCGATACTTGGTGAGAAGGGGAATTGAGGGGAGAGCAAGGGTTGAAGGAAGAGCAGATCAATTTTGCTGTTTGATCTCACACAGGCTCTGAATAAATGTATATTTTAAGATTTTTTTCTCTCTCACTGCGCAAACATTGACATTCTTCATGTTGATTCTTGACTTTTGTGGCTAGAGACTAGATGTTATCCACATCTTGGACTTGTTATTCCTGCAGTGGTTTTCCTGTACTTTTACAGCTAAGAAGCTAAGGTGGCTGTGAATGGGCAGGGCACTGAAGGTTGTGGCTATACGACGCAGGCATGCTCCTCTTGGCAGCTATTCTGGCCACCATCCACCACCACACACGCACACACACACGAAAACCCCTCTTCATGGCGTCCACGCCCAGCCAAAGTCATCTGGACCCACACTAGACTGCTATCAAATAACAGTTTTTGCTCCATCAGTGAGTCCTTTACTCGTGACCACCGAGTCATAGATACTCGAAGGCACATTGTTTTTCGTCTGAACACTTACTTTACCTACTTCTCACTAATACTTGTGGCTCAAGACACATGCAGGAGAGAAGACAAACATTATTTCTTTATTCACTGATGCAAGAGTGACGCAAAATGCTCAAATGCTTGGACAGTGCCAAATACCAGTGCACAAATGGTACACAGTGTTGCGTTGGGTTGCATCCGGCTCCAGCAGTGCTATCAGACAAATTTGAATGAATTTTGATGTTACTGTATAATCCAAAAGGCCTCTTAAACTGACAGTATGAATAAGCTGAGGAAGGAGGCTTTTTGGTTGTAGCTCTCACAAATTAATGCCGTATATTAACATAAGTGGTCATGTGTTTCAACTCACTTGAAAAGGTCACAACAAGCCTAAATATGCTTTTATACTTTTCCTGTATGGGCATTAAAAGGTTAGTTTTTAGTTCATAAAGACATTCATGGTCTGCAGGTTTAAAATACACCCTCCACAAAGTGCCAAGGGTCGGGAGGATTTGGCCCATTTACAGCCCTCTCCTACTCTTCCTCCTGCTACATGGCTATCCATGCTACATCCCTCCATCCCTGCAGTCTTTCTTGTCCTTGATCTGGTTTAAATAACAGGCACTGCTGCCATAATTATGATTTTATCTCATATAACATCGCTGGATTAAAGTGTTTCAAGGTTGGACAGATTGGAAATAAAGAGGGATTTGAGCGAGAGTTAATGAATTATGCTGACTGGACATTTGTCTAAATTATTTATTGTCTGTATGATATTAAAGCTATGTGGTGATTAGCAATTTAAATGTCTTGAGGGGGAGTTTTATTACGTTCTATATAGGGTATGTAAAAGGAAAAATAAAGCTGCTACTTGTCAGGCCATGCCTCTGTAATGTGTGTTCAAAAGGCATATTTATTCCCTCATTGCTTTAGATGCATAAATTATGTAGTTGACTGAGTGTGAAACTGTTTTATTTTCTGAAATGCATCACAAGGGCTGCAACACTGCTATGCAAGATCAAATGAAATTACATAAGTTATAGGAACATGAAATCCCAACAGTGGTGACCGTTGCTCCTCTGTTCGGATTGTACAGTTTTTAAGGTTTTAAAATAACATTTTTAAATATAACTTGTGCTTTTCTCCAATGACCAGCAACATAGATTCATTGTCTACATAAATAATACAAATATATAATAGAAAATTATATATGTATGTATATATCATACTGTACATTTTCTTAATTTAATGTGACATTAAAGACACAAGTCCAGTTTCCCAAAGTAATCAAAAGGGCAGCTCCAAAGGCTGGAACCCATTATAACCCTCCCAAATGGATTGGCAGATATTTTAATATATGGACTAACACTAACAACAAGTATGAACTTTGAATCTCAGATTCAAGCCAACATGGAGCAAGGGGTGAGAACATGGGTGAGAAGTCCTTATAGTGCTCAGAAAAATGGAAATTTTTCATGACAATTGATGAAACTCCATCTACCGATGAAGATCATTTGAGCTGATCAAACGATTGTTTTCTCAACAACTAAATCTGTTATTGTTTTCTGATGCTGTTAAATGTTTGTTTTAATCACTATTTTTGCACACAGTGGTGCAGGGGTACTAATACCACAAAATTACTTACATACACATGCAAATACACAAAACAAGTGAACGTCCTGCATTGAAAATCTTACTTAAGTAAAAGTATTATCACAAAAAAATGGCCCCCATAAGTGTTAAATGATCATATATTGTACTATTACTGATGCTTGCATGTGTAAATACCATTTTACTGTTGTGTTGTTTAATCTATAATAATGCATCAAATTTAATAAACTCATTGTATGTTTTATAAGTAAAAATCTGTTACTAAATGTAGTGGGGTAAAATGTATAATATTTCCCTCTAAAATGTACTAGAGTAGAAGCATAAAGTAGCATGAAATGGAAATACTCAAGTTAAGTACAAGTACCTTAGAGCTTTTCATCTCTAAATCAAACTCCTCAAATATATTTGTGGATTTAACTCAAATTTATGTGGTCACAAAAATTAACGATTGGTCCTACTATGTCAGTAATAAGTCCTCCAGAGAGTGCGTCTAAGTATGTATGTGTGTGTGTGTTTTATTCCTTCAAAAGACTTAAATCTCTTATGCAACTGAATTTTAAAGCAAGGTAATAAAACTGAATGATCTGCACACGGAGGAATATTTGACATATGGAGAGAACTGGGGTGCTTATGGGATTCCACTCTGTCAATATGGATCTTAATACCACTCAGCCTTTCCATTTTATGTAGCCTCACTCTGTGTGTATGTGTGTGAGTGTGTGTGCATGCAAGGTTTTCCCCCTTTCTGGGAAGTACTCTCTATTGGTGTACTCTGTTTTGTATTCTACTGTTCACAGCATAGTGTATGTTTGTGTACTTGTGTGTGCGTAGGATCCTCATAGGAGCTGCAGTGGACCATAGTGTGCGACCTGCACCAGCCCTCGGCAGCATGACTGTTAGCTAATAACACAGCAGCGGGGCCTGCAGGACTGCCTGTGTGTCGGCCCCTATGCACCGTGGTGCCGGCATGCTGCAGCTCTCCCCTGCCCGACCCGCTGACCTCGGCTTGAGCTAATGAGCAGGTAGGATGGCTGAGCTGGGGCCTTGCAGCTGCTGAGCTTTGCTCCAGGTTCCCGATGATGACATTCGTCCTCATCACTGAAAGAATGCGAAGGAGGCAGCTCAGAGTGAATGTTTTACCCAGGAATCACAGGAGGCTACGGGTAAACATGCAAAATCACAAGAGCTTGCACACACAAACATACTGAGGACAGCCGCATTAATAATTCACTAACATTAATTATAACATGGCCTGTATCCCGGTTTGGTGCCATTGCTGAGGGCATGTTAATGTGACTATGTCTGCGAGGACCACCCCTTCCTTTTCTTTCTCCATCCTCCAATCCTCCCTTCATTGGACCAGCCACTGCTACCAGCCAGCCACAGCCACAGGGACCTAATTAACACAACATAAATGATGGGATGCTGATAAAGCAGTCACTGGTGCCATCGCAGGGCAATACGCCGCTGTGCTCGCTTTCACTGTCCACACAGCAGACCGACGTGGCCGACTGTGTTTACTTGGTAGAGTGAGTCTGTTTTGCTTGCTTGCAGAGATGTGGGAAAGGCTCTGTGTGTGTGTGTCTGTGTGTGTGTGTGTGTGTGTGCGTGTGTTCATCTATATCTGGCCAACGCCACCTCAGTGAGGGTGTGATTAACTCGAGCCTGGCAGTTCACTGAGGCTGTGCTAATTACTGCTCCACACATTTTAATGATTTCACTGCAGACCCGCCATCCTTCCATTCTCAATTTTTCATTGTAAGTTTTAGGTTTTATAATAGGTTTAAGGCATTTATTTTTTCTACACAACAAGAAAAGCAGTAGTAACTTGAGTATGAATCATTCAGAATATTTATTTTCTTGGGATTTAGACCGTTTGATTGTTTTTTAAAGGAATAGTTTGACATTTTGGGAAATTAGCTTATTTGCTTTTTGCAGCTAGTTCAATGAGAAGTATGACACCATACTCGTGTCTGTCCGTTACTATTGTGTGACTATTCCTTGGCCAGACCCGTGGACTTTGTGGAGTTTCTGCTGGTTGCCTGGCAACTTCACGGTGTCGACAAGACTCCAGGAAGTCACTGTGCCCGGCCAAGAAATCGTCCGGTACATAAACCCCCAGTAAACAACCTGTAATTTTTACACTTCAGTTTTTGTACAGATTAAACAAACGAGATATAAGGCGAGACTGCAAAACATGTGAACCTATCCTTTAAAAGCCCCTATTACCTGGTGAAACACTTTTCCCCTTATGCTTATTAGAAATGTACACAAAATAATACATTTCCGCACACATTTCCCATCATCCTTTATTAACCGAGCAGCTGTCCAAGCAGATGTCGGACCTGTGTGCAGTGCTCACAACAGATGTCAAAACATGAACTCAATGTCATATTTAACACACACAATTACATTTTTCTTATTTGCCTCTATGGAGAACACCAAGGTTGGCTGCTTGGGGTTTAAGGGGTAGAAGATCAGCACGCTGATAAGGAAAGGCATGCAGTATGGCATCCAATCCAGAAAAGTGTTTGTGCTTGTGTTTATTTTGCAACTGTATTCTCCATATTTTCCTCACTCCAGGTAGACGGAAAGTGTGAATTATGTTCTTGGACTTTAAGGTAGAGTGAATATCTGTATTTGTGTACAAAGAGACACTCACACAGGCAGGAGCTTGTACTCTTGGACAGTGAGGATAACTGTCAAACACTTAATTGTGACAAAAGGAAGACCTTCAGCTATACAAACTCCCCATCAGTCCATTAAACAAACACAATAACCCACCTTGGAAGCATGGTGGCAGTGTTCCTTTGTGGGTTTATAACACACACACTGAACCCGCGCTATTGTAGGTAATTTCCTGTGAAGCTGGTCTTACTGTTAAACATGTAATATAAAAGAAAAAAACATCCCTTGTGGTTTGTTTGCACAATTTTTCCTCCTGTGGATCCTCACGGTCCTCTTTCCAAGTGTCCTTTAGTTGTCACTTCAACTTAACCCTCCAAAACATAGGCCCTTTCACCCACAAAAATATATTAATGTTGCATGACCAAGTCAACAAAAAAAAGGAGAAGGGGAATGGAAATTTAGAGTAAAATCAGAATTGCCCAAAGTGCTTGTGTGACCTCCCTTGAAAATACTTCTAAATTGATGTTGAGCAGTGCAGGTCCAAAGGAAACATGTTAGATTATTGCATTACTGCAGGTTAGAATTCCCTATGAAGGAAGAAATGGGATTCACTGACTGGTAAAATGAAATGTCTCAAGAAAGTGTTTTTTTTTTCAAGGAGCCACTGTGCTCCTCAGTTAAGACTGTGCCATGCACATTTCATGTCTGTCAGGCCAGTGAAAATTCAGTTCAGGATACAAACTCAGAGGAATTGGACCAAAAATGTATTGTATTGTAGAAAACTGTAGTCAGAAGTGTCTTGACAACTAGTTGACAACAAAGGAGTTGTCTTCATTTGTCTCACAAGTAGTACAAATACATTTAAGGAAGTGCAAGGCCTAGCATATACCACTGCAAAAGCCAACAAGTGGAGGAAATACTGTGAAAAAAAGATCATGAAATTGCACAATATACTGTATTTTGAAAATGCATTTTATATCACAGCTATTTATTTGAGTAGATTATCACGAGTCTGTCAGAGAAATGTGAGTAATTGTTCATTGTTTTATTAGAATTTATATTATGATGATGATTCTTATTTGCATATTTATGGAAACAAATGATAAAAAAAAGTTGGCCATGAGAAAATTATATATCTTTGGCCAGAGCTACTCATGTCCAGCTCTGCACCCACAGACAGATGTGGCAGCTAAAAATGGCTGGCTGTGTGGCTTCACAGTCCTCCCAAGGATGGGATGGCATCTGTCCCAGAATGCAGTGTGCCTGGGGCAGACCTGAGGTGACCCATCAGTGCTCTCCTGTCAGCGACAGGAGGGAGCCAATCAAAGAGGACACTTAAAGGCCGACCCTTGGGTGAGAGTAGCTGTGGATCAGGGCGTTGAATTTGCTGAGACCCCTCACAGTCAATTTGATGATTTGGTTTAAGTGTGCATATAAGTAGGCGTACTATACTTCACGCTCAAGTATCCAAAATAAGAGTTAATTAATTTTACATTTCTTTAAACAGTCTTAAGGAAATTTAAAACCTCCTTTAAAGAGTGTTCTGGCCAAGACAGGCAGCATCAACAATGAGTTACAGACAAACAACATACTGTAAGATGGAAAATACAAAATATATGCCACAAAATCAAAATCAAACAAAACATTTCTAATACTATCATGCATAAGACTTGCTCCTCAAAACAACCTAAATGGCACCTTAAAAAAAACCCTAGAGATGTCTACAACTGTTAAAATAACTTTTCTTCAGTAATTCAAATTGTTTCCATTATGGAAAAATAATTGAGCCAATCACATTTTTGAAAGGAAGGATTAAGAATGGGGACATCATCTTCCTGTGTATAAGGCAATAGAAAAACTGCCCTAAATATGGCAACAAGCTTGCCGTGCAGCTATAGAGTTGCAAGTCAACTAACAGTAATGACAACCCTCAATCAGCTTTTTTCTTTGATCTACATGACAAATGTTAAGTAAACTTCTAGCAACAGCTGCCACTGCTTTCCATCAGAAAATGAAGAACACTGAACGAATATGTCAGTATCTTCTGATTAATTATGGCAAAATAAAACCCCTCCCAAACACACAACAGCTAACATGAGCATATTGTCAGACTGACAAAAAAATGGCAATTTAGTTTGGTTATCAGGCTATTTTAAGATAGTATGACAATAATACACAAATCATTAAATGTACAGCATACTGCAATGCAATGCAGCCAAGCCAAAGAGGCTTTCAAGAGTATTTCTTGAATTATTAGCTGTAATTTCTGGTGCTGCATGTTTTTTGGAGCCTTGAACAATACAATAATAATATTGAAGAAAGTCTGCACGAGTGTTGGAGGCAGGCTTGGGAGTATATGGAGAGAAAAATAGAGTAGACAGCAAGGCAGTGGTCGATAAACTAAGACAAGATGAGAATGGAAGTCTGGAGCCATCCGTTAACCTCCAGCAATTGAGGAGACAAACCTCAGCCGTAGTTAATGTAGACATGTTGGGGACCAGCAAAGAGAGGCAGTAGACTTAAACAACACTAAGGGCATGATAGCTAGTTCAGAGAAATAAAGTGAATGAAACACTGGGCTAATGAGCCATGAAAAGATGGAACCCACTGGCACCAACATCTCTGCCAAAAAAGAAGCAAGTAAATAAAGTATGTGTGTGGGGGGGAACAAACAAATACAAATACTATTCCAGCTGCTCTTGGCTCTTGAGGAGAATCAGGCAGTGCTCAGGTAGCCTTGTTCTCTGTTTATCCGAGAACAACAGAGAAATGGGCTGAGGTGTGTTCCTCCAGGTGCATTGTGGGCATTGCCCACGGATGCGCTGTTTGATTTGCGCTCAGCCTTGCTGTTGTGCTTGTCTGTGGGCTCTTGACATGTGCACTGCCGCATGAATAATTGAGGCCTCGCACGCAGTCAGGGTCCAGCAAGCTCTGCTTGCTCTCTCTCTTTCGCTTTCCCTCAGTTCTCCTTTTTCTTTCTCCCCCTCTCCTAACCCTTTCCTCACCCTCTTTGTCTCACTTTCCTTTGAACTGGACTCAACAGCCAGTCCTTGACAGACTCTGTCTTGAAGATGTTGTGACACTGTAGTTTCAGATGAGATTAGAACTGAGCCAAACTGTGTGTTGCCCTCTGTCACCCATAACTTCTATTTTCAAGTTAATGCCCTTACTTTCATCCAGCTGGCCTGGGAGAGCCCCTCAACTTAAGTAATGTCTGTTTTTACTGAATCTGACTGACTCTTATTAAGAATAGGTGGATATTAGAGATAGACAGTAAATTATTGAAATCTCAGATATAATAGGCATCTGGAATGCAGCTTTTTGATTAAAAATGTACCAAAACATTTTAATATGGTGTCCATGTGTCCCCATAAATTATGTCCTTGGCCATATTTAGTTCATTTTTGGCTGCTTTGACTGACACATGCTAGGCAGGTGCTCTCATCCAGTCCAGAGGTCTAAGCTGGAGTGTGAGATAAAGAAAAAAAGCCGTACCTGGGTCAGACTGTTGATGAAGACATGCTAAATCAATGAGAAAAGACTGGAGGAGATGAGAATATATGAGTGGTCTGTCTGTCAGTATCTCCCTCCCACTCTCTTTCTCCCTCCCCTTGCTTTCTGCTTCATACTCAGGCCAGTACAGTTATCAGCCCCAGCAGATAAACAAGTCTGGCTGCTAGATATAACTCCAATATGTGAAACTCAATCATAACTCCGGAAATCGGCTGGGAATATGAACGGAGGAAGGAGGAAAATGAAAGCTGCCATGCCCACAGGGCAAAACCCAAGGTCCCTTTTGGCAAAGTAAAGCTCCCTCTCTTCCGTCTTTTCTATCACTTATTTATCTTAGAAAGTCCAAAAAAATAAAAAATAAATGCAGCAAACCCTTTTTTTTCTAACCCCCTTTTAAATTTTTTGTGTCTTCTCACTAGTTTTTATAGTATATAGCAGAGAAGATGTGCTTGGTGTCTTCATTCTTGAGTTCAGGACACTGATAGCTGTAGGGTACACATTTCTGAAGTCTTCTTTACCCTCCATCTTTTGCCAGTAGGATCTCTGTGATTTCCACTTGTCAGTGAGGGCCAGTCATGCAGAGGGGATGGGACCAATGCATCACAGGGAAAGAGAAAACTTAAAGGAAGAAAGTAGAAAAAAAACCAAGTGTGTGTGTGTGTGTGTGTGTGTGTGTTGAATTGGGGGACTAGCTTTGACTGGACTCACTCACGCTTTGACATTGACGACCCTGGGAGAGGAGAAGGACCAGCTACCCCAGAGGACCATAGAGAAGGAGGGAGAAAGAGGGGGGGGTGAACTGCCAGAGGCTGCTCTCAGCTTTGAAGCGGGGACTAGAAAGGGCTGAGAGCACTGTTAGCCCCCTTGAAGTGGTTTCAGCACTTGTCACTCTTTCGGGCATCGCCTAGAGCTGTGGACAGCTCTGCTCTTTCAGGTTGAGGTCCCACAATGGACTCTGCAGCACTGATGCTCACCTTGATGTGGTGACTTGGATCAATAGTCAGACCAGTGAGCCACTGGCACCAGCATGTTGTGATGTTAAAAAGGAGCTGAAGTGCTTCTCAATGCCTGTACACCGGGCAAGTGAGAGGAAGCGGTTCCTGTCAAGATCATCTCAGCACACTGCAGGCTACAAAGTACTGGAAAGCCACAATGGATCAAGCCATGGACAAAGCTGCTCTGTAAATGGATGAAAATTATGGAGAAACGAAAACAAAACAGATTAAAATTTTTGTCAATTTTCAGTATAAGAAATTGTAACCCTTATGGAACACTTGTTAGAAGTCATAGTTTACATGATATATAATTAATCCTTAAACCTGCGATTACAGACACTTGGGGGAATCATAAACAGGCCGTAAGCACAACACTGACATATTATCTATCACCTTATAAAGTTGCTATGGAACACATGTTAGCAAACAGTTGCCTCTTTACACAGCAGATACGAGGCAACATTAGCATTAATCAAGTGCCAAAGTCATGACGTCACGTCTGGGCTATAGCCATCTAAAAAAATAAAGCATGTTTAGAGGATTATATTACCATGTTCTTAGACAAATTGGCCTCCACAACAACACGTGCTATTAGAAATTGCAACCTAGTTAAACAATGATTATTTTTTGAGCTATTTGTTAATACTGCATTGCATGTTTCCCATTTTTAAGGACAATCTTATTTATCATATATTTCTCTCTATAAAAACCTGTATCTTTGCTTTAGTAGCCCAGCTCAATAAATAGCCTGAAATACTCCTGCTCCCAAAGTACCCACTAAGTACTATTAGTATTTACTGCCTGTGTTTCCTCTGGCCCCTCTTTCGGCCTCTCCTTTCCCCATAGATAGATTACATCCAAGACAGCCTATGACCGATGGATAGGGGGCACAATGCCTGAGCCTTTGGAGAAATATGTGCTTATGAAATCATAAATATTATCTCAAACACTAATTAGCATTAAGAGCACTGGTGATTTTATTTATCAACTTTAGCCACAATTAATAACCACAGCCTTGAGAAGAGCACGAGGCAGATAGGCAGGACATGTCTACCGCGTCAAGGCCGTAAACCCATTACACACATAGACTGATTGAGGCAGCCCCATTGGGGGAATAAGTAATTGTGCCTGAGAAATTTTAATTGCCCTGAAATGCATTCTAAATTACACTACCTTGTTTTCAGACAGAAGTAACATGGCTGAAGGGCTGGGATAATGGTGGAGTGTCGTGGGTCCAGTAATGGGTTGCTAAACACCAGACAACCTTGCTTTTTTTAAAAACTGATTTTACCCTGTGCTTCTTACAACGTCTAAAGTGAGAGTTTAGTGTTGAGGCCTGGATTTTATGTGCAAATGTTCAATGTTGCACACTGTTTTATTTTAAGCTTCAAACAATAGTTCGACATTTTGGGAAATTAACACATTTTTCTTTCTTGCCGAGAGCTAGATGAGATGATTCATACCATTCTCATGTCTGTCCAGTAAATATGAAGTGACAGCCATCTGTACAAAAACTAAGTGTATGATATTGTTGTTGTTTTCCTGTCTATATGAAAGATAACCAGCTGCTGGCTCCAGGTTCATATTTAAGATAAGAGATAACACAAGATTTTATTGATCTGGCTGGGAAATTCACGTTACAGAGACACAGGGCCAAGCTAAGAGGAAAGAGGCAAGAAAACAGATAAAGAACTATTTGAAAGAAATACACAAAAATTAACTAAGAAATTAAAGAAATTAGAGGGGATGAAATTAAAAAGTGGACAGATATGAAAGTGGTATCCATACTCTCATCCAGTTCTTGGTAAGAAAGCAAATAAGCTGCTTTCCCAAAATGTCCAAACATTCCTATAACAGTAACCTGTAAACCGTTCCACTAGCTGGAGCCATTACCACCCTCCATGTATGAGATGCATATTGGTCTGACAGACAGAACCTGGTTGAATGGAGGAGAGGAGATGGAGGGGGTGAGTTAAGCACAGTTCGAGGATGAAGGGGGTGAGATATCCTGGGGATAGGGGGGTGCTGGTGGTGGTGGGGCTACGGGCGGCTAGTGGTCTCATTGCTAATTATCTTTATTGTGCTTCCCTCGCAGTTTTTCTGTACAGGGCCTGTCGCTGGCTCTTGTGTGGGAAGCTCTCCAGAGCCCTCCTTAGTGGTCCCTGGCTTATAACTGCTGAAGGAATCACTACAAGGTCACAAGTCTCAGCTCTGTCGTGGTTTAGTCCCTGTTGCATTCATCGGACAGCGAGGAATATGAAACAAGGACCAATTCTACCACTCTGCTCATAAACTGTTTATGTAAAATGGAAGACGCGTCTTCACTTCCTCCCCACAGACTGTAGTGAAGCCAGAATATCCCGGATAGGGCAGCTCAAATGCGAGCCGGCCTCAGCTGTCAATCATGACTTGAAACCCCCTTTTTATAGCATCAAGTAAGTAATTAGAATCAAACTTCTCAAAAAAAACAAACACTTGAAGATACATCAGCGTGATAAGAACTACATAAAATGTCAGAAATGATCATTGGGAAAAATGTATTTCACATGTACTTTAAGCATTCAGTTTGGCTCATGTCCCATCCGCCAACATGGAGGGGGTGGAGTTTATGACCTATACTGCAACCATGAGATGTTTTGGCTTCACTTTTGAGCTGTCATGTCGTCCATCATTATATACAGTCTATGAATTTGCTACATGCTTGACAAGCAGTAATTTGTAGCTCATAGGCTTTTGGGGGGTTTGTTGAGGCTCACACTCTAAGATGGGCATCCAAAATGTACACTCTGTCCTAGGCCTGCAGAGGTCCTGCCTGAGAGCAAAGCACAATGTCTAGGTTGGGAGAAACATTCAGGCCCCAAAGGTGAGCCTCTGCCTCATCTGGCTGCTTCACAGCCAAACCTCCTACTCTCTGATTCTCACCCTCACTGTGGGGGGGCTTAGAAGAGCCCTCTGCCTTGAAAAGTGAAGTGACCACTGGGCAAAAACCAAAAAGCTCTGACAGCTCTTAAGCTGTAGGAGGTGAAGGCTGGATGTTGTTTTTCTTTGCGATCCATGACAAGCACTGTGTTCAATTACCTTTCATTCAAATGCTCACATGCATGCTCTTTGTCTGGTACTCACAGTGGAGTTCTCTGAGGGATTTTTGTTGATTTGTGTTTCTCTGAGATCTCACAACCCTGTTTTGACCCTGCAGTTGTTGCTGGGGTTTGCATCACCTCCAAATATTTTTCTGAAATTCAAGAGGGGAAACCTATCCGATGGATGAAGATTGGACTGATGTGTTTGCATAAAATCAGTAAACAACATTAATTTCATATGAATGAATAAGAAAGTAGGAAGTGGCAATTCTCACTTGGGCTTTTTTCAAGTGATACTCTTATCAAGCTGATAAACTTTTGAGGTAAAAGTAGGATATTAATCAAAGTTTTGAGCTGATGACTCAAAGTCATTTGAGCTCCTTCATGCCTAACGTATTTCATAAAATACATTTTGTGAAAGATGTACTGAGTAATTTGTCATTCTCTAGTTTTTGAGAGACCTTATTCAGGCTGCGTGCAGAGCTGTAAAACACTGATAGGGGAGCTCGCCTGCCAACTCTGTAGCAAAGACCTCTCTACTGTACACTTCTACAGAATTAACACATGAGCCAGTTGATCTTTGTCGCTTCAGGGGAAAACAGACACCACAAGTAAGGCCAGATATAGTTTGAAAGCACCCTGAGATCATACACTGTCTTTAATATCAAAAAAGTGTCCAGATGGATATTCTTAATGGGTTTAACTTGAATGAATTATTCAAATCTTCCCCCAATGCCCCTCTCTAGAAAGTGAATCCACAACACGCAAATGGTCATAGCTAAATGTTATCACTCTTCTAAATCTTTATTAGTTGTTTTTTCAGCGCTATCCGTCATCTGAAAGTTGATCCAAATGTTCTATAACCAATTGGACTATTGAGAGTCAATAGAAATCCAGAGTGTTGCAAACTATTTTTCTCACCAGTTATATTAAATCTAAATGATGTCATAAAAAATTAAAAGTGTACTCCTCTTGATGGTAGAATGTGACAGTGAGAATATTTCAGTCATCAAATTCTGTCTCAATTAACATTAACTGTTTGAAATTTAATCTGTGGTGAGATAGTATCTCAAAACTTTCCAGTTTACACTTGTGGTTTACCCTGAATATAAGCCACAAGTGTAAAACACACTGCATTTATATGAATGAATGTCTTCAGTTCACTGAGTAGGGTCATATCTTATTCCCTTTATCACTCAACATCACACAGTATATAGCACATACTAAGAATTTGGGATTGAATTATTACATCATTAATATTTTCATCTGCTGGTTAGCAAATTCAATTTGAAGCAGAGAGCTTTGCAAAATGGTGGAGAATCAGTGAAGAATTGGTCTAAGAAATGAGCAACACAGACGCCTGTTGTGAACTGTCAAATCATCCAGATTGCCTGACTTTTTGAAAATCCTGCCACATGTGGTCTACTCGTTTGAGGCCAATAAAGAGGGAGATCTGCTAAAGCTCGATGGGGAACCCACTTTGATACCCAATCCAACATGGCTTACCGTGACAACACGTCACAGGGGGTCTCTGTGAAGCTAATCTCTAATAAGGGATGAAACGCTGCTTCTGATGAAGCGTCTGAATGCCAGGTTGATCTTTACAGAACTGCTTTAAGACTGTCTGTTAATGATGATATCTTAAGATGGTTGAAGTAGAAGCTTTAATGATGGACCCTCCACTCTTGGATCTGCTCCTCTTCACTGAGATATGGCAGTTATGTATTTACTTTATTTTTGCTATATGAAACACATGACCAGGTGTCATATTTGCCTCTTGGCCAGGACTCCCTTGAAAAAGAGGTTTTTAATCTCAATGGGATTTTCCTGGTTAAATAAAGGTAAAAAAAAAATGGATGAGAAACTGTCTCATAATATCAAAATAAGCCATCATTTTTGTAGACCAAAAAAAAAACTTTAAAGAAAAACAAGTTACGCAGTAGATTTATTCAAATAATTTTTTTTTTAAGTGGTGAATTTACTGTTGCTTTGGGATAAATAAATGGACAGCCAATCACATGAATTTTTGTCTTGATTGACAGAGACTTTGTTATAACAAGTGTCATAATGGAATACAAAAGGTCACTGGAGAAATAAAAACAGACTTTGGAAGAAAATTTTGAAAGAAAAAACGCTGGAATTAAATAAAACTGACCTGCAATGGTTTTGGGATGACATGATCAGGATGAAATAACATTTCAGTGCAGCATTGTAAATAACTTACTAAAAGACACTAAATGCAGAAGATTCACACATGTTTAAGTTTTGGAATGAGTGACGACTGCTCTTACGTCATACAAACTGAAGGTCACGCTGACTGCCATCTTGTTCTCTGGGTGTTTTAGGGATTCCTCTTTTCATTAGAGGGAATATAAAAGTCCATAAAAAATAATTACATTTTTACCTGTCAAACTGTCTTAGAGTTGATTAAACGGTATGATCATTTTGGAGGTTGTAGTTTGCAGTGCTGTTGAACTGTTTTCCATAATACTGACAGGTGTTTCTATTATATTGTCCAACCTATTTATATCAATTTGGTTAGGCTAAATAACAGAAACACCTCTTTGTCTGATGAAACACAATTCAAGTGCGGGTCAATTCTGAGTGCATATCCAGCTTTTACAGATGCAACATTCAGTGTATGACATTTACATTTTTTTGTTGTGGCGTCAAGTATCAATCTGATAAGTGAGGAATTGATACAAAAGAGTATTTACATAAAAAAATGTGAATAAATGTTCTCTACAAACTTTTGTATTTAGCTCAAGTGGTTCCCACCCTCTGGGTCGGTACCAACCCAAAGACTAGTCAGATAAATCTGAGGACGTGCGAGATTTATTAATGTTTATATATATTTATTTATTTAACTATTCAAATTAAATAATGTGACAAGGGAACACTGCTCACAGCCCATAGACACAACATGAGATGAAGGGCTGCAAGTAGACTGATTTGCTCTAAAGGGTCTCAAGGTAAAAAGGTTGGAAGTCACTGATCTACAACAGCAACACTTAATAGGCTGCTGATACTGAAACACTTTATTATGGACTACACTAATGATTAGACCTGCTGAGCAAAATATAGTTTATATAATTAGACTATAATTTTGCTTTTGATAGCAGGAAAAGAACAGGTGTAAATAATAACCTTAACAATGGCTGCATTCCATTTAGGTGAGACTGTTCGAGGGTCTTGGTATTGTGCATGCTGGTTCAGCGTAACTATTTACTGGGAGGCTTAAATAGAACAGAGCCATCATTAATGTTATTAGTTGCACCTGTGCTTGACCTGCTGTGAAAAGTCAAAATCTACAAAAAGAGTCAATGCAGAATAATTTAATAATATTATATATTTAATAACATTTTTGCCACTTTAATTCATACTGCAGTGATCAGGGGTTATAACCTCAAACATTACTTAGCATATGTGCAAACGCATTGCCAAATATTCTCAATGCTAAATGTGTTTAACAAATAAGCTGGCAGTTCAGCCACACTGTCTCGAGATCTTTTTTTTAGCTCAAACCAGAGCAAAAAAAAAAAAAGAAAGACAAGGAAAACAGTCTCTTTGGCGTGACAACTTCTTTTATGTTTAGCTAAAATGAGGACCAAATAGACAATGAACGCTGCTGATGATCTTGCTGTCAGAGCCTGCCATTTCATATGTAACAGATCAAATTATGAGAGACCTTGCAA
This sequence comes from Coreoperca whiteheadi, assembly GCA_011952105.1. Lineage (NCBI taxonomy): Eukaryota > Metazoa > Chordata > Actinopteri > Centrarchiformes > Sinipercidae > Coreoperca > Coreoperca whiteheadi. Next base: position 12,239,764 of record CM022472.1, on the reverse strand, counting down.
TGCAGTGCCGAGGCTCAGCATGGGATTAGGGGGCAACTATCTCAAGGCTGTGCTTCTCAGATAACCGCACCTAAAGCAACCTTTTCTCAAACACACAATTACCCGTCCGCTCCCTCCCCCAATCCCCTCCACCACCTCCCTTTTGAATTTCATCTGGGGCTTAATTAGTATACAAATAAAACTTCCCTTATCTCCCTCTCGCCCTAATTGGCCTGTCTTTAGTTATGCCTGGTGAGTGTGTGTTAGTGTGTGAGAGAGCTGGGGCCCCTGTAATTAGGGTGACCGTGTTCACCTTTCCTCTCAGACGCACGGGTGCTTCGGCAGCCCATGGGGAAGGTGGGGCTCTACATTGTGATGTATGCTCACATGAACGTGTGTGCGTCTGAGTGAGTGTTTGGGGTATATGTTTGTATGGAGGGTGTGTGTGGGGGGGGGGGCTCAGGATTATTTCTCTGCAATCATTCTTGGACTGTCCCAACGGTGTTCTCATGAGCCAAAAGGGCTTTGGGTGCTGCTGGTTCCCACTGAATGGAAGGGGCATCTTACCCCCCCCACCACCACCACCATCTAAAGTGTTTATCGATTCTCTCATTCCGCTCTTGAACAACTTAATATTGGGTGACAGTGCACTGTGTTCTCACCGTAATTAGAGTTCAGCTCCGAGGTGGGGGTGCGGGGTTGTGGGGGGCAATTAGAACTCTTTGTTATTAAACTTGATTTCGTCCTCCTCCTGCATGGCTCTGCCCTGCTCTCTGGTCTCCGCTTACCAAGGGTATCGGGCCATCCAGCCTCCTGAAATTGGCTAACCCGCAAATTACAATGTTGCTACTGGTCCCCCCCCCCCCCCCCCCCCACACACACACACACACACTCTGAACCCTTCCTCCCTGGTCTGCTCTCCTCGCGATGCCAATAACACACAGTAATAACTGCAAAGATCCCCAATCAAATTCACTCTGATGCTTGGACTTAAAATCATACCAGAAGTCCTCAAGAGCCACCGAGAATGCATCTTTTTCTGTATGACCGCACACATCGTTTGATGAAAGTGTTAATTGTTTGACTGTGTTATTTATGACTATACAGTTTTTATTTTTAGTCAAATAATGAGTGCAGATTCATTTTAAACCTTTCAGTTGTAGATCCTGTAATTTTTACATCTGTTTTGTACTTCGATTGGTTTGTATACATATCAAAGAAATTTGATAGTCAGGCCATCAGCTGGGGAAGAAGTTTATGGTGGAAACCCTGATCAGGTGCAGATCCAGGAATTCTGCTAAAGGATTTATTGACATTGCAGGTTGGAGATTTTGTAACATTTTTGCTTTTTTACCATAAAGAACTGCAGTTTATAGAATGGAAACAAATCTGGCCCGTGCATCTGACTGTTGTTAACATTATAAGGTTTTGTAGTTTGTTTCTTATTATAAAGCTAAAACCAATGTGAGCCAAGTTTAGTTTTGGTTTAGGGAATAGTGAGATCTGACATAATATCTGTCAGCAACTTCTCTGCTTTAAAGGGTAATCAAAACTATGTCACTATTTTATCCTTTTAGTTCAGACTTTTGTGCATAGCATTTCATTAGAAAGGTTTATATTGTATTTCATACACAGCACAAAAATCAATACGACAGTACTGATGAAATAAAAATATGAAAGTACATTATTGTAACCTACTCTGTGAGTGTAGGATCGCAGCAGCATGAAGATCTGGACACACCTGAAATAAATGAATTAATTACACACTTTTTGTTAAATGTAGTACTTTGCTGATACACAGGTCTGTATGGCCTTGAGTGCAAGAAACTTCAGTTACCCTCAGATATTAAATATTTAGAATACATTTTTTTGTAATTATTATATTAAATACCATACTAAGAGGAGTTCTAAATAACACTTGTAACTGTAAATGGCTAATGAATTGCATCCCTAAAGTGGAAGAGGACTGTCAAATATACCATCTATTATATCCTTTGAAAGGCCAGGGTCTAAGTCTAAGGTTATTTAGCAATGTCCAATTTGTTGCCAATAATATGTCCCCTGTTTATTTTCCACTCATAGGCATTGCAAATGAGCTGTAGAAGCACTATATATAATATAACATATAGGCATAAAACAGGCATTGCAATAGGTGTAAGTAGAGGCTTTTCAGAAAAGCAACACAGAATGTAAAGAGTAAAATGTGTTCTGCATTACGCCTTGCTCCAGTGAAGCCTGGTGACTCAGCTGTGATTTACTTGTTGTGAAAAGGGTTATTGCCAAAAATATGGTTAAGTCTGTTGCATTGAGGGGCGCCCAGGCAGCTCACCTGGTAGAGCATGTACCATTAAGGCTGAAAGAAATGTTACTTTTGGCATAAGTCAGAACCTGCGCTGATTTTGTTTGTGTTAGTGTGACCTCGAAATCCTCTTGTGGGAACAGTTTGACACATCTCTTCAAGCGAGTTTTGATGTTTATTATTTACAGAATGGTGCAACTAATTTATTTTTAATACCACATCTTCATTTTAGCAAATAGTTTACCATTTGAGTGTTCATGAGAAATAACTCCTTCTGGTAGCATTAGGAAATCTAGTTGTTGGTGTTGTGGTGTCACTGTGAGCAACAATTTAGCAAAAAGAGTAAACTTCTACCACCACCAAGAAAACTGTCAACTTTGTGTTCTCTATTCCTTTGCTGCACCAAACATTGTTAGTTTGAAGAGGTGATGTGAGTTGACAATATTCTCCCTCCTCTCCCTTCCACTCTGGCTGCCTCCCCAACCCCTTATCCCCACCCCTCCGCCCATTCTTTGTCTCCTCCAGAGTCTCCAGGAGCTTGATATGGAGCTTATGGGGAAAAGGAGGAAGATCAATCTTGGTGTCAGCAGCTCAGCGCACATCTCTCCCAGTAACGGCAGGACAAGTGTCAGCTGGAGGAGAGGCAGCTGCCATGCAGAGAGAGAGAGAGTGAGCGAACGAGGGGGGGGGGGGGGGGGGGGGGGGAAAAAAGAGCCCCCGCGAGGGCAGGCAGGCGGGGGAGAGAGCGCGCGGCCCACCCCAGGGGAGGGCCCCACCAGAAAC
>CM022472.1:12138005-12236678 GCA_011952105.1 Coreoperca whiteheadi | reverse complement strand
GCCGCGCCCCCCCCGGAAGGGGGGGGAAAGGGGGGGGGGGGGGGGGGGGGGGGGGGGGGGGGGAGGGGGGGGGGGGGGGGGGGGGGGGGGGGGGGGGGGGGGGGGATGAGAAAGAGAGCCCTCTGCATGGCAGCCAAGCGAGTGAGCAAGCGAGCGGCCCAGCCCAAGGGAGTGCACCTCCAGTAGACAAAAGATCAATTCTCTCCATTTCACTCTCAGCTCCTGATAACAAGCAAAAGTTCAGCAAGCCCAGGAGCTGTCTTGCCTTTGAAATGTGCATTCTGGTGTGCTGCACACATGCAGTTGCACAGTTATACTCTCATACAAGTGGCATACACACGAACACAATCACACACTCACATTTGAATTAAGACGACGAGTGGTTTTAGGAGTGATTAGTAATAACTGTTACGTATTTGTTTTCTAGACATGAGAGAAAATTCCCCATAAGGGAAAAACAATGTCTAAAACAGATTTTCATTGGATTTAATAAGCACAGATAGTGATAGTTACAGTCATTGTTTCTTTGATGAGGACACTTGTTCTCCAAGTTTGTCATCTGCAGCATCCAACAATTTTGATATGTTACAAAATATCCGTTCTGCAGTGAGTTTGCATATGGTTCAACATGGTATAATAGACAGTAAGAGAAAACAGCACTAGACAGGAAGCTGTTGCATTTGGTCAGAATCAAAACATAATTTGTGACAGCGTACCGTGCCAAGGGTGTGTGGTTTGCATTGTGATTGCGGGTAATATTGTTATTGGCATTGTTAAGGGCTACGGTCAGTCAAACCAGAAACATACATCTTGTAGAGCTTCATTTTGTTTTTCCTGCAGACTCGAGTGTAATTGATAACATTCTCATTTGGGGGAGTTTATGGAATATATTGTTTCCTTCCTGTTTGTGCTGGTACTCAAGTCACAGCACTTTTTTTGTTAAAATTTGAAAGAGTTCCCTCAAAACCACATGTTTGTGGGTGAGCCCTAAGATGTTCCTCATTAAAAGTAACAACTTTTTCAACTTTTTAGATTATTGAAATAAATGTATGATGAGATGTCACATTTATGTAGGCCATTCTTTGTCCAACACTGACACACACTCTTTAAATACTGTATTACACAGTCTGAGCATTTAAACCTTTTGTACCTTCTCCAGTTCCCATAAAACTCGTATTTATCTAGGTCAAGTAAAAAACCTTCTCAAACACATTGCCAAGGTTCTAGTGCTTGAAAGTCAACAAACAAATGTCTCGCAAAAGTGGCTAAAGTTTATTTGATTTCCCTGTTTGGTGTTACTTGATGAGTCCTCATGGTCTATTTTGATCGTTAATTTGTCTATGAAGGTCTAGAAATCTCTGCTGAATTCCAGAGAGGCTGATGGTGTGTGACAGTTCCGTAGCTGGTTCTGTTTAAGACAACCACAAACCAAGAGCAATTCTGTGGAGGTTAGAACCTTGCCACTTCTCATCAGAGTGAAACCCAGAAAGAGGGTCACTCTCTGTCGGTATTCAGGACAGGCACTGACCCCCTCTACCTCAGTAGACTCTTTACACAGGGTGCTGTTGGTCTGCTATTCAGCAAATGTTGATAGAGTTTGGAATTATTGTTATTTACATCCCCCCTTACAGTCCTCTTTCATTTGGTGTCCAAATATCATAACAGTCTGTGTAATGTACCCAATGATTAGGTTTCTCTCAGGGATTCCTATTCATGGCCTCCAACAGATGGCCCACACCTCTTTGTATATGCAGATTTATTCACTGGGAATGTTTACAGATATCGTCATTACATGGACATCCATAGCTAAATAGGCAGTAATTGCAGCAAAAGCTGTCATCCAGTCAGTGTTGTTTTTGTCATGTTTTGGCTGAAAGGAACAACTTGCAAAGTGGGACAGCCAGTATCACACAATTGACCTTTTACATGATTTTCAATTACTGGAGAGAGGAGAGAAACGGAGGGGTCCCTGTAGTGCAGCTGTCTCTGCTGTCTCCTCTCCAGAACATCTGTCCATCGAACGTGGCAACAGCTCTTCTTTCTCCCCGTGAGGTCGCCTGCCCTGCCCAGGCTGGGCAGGTGTGTGCTGGGCCAGGCCCCTCTGTCATTAAGCTTCCCAGCTGTGCTGTCACGTCTGGCATAGAGGCGGGTGTCATCCATGACCCTGTCTCAGCCCCCTTGGAGGGGCATACACAGACCTTGACAGGGCAGCTGAGGGTAAAGCCACTCATGGAATATCTATGAAGGACGACCGTGTCGTCCCCTCCTCACACCCTGGTGGGCGCCACCTCCGCGTGCTCGCTACCCTCCTGCCAAAGTGCAGGATGGGCCCTCATCAGCCTTGTCAGTCAATACAAAGAGAGAACATCACACCTCCCCTCCTGCTGTGCCCTGAGTGTCTTTTCAACGGAGAGTTACACACTTGGAAAGAAGAACAGAATGCTGGGAAGACACTTTCACTGATGCACTGACGAAATATAAACTATATAACAACCATTTTGACTAGTTTTATGTGAAAATGGGCTACACTGTTCGTACATCTTTAAAACTACTTTATGTGATTTGAATTCTTAATAAATCAGGTCACACCACTATGTATAAAATTCAGGGTGAAAAACAGTTCACACAGTAAATTATTTAAATTGTGACCGTGCTGTTCTAACTCTGCCAACAACATGTTCTTGGTTCTTGCATCAATCTTTTCATACTTACACTTATGCATTTCATTACGTATGTTCTCATGGAAAGACGTAATCACCCCCCCCCCAACACACACACACACACACACACACACACACACACACACACACACACACACACACACACACACACATAAACACACATATTTTTAAATGATCTATCATTAACGACCTCAAAGCAAACATCAAAGTTTATGACATGAGTCTTTGATAAAACATAAATAGGGGTATGACATATATGAGTTGAACAGTTGAGGGAGTATACCAGCCAGTGTTGGCAAATAATTAGAGAAATTTGTGAAAGTGGCAATTAAAAGCCACAAGCACTGCTACTGATGATAAACTTACACCGTGTTGCCTTGGAAACTAGCCCCTAGTTTTGCAACCCAAGCGTTCTTGACAGATTCCAATCAACCTTTAATCAAGTGTTTTGTCTGGTGCAGGTAGCATCTTCTCACAGATCGTCCACAGGAACGATACTTTGAAACAACTCTGTGCTACCTAGTTTGGAGTTGTTGGTGAAAAGCAGCTCTTAATAAACGATTTTTCACTAAAGTAGAAAATGTCAGTGTTGTCTGTTAAGTAGCAGGAGTGCAGTAGGATAATTTATCAGTATTTATTTCCCTGTAGACTACACCAAGTTGGCAAGCAGCTCAGTAGTTCATGATATCATTAAGAGTCAGCACCATATTTCATGTACTTTCAAGTACCTGATTTTGCTGGGACAAACATGTTACTAATGAAAAACATACTGACATGCTTCAAACTACTCTCTTTATTCAGCTTCTACATGTCCCATGGAAGAAACCAGCATCTCCAGTGAGTGAGTGGTTTGATTTGGTCCTGGGAGTTGATGGTCTAGCAGATCTGTCTGCTTTTGAATTTAAGGACATGTTTCTCTGGTCAATGTATTTAATTACTCAGTATTTACTGAGTTGCTCATTCAGCTGCAGAATAGATAATTCCACTCAATAACTTCATGGTAGATAGGGCAGAGGAAGGGAAATGTATTCAGTGGAGATAGGAAGACAGATACATTGTGGGAAACAGAGACTGGGATTGAGATAGAAACTGCTGAACACTCTGGAGGGGAGAAATGTTTCCATTAAGTGACCATCACTGGCATAGTCCGGTTCATATTAATGTGGGAGATCGAGTCTTGTAGAAATTGTTGCCACACTGAAACACACAGACATTCTGATCAGAGCTATGGCTGGAGCAGGAAAAGAGATGAGATGGAAATCAGTAACTGATGGTTGGAAAGAGAAGAAGTGCATTTTTATTTTAATCTGGCCATGTTGCATACTCACAGTTGTGCCAAAAACTGATTCAGTTTTTAAAGTAGGGTCATTTTGTGCAACACGAGGGGCAAACAATGCCTAATTTAAAAAACAGACATGTTTTGTGTTGCATTATACAATATAGAGGATAGAATATATAACAACAGAAGGAGAGAAAATATAACAACATAACAACATAGAAACTAAATTTCATTCATTTTGGCTAATTACTGGTTGATAGCAATGCATTCATTAAAACCAAAGGCAAACATTTAGAGCATCTCACAATTCTGCATACATTGTGAAAGCATTCTGCCAGCGCATCTCTTTTAAAACACAAGTGCAATTATTTTGCGTTGAGTTGCATGAATAGTTGGCATTAATATGTGTGACATGTTGTCTCTTTCTCTGTATTCTGTAAGTTGTGATCTAGAATATACTGTCATTTGCATTGAAACTTTGATTTTGAACTTTTTTTCAAATACAATATTATGCTCTATTTGACCCTCTGATATTTCTGTGAGCTCTTCCAGTGTTGTGGACACAGTAGAGAGGCATAGAGGGGGCAACCAACCTGGATGGTTTTCCAAGATGACCTGATCAAATTAAGGAAACACTTCCAAGTGAAAGCCAACATGGCTGAACTTGTTTTAGGATACTGCATCTCCCAACTATGGCAGTGTCAAGGGGAAGCCAGCTTAATCACCGTGTGCAGGCCTGTAGGACGGATGATGAATTTTATAATGTCATTTGTTATTTACGTCTTCACGCAAAACATTGCCATATTTTTCTATGGCTATCTTCATGGTCAAAATTTAATTTCATAATCATAGTATGTTTTGATGTTTTTGGATATGGGGTGTACAATTTGCACATTCTCAGAGATTCCACAAATGTCACAACTTTTTCTTTCCGACACACTAATACACTGATGATATGTCGTTATTGTGTATGTCCTCTTTAAAGCATAAGTCTAAATAGCCCGGCCATCTCCAGAGGACTGCAGACAGTTGTCAAGGCATGACTGTTTATCTAATGTTTTGCAGCTCAGGGAAAATAACTCTTTGCCCTGCATGTTCCAAAGATTTAATTAATTATGCTGTGGTTAGTCTGTCTCCTGATGTCAAGAAAGTTGCCAGAAATTTAGGAGTTATCTCCGATGGCGATCTAAGCTTGAATAACTCAAGCGGATTAAGTTTTGTTTTACCGTGCAGAATATCTCCAAAACAGATTAAAAAAAAAAGATTTCTATGGTGGAGTTTCCTTCCCTTTCAAAAATCTGTCTTGTGTTTCCAGCTTGTGCTTAAGACGTTTTGTGGTACAGTGCAGTTTTTTTAAATTTGTTGAGAATCATTATGCCATGATGGGTATAGCCACACCAGCAGAAAATCTTGAATATGTCAGATTTTACCCTCAGACATGATGAGATTGGGCGACTAAAAGGGAAAATCCACCGTAAAATAGAACTCACATATAATATTTTGCTTCTATAATAGTTCTGATTTGTGATTTGAATAATTTTCTGCTTAAGCAGAACAATCCATAGCCAATAATGGAACAGCTCCTTCTACACTATGAACGCACACTGGAAGTCCTGTGATCAAATTAAAAACCTATAGAAATATAGGGATTCTCAATAAAACAGACAAACACTTCACTTCTATTTCCAGTGGCCCCACAAAGCTGTATAATTAGGTTCCAAAATATTGTAGTCTTATCTGTCATACCTTTCAAAAATCTAAATTCTCTAGTGCACATTGCTTCATCGAAACCAGAATGCACACTGAATCTTCTTTTGACCAGCAAGAAATCAAAAATGTCATGTTTGTTTGGTAATTTTTTAGTTATTGGATTTTTCAGTGTCAGTAGTGTTATTCCCAGCCTCACCTACAGTGTATACACACACGTCTGGTGTTATTGGCAGCGCGCCTTCATCCACCGACACCTCCAGCGTCCCTGGTGGCCTTTGTCACAGAAGAAAGAGAATGATCAATATCCCAGTTAAACTAGACTTTCAAAGCTGATCGTAGGGCCTCGTTCTGGGGCCATCTTCTTTAATGAATTTTCTTTCATTCCACACAAGTTTTAAAACATCAAACAATAAATCGGCCAGGGCACAGTAAAATATTTAGATCTATTGACTGTGTTTGAAAAATGTAGAGGGCAAAAACTCTAGTGGTTTGATGCTGATACATTCTGAACACTTTAATCCACCAGTGTTTCCTTTTATCTGCCTGGGTTTCTCCAAAAGAGGGGAAAAGGGCCTCAAGAATGTTCTCAAAGATCCAGCAACTCTTTCTTAAAAGGTCCTTACCTTCAATTGGTCTTTTCTAACAGTGATTCTCAGTATTCTTGGTACCAAGGCACACTTTAAAAAAATATATACCCACAGCATACTAAATGATTGATTCTATGAGAAGATCAGTCAAATCCTTGAGTGATTCTTCACCTTAAGTGACAGTGGGTACAGGACCTGTTCCAGAGGAAAAAAATGTAAATCTTTGAAATAAAATTCCATAGTCTGGTTCTGATCATTTTCCTCGTATCAATAAAATCTCACATGTGGAAATGTGGTGTGTACAGCGTGGCAATGTGACATTACAAAGGTTGAGAACATCTGTTTTATAGCATTGGCAGTTTATTGTAGTAGCGTTGCATTTCGTCATTACCAATACAAAACAACTGCTAGAACAAACCCTAAAAACAAAGAGGTGATAAAGATTATGGTGACAAAGATTACATCTTTAGTAAGAAGCCACATTAGTTTTTTTGGGTGGAAATGGGTTTTGACAAAATATCTTTATTCTGCCATGACAAGGTCCCACAAAAATAGAATCAGGGATGCTGGTGTTGTAAAATATCTTGTGTCTTTCAATATTGACGGGTTGTTTTCAGATGGTATAAGGCAGAGATCAAAAAGAGTGTCTGAAAATATGTTATGCTGTAGAAAAATTTCATGAGAGTCAGCGGGTTTGAGCAGAACTACACTTCAGTCAGTGTATTTTGTGTGTTTAGTGCACATCACAGGGTTTTTTTCCACTCAACAAACATTTCTCTATAGGTTTAGTGAAATCTCTCTTTTGTTATTTTTGGTCAAAGTCACATGAAGGTGAGCATCAGCGCCTTGGTCTGACCCCTTGTGGAGCCACGCCTCCTAATGTAGTAATACATTGTACAGTGTGTATGCATATCTTTGCATGGCTGGTGTGTGCATGTGTGTGTTTGGCTGGCGTGACAGCCTGGCCTTGACGTTAAACATCTGTTGGGTGATTCATTTGGCTGCAGATGTAGAGTGACACCAAGGCACATCTGCCGAGGTGCGGGCGATCCCTGCAGCCTGCCCCTCGTAAGGCCCCAGCTTCACCACCCAAACGTCTTTACTGATGATTGCGTCATTTTCCCTCCTCTCCGCTGCTGCTAGTTCACAAAAGTGACATCCTGCTTTTTTCCCTCATTTGTGCACGCTGGAGAGCAGCAGATGCATAGCCTTGGGGAGATTTAGAAATGGCAAACACAATGAAACTCAAGAACCTGGGAAAAAAGCGATTCCAGATAAACCTCATTTTGTCCTTTTCAGTCACGGCCGAATTAACATCATGCTGAAAATATGCCAAACTTTTTGCATTTTGAATGTACTTAATAAATCACAACATAGTGGACAAGATAAGTGCCAGAACAATTAATCAATTATTTGATTAGTCAACATAAAACAAATCCTCAACAATTTTAATAATCTTGCAATTGTGTAAGTCATTAACAAGGAAAACATCCAGATATTTGTTGTTTCAAACCTCTCAAATGTGAGGATGTGCTGCTTTTCTCTGTTTTATAACATTGTAAATTGAATATCTTTGGGTTTTGGGCTGTCAAAAACAAAAACAAGCAATTTGAGAACTTGTTATGGGCTTTTTTTCACTATTTTCTAACAAATTGTAGACTAAACAATTGATTAATCCAAATAATAATTGACAGACTAATCGATAATGAGAATAATTGTTTGTGGCAGCCCTAGACAAGATTGTATTTTATTTTGGCACACAATCATCATCAGAATGTATTATATACTGATACACACACGATAAATTTATTCCATTGAGTGGTAAGATTGAAAAATCATTTGAGTTTAAGTGACAGATGCTTCTCTTCACTACTGTTCAGGGCATTGTAATCACTTCAATGAATACAGCTTGACTAATTAAGGTTATGCAGTTGGCTGGCTCTCTCCAAACAAAGCCCAAGTAATGTGGATTGTGTTGTAGCAAAGCCCCAATAGTATAGTACAGATGAGTGCGGAGTTGATATGCTGTTCCGTCTAACGTTGTCAGTTGGAAAAGTGCTAGAAAGATCAATCAGTCTAGCACTTGATTTTCAACATCACGTTCATGTTTCCACTTAGGTAAAGACATAATTTTGTTGTGGGATAATAAGCTCATAAATTGATTTACTGTATTGTCTAGCTGCACTGCTCTCTGCCCTGCTGTTGCCATGACGAAAACACTGAGGAATATGACTGTAACAAATTAAACAGAAATAAGTGATGACTAACAAACACAGCCAGTGCAGATGATGATGATTGAAGTGCGCTGGATAGCTGTTCTTGAGCTTGCTGTGCATGTTTGGCACAGATAGAGTCCAAGGACGCGCAAGGCCTTTGATCCTGTCTCTGGGGCGTCCCAGATGTTCCAGTGCAGGGCAATGTCAAGTCTGGTTTATTTGCAGAGGTAATGCCCAGCCATTATATGTACAACTCATCCATCAAACAAAAAGGAACACGTTTTTCTTTGCACGACTGAGCAATTGAGGTTTGTCAGTGAAGGGAGTCTTGATAGACCATAACCATTTCTTCAGTTTCATGTGCTTTGAAGAGCCCAGGGCACGATGTTTAGTCAGGGCACCCATGGGACATTTCCTCTCCTAGTTAATGCAGATGCCTGAGGATATTATCTATCATTTGAAGTAAAACTAAATGTGATATTTCATTTCCATAGATGTCACTGAAGTAGAAGTTGTCCTTCCTGAAATCACTGAATATTTTTAACCGTGAGGAACTCATTTGAGTGCACTGACTGACTTATCATATTTGAGAAAAGTCTCAACCAGTAGGTGGCAGTATGATACCTGAATCTACAATTTCCAAATCAAGACTCAATCATTAGTAAGAATAAGCACCCTGACTATTTCAAGTGACAGCTTGAAATATACAATAAAATCTTGTCTGCAGTTATTTTATACAAAGTGTAATATTTAACCATTATTATTATATACTATTACAGATCAAACATCCATATTCAAAAGCACAGTCTGATTTGGCATTTTTATCACAGCATAGAATAAAAGCATGCACTTCCATCCACAAGGCTATGATATTTTTCTGAGCAGTGTGATTTCAGCTGTAGCAACGAATTTGAAAAGCAAAGGAAAAAACATGTTATGTAAAATAAAATACTGTAGTATCTGACTTAAAGATCAGCCTGAACTTTAGGATCCATTGATTAAACTGTGAACGGCTTGCTCCAGAGTGTTTCCAATCAGCTTTATATGGTATGACTAAAATAAGTGCTGTGCTTAAAAACCACACCAGTCCTTTGGCTAAATCGCATGTCTTTAAAATATAGCTTGATGAGATACTTATAGTTTAACATACTGAGAATACTGATTAAGCCTTGTATATTTGTGGCTTTTCAAAGATTCCACAATTCCACAAACATTTTTTTTTTGCATAGACATATTTGGTTTTTGTTCTTTTTTTTGGTCAATAACAGTAAGGAAATATTATTTAGCTTACCATTTGTAAATATGATGCTAAATGCTCAAAGATCTTATACCATTTTCCTTCTATCGGTTTGAATAAAACTGCTTCGGCTAGTTCACCTTCATGAGAGCATATTTGCAACATCTTCTTCCAGTTTGTAACAACACTACAGCGTCCACGCTTAATCCTTGGAATCTTTTGTAAATGCTTTCCTTGGATATTGACAGTATCACTCTTCCAACTGGCAGGGTGAAGGGATAGCGAGCTCTTGTAAATGCATATGTGACACCATTTCCACTCCAACTATAACTTCAATCCCCACTGAAAGCAATTAAAAGGTAGCTGAAATCCAGAGGATCTAATGGGTTAATTTCTGGGCTTGTTGCTTCGGCAACACAATAAATTCTCTTTGTTTGTTTAGCAACTGAGCTCAAGGTGGACTTTTTTATTGACTCTTGTCCAGTCACAAAATGATAAAACTTTGTGGCTGCACTGAAAACAACAGGCGTCCTGGATCAGACGGTATGAGAGGACACTGAATATTTTTGTAGCTTATTAAGTTACCTCTCAAAATGTTACACATATAAAAAAAAGAAGGTGGTTGCACAATCTGCTACATTCACTGCCTCTACTCAGAATTAGAGATTTATTTTCTGAGGAGGAAAAAAAATCAATTAGTGCTAAATTTATTCATGGATTTCTGCGATCAATGCGAGTCCACTCAGAGGGGCTCGGTGGGACCCAGTTCATCCCAGTTAATGTGTTTGAAGGGGAATTACCATTGATGTTGTTTTCCCTTCCTCTCAGGTCAAAGAGCACCTCGGAGCTGTCACGGCCCACCTGCCACACGGGTGGAACTTCCCTCTAGTCCTCATCATTACCCACAAGGCACATGGACAGCAGAGAGGATGGTGTGGATTGGCAGTTGATGTGAGGGAAAGACAATCAGGTTGGTTGGCTGTGTTGAATCTAACATACCCACTGTCAGGGAGTCTCTTACTAGAGCTAATTGTGAATCCAATCAAGGCTGGGAATACTGGCTATTGATTTACCTCACAAAACACACTCAATAAACAAATACAGAGGGAATACAATATATGTAAATTCACTCACAAATGGCTTTCATATCCACAGAATATTCATATAATCTACAGTAGCGCTCAGTGTACTCCTATTATAGTGGTCTGCTAGGTGAAAAACAGCTGTTCCTCAGTCTCTTAATTTGCTGCAACCACTGTAATTTTAATTCACATGACCTTTCATGACTTCTTGATTGTTTTCATAATTCTTGCATACTTCATAATGCAGCGCCGAAAGACATGCGGTCTGATCTTCTGAAATGTTCCTTCAAGGATATTCTTTTCGCTCTTCGTATTGATTTCAAACAGTTCCTGCACACAGGCTATATTTCAGGTCAATTAGACATATTTGGGCATTTGCAAATCATTTTTTTCTCTCAGATCCTGGGGCTCTAAAACTGCACTTTTGGCCCTAACAGCACTGCTCAGATTCTCTGTGGAACTTGACATTTTGATCCACAACAGAGACTAAATGATAACCGTTTCCTTGTAAATACTGTTGCCTGCGGGGGAGGGTTTAAATAGACCAAGAAGGACTTTTCACTCACTCACTTGTTTATATTCACAACTCATCTAAATATGGACAGCTAAAGCATTTAGAATATAGTGTGCATTGCATGTAGCAGCAAGAGGCTGCAGAGAAAGTAATGCGAGGGAGACCCATAATTACAGCATATCGTTGTTAGTAATTTTCTAAATTTCTCTTCTTTTACACTTACAAATTATGTAATTATGACCGTTTCCCAGAAAGATAGCAAAAAGGTGATTGTTCGGTGCAGTCTTTCTTCACAAAGAAAGACAATATAATTCCACTATCTCTCTTTCTGTCACTCTCTTTGTTTTGTTTTTCTTTAAAGAGAATATATTTAAAGTTTTTTTCAGTTCATGTATGAAAGAACAAGCTGCCTTTGTTTGAAGTGTTTGGTCTTGGCATTTGTGATCACTCATTAGGGCTCTCCTCTCACTGAGAGCAAAAACATTCCAATTCATTTATTTTTATTTCAAACATATCATTGACTGCTGTCTGAGTTCGCATCCACATCTAAGAGAAAGATGTGGATGTGGATTTATTTGAACCTAACAAACGCCCCTCTCTCAATTTTAAATATAAATGGAGGAGGGATCGATTAGTCACTTACTGATTTTTGTATGTTTTCCCCCTATCTCTGAAAAAAACATTAAACAAGTAAATAATTGCAGAGATTGGATGGAATATTTATTTTTGCCTTGAGAGAAAGTCAGCGCTGAAGTTTGACCCCTGTATATTGTTTTGACAACCTAAGGTCTCTGACACTTCACGGCTACATGACAACATCCCACTACTACCGTGTACATGGTGAACCGGCAGTGCCCACACAGGGGAAGATTGACATAAACAGTTTTTAATTGAGCTGCAAATGTTGTCAAAGATGGAGTCATTATTGAAGCATCCCTAAGGATAAAATCTGCTCAGGCAAAAAGAAAAAGAAATGTATAATTAATACAGCCAGTCGTATTGTGCCCGTTGTGAGGCTGAACAGATAGGATAATGTTACATTTTTACTGTGACGCTCTGAGCCTTTCCCAGATCGCTGATAGTGTTCAGCGCTCAGCGGCTGGCTCCAGGGAAAGATTGCTCCTTGTCACATTCTTATCAAAGGAGCGTTTTGTTCCTTCTTGCACACACAGTTCTTATTCCACAAGAAGGTCTGTGATCTGTTATACGTGTGTAGATCTTCAGCACCCCCCCCCCCCCTCACATTCAATGCTCCAATGAAGATCAATTGTGTTTGTACTGTATGTGAATGTGTATCAAAGAGTCCCCACAGTCAATGCCTCCACTTATAAGGTAATGTACTGACACGAGAGATTCCACGGGGACTGTGCAGAGCTCTCCGTGTACATAGGCTGTGCAGCAGAGGGAACGGTTGGGAGGAGGGGGAACACAGCAGTCATATAACGTGGGAGGAGGAAGCTGGATTGGTAACACACACCGCTTACACGAGACTATCTTCACATGGAAAGCAAATATATATACCTACATGCACAGAAACGCAAACACATATGCATATACAGTTTTGTCAGCGGATGGTTTCAGCATGAAGGGCTCCTGGCCTGAGTGTTGTGCCGGGCTGATAAATCTCCCATCAAACATCTATTCTGTTTCACAGAGCCACGAGGGGTGGGGGATACGCTGTCAGTGAGAACTTTCATAGCAGCAAAAACACTCACCCAGTTGTTTTATTAATCCTTCAGACTTATGAAGGTAGCTGTCCACGCAGAAGGGGAATTATTCCCATGCATTTCAATATTATATTGACCTTATAACTAGCCAAGTTTAAGTCAGAAATCCATAGTTGCTCTTGTATGAGAAGTGGGCAGCCCGGTGCTCACCAGCTCCTCCTTCCTGCACTCGCTCTTTTACAGCTGAGGTGGGAGGCAGGTCAAATACAAGGCCGGGGTTTTGCTGGATTTAACCCAGCCAAAGGAGAGAAGTGGGAGGATGCAAGGGATGGGCTGTGTGTGTGAATGTGAGTATTTAATAGCAATAGGATGTGAGGCGCATGGTCCATATGGTGTGTATGTGTGCTTTTCTATTTGTGTGTACGAATGTGTGAATACATAGGCAGTGACAGAAGGTGACCCCTATGTCAGTGGTTTATGTCCGGTTCATTTGCTAGGCCAGACTCCATTGGCTGTCAGTTTTACTGCCTGACTGTGTCAGCTGGACAGTGTTAAGTCTGATGGAGTGTTTTTGCCTCTGAAGCCATCCTGAACAGAAAGGCAGGGAGAACTATATAACAGGCTCAGTGACAGGTTCTCAAAACAGGCGGGCCATGAATATGCAAGCTTTTCCACAAACAGCCAGGAAAAAAAAAACTGCTTGATGTGGCTGAATCTGAAAATAAGCAATTTTGCCATATTCATGCAGCAGCATTGACACTTTCAGCATATTCCTCGGAGAGTCTCACTGTCTCTTCAATTTTATTTCTGTAGCACGAGTTAAAGGAGAGAGTTTCTTGCCTGTTTCATCACTAAATATTAAATAATGTTTCACTTTACTGTCACAACATAATGAAAACAGGAGAGGCATGTGCTAAGGGATAAAAAGAAATCATAATTGGATATTTTTGAGAAGTTATGATATTTGTGCATTTTTTAATTATGTGATTTTGCACAAGTAACATGTCTTGATTGATTGGGATAAGGACCTCCTCTTAGCTCCAAATGTGCTTCCACCCTCCCCTGTTTAATGCAAATTAAGTGAACATGTGCCTTTGATATTGAAATGATCTTATTGCTTTCCTACAAACATTTCAGCAGAAGAAATGGAACTGTGTGTGCACTTTCTTACTTTAAGTTACATTTACCTCACCATGGCCATGAGCTTCATTGGGACCCAGAATTAATGTTTTCTTTGTTAAGAAACAACTAATATTATTGCTACAAATCATCTAAAAACAGAACAATACAGTTATTTTGTTTCATGAAACGTTCAAGTTCACAACAAGTTCACTCACATCACGTCAAAATATAACGGTTGGAATAATCACAACATAACAGATCATTAAGGTGGCAAAGTGCTAGAAATGATTCGATACTAGTTCTGATAAGATACCTGAGTTTTGGCAATAATACCAAAATAATTTAAGGCAGCAGATAATTATCATTTTCATTACATATTCATCTTTGCATTATTTCTTGATTAATCATTTAGTTTTACTAAACATCAGAAAATTCTGAAAAATGCCCATCACAATTTCCCAGAGCCCAAGGCAACACTTTGTCCAACCAACAGTCCAACATTTGAACACTGTAATGGCTAATTAATTAATAGTCTAATTGTTTCAGCTATATAACAACACTTTCCGATCCCTCACTTTGAGGAATATAAATATGTTTTCCGTAAAATTTCTCTTTTTTCATTTAACAAAAGGCTGTCAAATGTGAAATGTCCAAACACAAGAAGCCGTACAAAACCTTCGCCTTAATATAATACAAACTTGGCAAAATTCAGATTTTTTTATCTATCTGATCTGAAACTATCTGATCGAAGTAAACGTAAAGAAGAGTAAGAATCTGAGCAAGCATTTGATTACAGCTTTTGGCAGTTTTTGCTCATTGCTGCATATACATTTTGGTACCAAAAAATTTGTGAGGTTTGATAACCAGCCCTACAAGTGAATCATGCAATACAGAGGAAATAGGCAGTCTAGGGGATTTACTAACGTCAGTTTATTCTGGGGTTTGTAAAAGCATGGATTCAATAATATCTCATCGGTGGATATGCGCTTAAACAAGACAAATTCAGTGAGGACACTGTACATGTAATACCGTGTGCTTCCCAGGAGTCACAGTGTTGTATGTTTTTTCACACTTAGTGTCTTTTCAAGACACTGTGTTGTGTGTCCCTTGGGGTTGCTCTATGAGGCGAAAACAGGAAAGTTTGTGTGTGTGTGTGTGTGTGTGTGTGTGTGTGTGTGTGGATAGAGGTGTCTTTGTATTAACACAAATGGTAAATGCACACAGGCCCAGTGAGAATCCCGCTGCAACAGACACAGCAGCCTCGACCTCACAGCCCAGCCTTCCCAAAGAAACAAGAGAGATTGCAAAGAGATTGATAGGGATATTTTCATGTCTCCTGCCAGGTGTTTTGTAGACAGTAAATTTGGGGGAAATCTCAGAAAATCAGACGTTGTGTGGGATTTTACGGTAAATAAGGGTTGAGGACAGGATCAGATTGGATCACAGTTAAAGTTTCTCTGGTCTGGCCACCGTTTTGTACAAGGGGAAAGGGTGGTGATGCTATTAACTGTACTCCTTTCCTGTTTAGAGGAAGGGGCTGTACATTCCAGGACACACACACCCTCGCATATGGGCACTTATGAAGACATTCTTGTTCATGAGCACAAATAGTTTTATGTGCACCAGCTAAACAAACTTTATACTTAGTATACATTTTACAGCACATACACATGAGTGTGCTCTCACACATCTAAATGCATGCACATGCCTTCCTGCTCTGACACACTAGCTCACTCAATGACTCTATCTTCCTCTCCTACTTTGTCTCTCTCTTTTTTTCTCACTCCCTTTACTGGAAGGCCACTCTGATAGACCCCCTCATAAGGAGAGACACACCATCCCAGCTGATTCCAGGGGGAGTCCTTCAGAGGCAGCACTTCCAGTGGCTTCAGTGCATTAAAGCTTTTACCTTTCGCTTCTAAAGGCATCGGGACAAAAACAGGCCGAGCTCTTTCTCTCCACCAGGGAGAGAGAGAATGCATTGTCTTATGAGGACACTGATTACTTAGGAATCAGTCATCAATTATTCAAACTATGGCATACTGTATTGCCTCCACCTTTAGTGACAAGACGGCCTTTCAAGGCTGGGAAGTGCAGAGACACACCCTGCCCGGCCCACAAGAATCAATACAGGCCTGGGTGGTTAGCTTCCTCGCTTTTGTTTCAGTCTGTCTCGCTCTTTATACCAATGTGAAATTAAGGCCCTGGCATTTCACATTTGGGAAACCTTGAAGTGCCAGCTGCTGAGAAGGCCACAGGGCTAAGGCAGGCCACCATGGAGGCCTGCGGGATTTGGAAACCCGCCCTTGGCATGTCCCTCTGTTCACTCTGCCGCCTTTTTTGTCAAATTCTACCCACTCCCGTTGGTCTCTCCAGTGCCTGTTGTCTTAACTCAGCTGATTAACTGTAAGTGAGCCTGATGAATGTCCGCAGTTCATTTACAACACCTGGCTCTCAGGAGAATCGATGTTGAAGTTGCCTCAAGGATGGAGACAGACGGAAAAAGGGGACTTTTTCTTAGACCAGTCCAAAGATTGGACCACCCAGGATTTGCATATTTGAGGTTTTTACTTTGCTTTTCTTCCTTGCCTCCACTCAATCCACTCAACGGTGTTGTAGA
This sequence comes from Coreoperca whiteheadi, assembly GCA_011952105.1. Classification (NCBI taxonomy): domain Eukaryota; kingdom Metazoa; phylum Chordata; class Actinopteri; order Centrarchiformes; family Sinipercidae; genus Coreoperca; species Coreoperca whiteheadi. Next base: position 12,219,963 of record CM022472.1, on the reverse strand, counting down.
GTTTTCCCTGGACCAGACTTCTGGCATACTTTACACTCCCGCTCCTTAGTCACTGTCACTGAAACACAAAGAGCCCAAAACACAGCCCTGTGTCCTCTCCCAGACTGTCTGACCTCCCCTCTCTGGATGCCTTCGCTGCCTTGTAATGTTTGCTAATAGAATATCCTCTTACTCTGCCCACAGAGCCAGAGCCCATATTTTGAACAACCACGCAACACTAAAAAAGGTCAAGCACCCTGGGCCAAAGAGCCAATGAAACAAATTAAGTGTAATTCACACCTGATCAGCTAAAGTGGATGGTTATTCTTTATTTTTTGGTTTCATTGTAATTGTATTTTTGAACATGTTGTTATTCCAGAGAGGTCTCTCTGACTTTTCTGGCTGTGTCAAGGTCAATGGGACTGCTGTTTATTTGTGGGCCATTTGGTATCTCAGAGTTTATCTGTGTTGCCCCTTGTGACATGAAACAGTGAAGAAAATGTGAAGGGAAGAGGAAAAATCACAAGGGTGAGGAAAAGTATGGGAGGAGCCAGAGGGAGGGAGGGAAGGAGGGAGAGGTGGGGAGAGTCACTGGAGGAGTTGGATAACAATGGCTTGAGTCCAAGGTTGGCTAATAGTATCTGACACACTGCAATTTTGAGGCTTATATCAACATTGTTTTTACAGCTGTAATTAAGCCACCTAATCAGAAGCACATTGGTCGGGACAGTCTGGGGCTGTGAGGGGGCAGACACACAGTGAGCTGTGTTCAGCCCTGCGGCAAGGCAGCAGCACCGCACTGGGCTTGGGCTAGATGGAGGCCAGCCAAGGGAACTGTGGGTGGGAGAGCATCCTGAGTGTGACACACACACGCACACACATACACACAGCTATACTACACAAGGGCTGTGCATTGTGAACCAGGGCCACACTGAATGAGTATAGATATGGGGAGGGAGCATTTTTTTTTCTGCATAACTATATATGTGTATGTGGGAATTTTTGTGGTACATCCGTCTCAAATTGTGTGCGAGGCTGTGTGTGTTGCAATCGTCTCCTGGTGGCGTGCATATCAGTGTTTATCAAGTGCTCAATTATGCCCAAATCTTACTTATGCACGCATTTGTGCTCAAGTGCATTTCCACGTTTGTTCAGTTGACGTTTTATGGTGTATGCCTTTTTGCAAAAAAGAACAGCATGTAGATTTGTATATGAAAGAGAGAGGGAACATGTGCATGTGTGCGGTCGCCTAAGCCACACAGAGGTTCACCCCACCCTTGTCAGGGCCCAGTGCCGAGTCACCCAAGTCTCAAATGGCACATAGACAGGCCCACACAGACACACACAGACACACACAGACACACACACACACACACACACACACACACACACACACACACACAGAGCAGGACGCGAGCTCAGCTGGGGCCAAAGTCAACAGATGAGCTGGTCTGAACTGGCTTGCTGTGTGTTCTGATTGTAAATTGCGCTGGTGATGATTAGAGAACTCCAGCACAGGATGTCGACTCTTAAAACTGTCCAGAGAAAATAATTTTCTACTATGTTCAGGAAACTTTTTTTCTTTCTCTCCTTTATACAGCTCCCCACACAACCCCCCCCCCCTTAATTTAAACATCATGGGGCTGTATGTGAGGAGGTGGAAGGAGTTGGTGTGTAAATTGATTTAAGGCCTCCAGATTAGAGGCTGTTTAGATTTTCATCTTATCTCTGCAAGTGCACACACGGACCCATAGATTTTTATGCACATACATACACATGCATGCCCTTGGAACTATCCCTAAAATGTCACTAAGCTTATAAATTATTTGTGTTGACATCTGCATGCATTTTTCTTAAACTGAGAACAGGGCACAACTGTGTAATATTTCACTCTGTCTAGGTATGTGTGCATTAACAGCATTACCTAATTGTTTATTCCAGTGTGACTGTCAGAAAGTGGGAAGAAAGATCAATGAGGGTTTGTGTAACAGAGCCAGAGGTTGATGGGGATGAATGATTATTGTTCTGCTCTTTACCTCCTACTCACTGTGTCATGATGTCATCATCCTGAGCCTCACAATACTGGGCTTGCCCAGCTTGTTGTTGTCTTCTACACCCCCCCAAATACCACAGCTTTCTGACTCATCACTCACTGGCATTACACTGGGCTTGTCTGATGAACTGCACAGAGAAACAAACCTAGATAGATGATGCATCCCTTTTGATGTTGCTCATATTGATTTTCAACATCAGCGACTATGTGGTAGCATTATAGATGTCCATCTTTGAAATGCAAAACATATTTTGGCATCAATAAACATAATGACAAAATGATAAGCCACTAAAGTCAGTATATTGGACTGGTCACTTGAGCAGAGTTTGCTGAACGTCCTGCAGTCTGTAGCCAGCTGGCAGGTTTTGTCGCACATTCTTGCACCCCTGCTGCGTCGCCCAGCTTGGTGACCATGAATGTGTTAGCAACTACTGAGTCCTTTCACCACGTCCTTCAGGCTAATTTAGATTTATGTCATTTTTAAAGACTTTGCCATTCCCTTCCTCTACAGATGGCATTTTTGCTTCTCTGAGTCATACAGTATATACACTGATTCATTTTTCAAACATGGAATGCTTTGAGGAAGTGAAAGAAAAGGACAGAGGCAAGGGAGGGAAAGATGGACGGTGAGAGGAAGACAAGTTTGTGTGACTTGTCTGGAACAGTGCGTCGCTGCTTGCCTAAAGTTTGGCAGTAGTCCTCTCTCCTTCCCTTGTTACTCCCTCCTTCTCTCCAACCTCCACAGAAATGTCCAGCTTGATTTAATCAGGGAGGCAGAGGGGAAATCAAACTGGGCGTTGGACCAAAAGCCTCCATGTGGGGACAGGCCTGGTCTTGCGACCTAATCGACCCCGGGGACTGGCAACAGAGACAGTCAGTGAGTTTGTGAATGCGAGTCTGTCAATATTTGTGTAATCATGCCTCTGTATGTGTATGAGTGTGACTTTAGGAGGGGAATGAGTCTGGCGGAGATCAGGGAGGATGTAAATGTGTCCCTCAGGTGGCAGCAACAGCACAGTCACACACAGACTTGTGTTTGACATGAAGAAGGTGGGGAGAGTATTTCCTGTGCCACTACTGCCTCCTCCTCCTTTTCCTGCTGTGCGGTTCAGACGTTAGAGCCAGCATTGAATTCCTGTTGACAAGCTCCAGGTGGGGAATGGGGCCCATTTGCCATCTCTGTGCCCCCAGGCCCTGCAGGAGTGTCGCTGTCTTCTCTAAACATGCTACTCCTCTGTCTTCCTTTTGTTCCTCCAATACTTTTTATCCTTCCCCTCCCTCGGTCTTCTCCTTGCTCCCATCCCTCGTGTTTCACGACTGTTTACGCAAAATGACAGTTCCTCCTCTGCTAGCCGGCTTGTGGTTGACCGAAACAAATAAATAAATCAATGAGGACACACATTCATTCACAAACAGTCTGTGCACACCCCACAAGCACATAACAAGATGAGAGATGGAGAGAAAATGTAAGCTGTGGGAAGAGAAAGTAAATTAAAAACAAATCATGGCATGACTATGGAATGTAACTGGCGAACTACGGAGACAACTAACCAAACAACGGCCATGGGATTCTCTGGCCCCCTCATGTGTATTATTGTTAAACAATAATCAGGAATAGTCCGGATTTAAGTTTCCTGCAAATAACTGAGCGATTTGACTCATTCTGCTGAGTCTCACATTAGTAAAGATGACATGAGGTTCTTAATTTAACTTAGTAACGGGACAATTTAAAGATGACCAACACCTTGTCTTACTGAAAGCATGTTATTATAGTCTCAATATAACCCAGCCAAGGCTGGCTCCGACAAGAGTCTGTATTCAAACTGCAGTCATAGGTCTTTAGGGACGTCTCAGTGTGTGTGTGTGTGAGTTCAGGAGAGGGACTTGGATGTGGAAAGACCCAGATTTATACGTTTTGCTCTTGGAATATCCCAGAGATATGTTGGAGGCAGCAGGGGGATTTTATAAAAGTCTTCTCCGGTTTCTCTGGTTCAGCATTTTGTCGTAGTGAGGACATTACTTGGTGACAACAGGCATTAAAATACTGCCCTCCTCCTCTTTTCCCGTTCACACCCCTCTCCGTCTGTGTTCCTTAATCCGTCTCTTGCTTAATTCTGTTCCAGACTGCTATTTTTTCCTTGAAAACATGGTTACAGCCAAGTCGCAGTTAAACACCATGGATGCTCATATTTTTGTTAAATGTAAAATTAAATGATTAATTCAGGTGGACTAAAATGACATTTAATAATACAACGGATGAACTGAACAATGTGATTCATGGGAATCACTAGGACCACAAACATACAAGCATAATGCCTGTCCTGAAATTGTTCTTAGCCACATCCCCCTCGAACAAATAATGAGCCTTTCGTTCTCAGATATGTTTCTACTTCTACCATTACAGCGAGGGCTTCATTTCAAAGGCTTTTTCCTTGAAGCTAAATACTTATCTTATTCTAATGGTACTCCTGAGAACAGACCGCTTATCCTGATATGAATTGAAAATTCACTAAAGGAAGCAGCCATGGCATGAAATTTGAAGCATAAAACATGAAACGGGGCCTAATACTTGAGGGGGTGATGCAGAAATATTTACACTAAGTTTCAGTTTTATTATTGATATACGTAGGAGCAAGGTTCACTAGAAAAGCTACAGGGAAAATGCAGTCAAAACTCAAATGCACAGCCTGTCAGGAGCATATTTCATTATGCGACTACTATGTGCGTCATTGCATGTGCGTGTTCATGTGTATTTTGTGTGTGCCTGTGTGCTCGCTGAAGACACTTCTGACATTCAGCCAGAGTAAAACCCAATCCATGACTCTGGTTGCTGTTTCCACAGCACCATAAAGAAATCGTTTAGGTCAGAGGAAATTATAAAGTGTTAGTAATATTGTGCCAGTGCTCTCTTTGTGGATGTAGATGTTTAAGTAAACTGGAATACCAAAATGGTCTGTTTGGGTGGTTGACTAGATGTGAAACCGCATGAGTGTCCTTGGGACCAACTAGTTCTTTAGTGTGTGTGTCTGGGCAAGTGCGTGCGTAAGTATGTGTATGTGTGTCTCCACCAGCTCTGGCAGGAACTTGGGAAACCACTGGGAGCTCCTCCAATAGGACCTAGTGTGGACTCATTTGTTGACTCAGTGATGGTTAGAGGGGCAAGTGTTGCCATCTTAACACCAGCACAGCTGAGTGGGAGACAGACACACACATACTGAGAAAACAACATCAGATAGTACTTTTAAGAGGCTACAGTGTATAGCTGGAGTGCAGTTTGCCTCCTCCTCATGGTAATCCACAGCAGTTTCATACAATTTGAATGACAAACTACACTGACAGCCAAAGGGGTACATTTGTTTGAGGAGAGACTGGGACCAGCACTATACTGCAGCTCAGGTGTGCTGCAAAACTCATGGATGAAACCACATGCCTATTCTCCAGTTGCTCTCCTTGACTATGGGCCTTGAGAAAGGACTTTATTTTCCCTTACCTAAAATGGTCTGGGGTGCAAAAGAAGCTCTGATTCACACATAGCTGACTGTGTTATTTTTAATTTATTGGACAAAGCCTCAGCTGTGGAAGTCATCAGAGAGATTCTGGCGGTTCAAGTGTACTCTAATGCAGCCCGGACTTTGTATTAATAGTTAAAACTCAACAGCACAATCAGATCACCAAACCAAACAACACTTAGGCCTCAGTAACAGTCAGCTCACTGAGTGAACAGAATGCCTAGAGGCACAGCACTGAAGATGTTAAGGTTCAAGAGTGTTAAGTATTACAAAATCCAAACAAAATGATGGGCTGTAATTGCATGGAATAGTTATCTTCATTAACATTTTAGTCATTTCCATTTGGGTATTGCAAGCGGTACAAATCTATGTATGTCTAATAGTTACTAATGTTAATTTTCACCTCTCATATTTGTTTTTACTTATCATGGAGTAATGTGGACCACTGGGGAGCCCATTGTTTAATAAGACGGGCAGATATAATTTCAGCACACTGCGTTAAAACACAGGGAGTTTTGCTTCTGGTGAATGGTCAATATCCCCGATCGATGCTGTTCAAATTTGGGATGCCATAGGGCCTGACAGCTATGAATTGTATTATTTTGGGCAGAGTGAAGAGTGGATGGAGTGGGATTGTTATGTTTTGGGAATTTAAGCCCAATATTTCTTTTCTGTACATACACGTTTTGGAGTTTGGGGTGTGAGGCATTTGTTTTAGGTCAAATCACTGCAGGCGCATAAAACTTTAGCTCCTGAATTCTATAACAACTCACATATAATTTAGAAATATACAATGCTAGCTACATAAGGGTTCTCTTTTTGCTTTTATCACTGCAGTTTCTGAAAAACTACAGTACTTGTTTGATAAGGCATTGTGATTAAATAATACTTCATATTTCCCCATCTTTAAAAAAGTTAATCTTCTTAATAAGGGAAATAAGACTAAAGCACTCCAATGTGCTCTAAATTGGGAAAGAAGACAATTAGGCTGGCTTGTGGTTGTCAGTCAACCCACTGTTGCAAGGTGTTCTATGAGGTGAAATCAAGCAGGTGAACTAGGGGAGAGGTGGTGTAGTGAAATGGAGAGTCCAGGCAGCCAAGGGGCTACACTACAGTAGCCGAGTGCTGGGGAGGGAAACACCATTGTACTGTTCGTTTGGAGACATTCTGTCAAAGCCAGCCCAGGCTGACACCTTGGATCACAGTTTGATAGACGGAAGAGTAGCTCTCGCTGACTAGGTCCTATTAAGGTGGATGTTTTCAAAGTTTGGGCCTGGCACTAGGGAAAAAATAGGAAGGACACAGAGGGGAAGTGGAGCCTGAGCGGAGCTGACATGCTTCAAGACCCTCTTCCCCAAATGCGCAGTCGGGGGTCAAATCGCTTTCCTTCCTTCGCCCAGTCTGGCTTGGTGTCCAACTTACTGAATGTCTAATAGAGAGAGAGCTCGAGATAGCCACACAATGCTTCACAAACACACATGATATTAGTGTGCATTTCCAATCACATTTGGAAATGCACACTAATATCATGCACATACATACACCAAACTGCAAAGCATGCATGTACACATGTTAACACACGCTCGCATAGATGCACACTGATGTGCATATATGCGTATGTAGTTTTGGATTCTATAGTGAGAAGACTGAGTTTTGTCCAGTAGGATTAGCGTAGGTGGGTTTCCATGCAAGACTCTTTGTACCCCACTGCAGCCCCCTCTCCTGGATCAATGCTCTCCTGCTGTCACAGTGCAGTGAACAGGCAGAGGCAGCCAAGAGAGGCCTGCTAGACCTACAGAAGCACAAAAGCATTGAGAGGTAGTAGAGGGGGGTGGATGGTGGGGGCATGTGTGTGTATGCGCACTGCTAGTCGTCAGAGAGGGGCGAAAGCAGAGACACTGCACCTTGACCACCTATTATGAAGCTCTTTTCCGCGATGTCAAGTGAAAGCAAGTTAATTGGGTGAAGCTGTAGAGCATGTTAGGGCGGTGGTTGAGGGCTTGCCGGCTTGACAGTTGAGTGTCAGCGGGACCCAGTCAAGTGTGGCTGAGAGACAGAGCCCTGTCACCGGACCTAAAGCAGGGCCGCTGGGGCTGTTAGGGAGAGAGACCAACCCCTCCCTACACACGCACACACACACACACACACACACACACACACATTGACACGTACACCCAATTACATTCACTCATCCCCTCTGGTGCATGCCCACACTCTGTCACAAATGTAGATTATTTTAGAGAGAGTTAAATAATTACTTTTTTTAAGTTAAAGAATTAACCGGACTTTGTAAAGTTATCACAAATTGCTGTGATAATAAAGTGATAGTAATAATTTACTGTTGACCCGGGACGCAAAGTTATTTTCCTTGTTAAGTTTGGATATTTAAAAAAAAGAATTCTAAGAAAGATTTGTGCCTTGTGTAGTTCACGGTGAATATGGAAAATAAATAGAAAAGACATATGTCACCATGTTGTTAAGTTGTTTAATACCTTTTACAAGCTTATTTATAAAAATAATTATATCAAATGAAATACTCTAATGAAATAACTTGTAGTTGTTTGTTTTACAAGAAAATTCTATATCTCATGTGATATTCTTTAAATTTCCTCTCAATATTATCACATGATACTGACAATCAAAACTTAGAACCATGATTCAAATTGCTATTTTATGTGGGAAACTAATGAATTTATATGATTGTGATCATGGTTTTATTGCACAACATAACTGGAACTGTATCCCCATTTTCACTGGGTTTCCCCTCAATGTATTCACTAATTTAAAGGCAATATGTGGGGGACCTGACAAGTTATTGACAAATCTAAGCAGAACTTAACGAAAGAGGCCCCAAATACTCCCCGTTAAGCGATTCCCCAGGGAGGGTTATAGAGCAGCTTTGCAGATAGTGTCGGAGGGTTGCGGGATGCCCATTTATCTTCCTAAAGCTCACATTCAATCTCCATCACACTGTCAGATGGAAATGAGACTCTCGCTTTTGTACCATTTACACCCCCAGAAGTGCTACTCAGTGCCCCTCTCTCAGTATGACAAAAAGACCCTAATTAGAGAGGATTGAATGATAGATGAGAGGAATATGGCCATGGACCTGAGATCATTGTGTTTTACACCATGTTATGTCCATGGCTGTAATATTTGTGCTGAGCAGTGTGGGAATCAAGCATGGCAGCAGATCCCCTGCTATGGGTGTCTCAACATACTCAACGATCCATAATGTAGGCCTTATGAAACTGATGGGCCAGAACACGGTCTCTATTCTGAAAGGCACAAAGCATTTGACAAGGTTGTTAGGACTTTGTCCGGCCACAGTCACCGATTAGGCTAATCCTGTGGATTCGTGTTTGTTATTTAGCAGTGCAGACGCATAGAATAGACAGTCAGAGCTCTTCCCCTAAGTTTAAATCTACATGCTCTGTGTCAAGGTGTTCTTAAATTTTCTATTTAGTCAAAAAGTAATGAATTAATGAATGTAATGTATTTTTTATCAAAATTTAGGCAGTTGACTTTAGTATAAGGATGTTTGGGATATAATTGATCAAATCCAACCCTGCAGCTAGACACAAGCCCTTTGACACTGAATGAATTACCACTTGCCTCTGGCAGCTCTGAAATAATAATGCTAATTTGATTATCCTCCAGTACAATATTCAAAGTAGCCTAACACATCTCACAGAACCACATTTCTGAATTCTAAAGGTAAGAGTGATCCTAAAAATATTTCTTTGAAACAAAATAGTTGGATAAGATTCATTAGAGAAGTCCTCTAATTGGTCTTCTGAGTTTTTCATATAAACCGTGCAGTTATTCTTACAGTCTCAACCTCATGAGTATCACCTAAAACCTGAGCATCAGCTTAATGCAACCAGATACACTTAAAATCTAATTCCTCAAACATTTCTAACATTGTCCAAATGTTCACCCCCTGTCTGATTCTACTTCATGACTCCTTACTCCTCCACTAACAGCTTTGTAAACTGTTTAAAGGACCATTACGTCTCCTTACTTCCTCTGTCATAATGGGTTATATATACTATAAGCAGTCAACTCAAGCAGTTAAGTTAAAAGGCTATAAGCAGTCAAGTCATGAACGGTACCTGTGTGTATTAAATACTTTTTCATTGCCATCTCTGTAGTCTATGTATCTTTTATAATCCAGATATTAATGGAAACAACAATAAATCAAGTAAATTTTACTCAGAATGCAGAATCAAGTTGTATCCAATTGTACTGGGCATGAAATATTTTAGTCCCCACCAAACTACAGTATTCACAATAAACTATGGAAATACAATAATTATAATCAGATGAGACTTTGAGATTCCATCTTAAAGTTCATTATTAATAATAATTATGACATAAAACTCAATATTTTGTAGGATTATTCTAATCTCAGCAGTTGGCCTTGTTGCTCAGTTATTCCTTATGATATACTGAATCACTCCTTGTCTTTAGGTGAGATAAAAAATTGTGGCATAATAAAAATAATAATTTTACGAAAGCTAAAGCCAAAAAACCACTGAAACTATACACAAAGTAACACATAACAATGGGATTAACTGGAAGGAAAGGTAACAGACTATTTAAAAAGTAATGTATAATGTTTAGGTCACCATAATTTAAAATTAATAATGTTAAATACCTATTAATCATGAGGTTCTTCCATGTTATTTCATCCTACTGGCCACATTTAATTTAATATATTTATGCTGTAATTACAGGACCATTCATAGTTAGAATACTGTGCTGTGGTATTTCCTTAATTACATAACAATTTAAACTTTTCAATGAATGTTTATTATTCAGAAGCTGTGATGTCGCTAGAGACCGCTTTTTTATTTTCTATCTATCTATTGTAATTAATAAAAAGATAAGTTTGGGGTTTAATTTTGAAAAGTTCCTAACAAAGAAAAAAGCGTGAGAAAATCAATAAGCCATTTTAGTCTCTATCTATCAAAGCGGATTCCTTCTTGTCTGTTTTAAAGTGGGGATGTGGCACTTTAATAGGATAGCGCAAGGCTGTTTGAAATGTATGCCAATGATTCCTGTCATTTCATGGCAGCCCGGCCATGGTTCACTGAGCGCCCACTTCTCCCCTGTCAGCTCGACTGAAGACAAGCATTTAGTTGCAAACTTTGAGCAGGTTGCGCAAACCAGAAATGATGTGACTGCTACTTCCAATCCCCATCCTTCTCTTTCATGCTGCAATGCCACTGGCGGTCAAAGAAAGGGGAGAGGAGTGTGCTTTCCCTCATTTAACCGAAGATGCTGATTTAGTAAAAACCTTAAAGGTGAATAGAGTAGTGGGGGGCCGAAATGACAAGAAAAGAGAGGGTGGAGAGGAGAGGGTGAAAGTATGAGAGGTAAAAGTGGGTAGAAGCTTAGTGCAGAGCAAGTCAAAGGTTATCAGTTGACCTTTTGTGCCATATGTCTAGCTACCAGGAAACCTGCTTTGTTAAGTTTGTTGTCATCATATTAATTAAGCCAAACACTCCATTTAGGTTTGTATACTCTCTCAACTCATGCTGTTATACCCAGAGAACACAGGACTACAGCTTTCATTTCTCATGCATGGCCAGCACAGTTTTCCAGATATTGATATAATGTCCCAACTACACTTATTTTTTTTAACAGTTCCTGTGTCTTAACACTGGGCCTGTAAGTCAGCATCAAGTAGTCTTGCTGGCTAGCTGACAGTTTGTGTGCGTCAAGGCCACGGCCACAGCCACGGCCCTGTATTTTCTGCCTTGTAGCACACCAAAGTAAAATCGCTTGTCAGGCCGAGGTGTCTGTGAACTGACAAGATGCCCCAGTGACATTTCAGCTCGAAAGAGCAAGTGTCTTGCAACCGAGTAGTCAAATATCAGAGAATAGGTCAAGCAGGGCGGAGCTGAGTGCTATCCGGAAGGCCAGTCTCTACCAAACGCCAAACGCCCCCTTGACTTTGACAAGTGGGACTGCTGGGGGGTCAGTGAGGGCAGCGAAGGGGCGGCTGTGCGACGGAACAAAGTGATGTTCTGTTGGGCATGGTCAGACAGTGTGCACCTTATTGGCTTCAAAAGGGAAAAGACATTGACATTGATTAATCTTCTTAACCCTCTTGAACATGAAGCGAGTGGTCGTGGGGAGCTTAGAGTGGAGGGGGCTTGGCAGCCCCATAAGATGGGCCACTCCAGTGGTTTGTACGGAGCATGGCCCCCTGAAATGTACTCTGACATTCATTAGAATATCTTTGACACCTATCATGGGGGAGCCAGGATGACTAGGGGAGGAGAGTCTCCAGTGATCTCAGTCACCCCGCAGATCTTTTAGATTGGGTCATGTGAGCAAAATCACTCCTAGATAAACACTGGAAGTTAATCAAGAGAGGACATAAAGCCATGTGTTGGCTTTGTATACACAATTAAGTTTAGTGTAGTTTATTCAACTAGGACAACATAAATTTGAACACAAACTTAAAAGGATTGTGCATAGATATAACTAGACAGATAATTGTCATCCACAGTCTTTGGGACAGTCTCCAGTTGGACATTTGGCGTCCCTGCACACTGATGCATAGAGTTTTGAATGACACAAAGAAGCACCTGAGAATAGTGCATGCCTTTGCATACAGTAAGGTTTCAATCCTAATGGCTGGTTGCTGTTATAAATACATAAAAGCCTCTACCTTCAGCTTATGCCTTTGTGTTTTTGTGTTTTTCTGCTGTTCTTCTGTTTTTGTTGAATTTTAATGGAAACAGAAAGAGAGAAAGAGAGAGAGATAGAGAAAGAGAGAGAGCATGTGTCAAAGTCTTGACAGCCATCAAGGCAATACGGTGGTCCTGACATAAATATTTAACACTGAGGGGCAACCTACAGCATGTCATGTCACGGCCGTGATTAGGGTGAACGGTGACCCCCTCTCATATAACATGGTTTCATGTTGGAGAGTGGGGGGGCGGCATGTGTCAGCGCTTCATAGGCTCCCTATCAGAGGACAGAAAATGCTCCCTTTAACCCTCATTTCCATAAAGCCATTCCTTTGGAACAGTGTTCCCCATAGGTCTCGACTCCCTAGCTGCTTATTCCCCGTCTCCAGGTGTTGCAGAATCCTTGCAGAACGAGCTGCCTCTGAGACTACAAGATTAGGCCTGTTCGCAGTGTGTTTATGTGTCTGTGTGCGTGTCACTCTACTTGACATCAGACCTCTTAAGAGCCTGATGGTGTAAGTCCAGGGAGAAGAGCTGTTTATCATTCAGCCAACATCATCTGGTTGTTTCTCATCGATTGGTTCAAAAATGTTTTTCAAATGTTATGTCATTGTTTGCAGGCCGTCAAGGGTGAGCCCCATGTGAATAATTCCAACCTTAATTGGAAAGAAATCCATACATGGAACTTAACTTGCACACCGGATCCCAGTACCTTGAAGAAACAATTACAAAGCACAGAGAGGTAATCAATGGCTATAAGCCTTGCCATGAAATGTCACCAGATAAAACTGATATGGCCCTGTAGTATTAACATTTATTAATGGCTTTTTTTCACCAGTATGAAGGAAATAAAATACAGTTAAATATAACACAAAAGGCAGTGAAGAGTGACACATTCCATATTAGCTAAATGTATATATGAATGTAAATCAAACCTCATTTGTAATGTGCAGAACCTAAGTTAATGAACCATCAATTCACTAGCAGCTGTGTCTTATAGCACTTTCTTTTTTACCCGTTAACGCTCTGGTGTTTATGCAATGTTTCTTCTAATCATCCATTTAAAACATTAGAATGATATTAGAACTGGCTGACACAATCATATGCATTTATGCAATCTCTAACACACCTATAACTTGATAGATAGGGAGAGGGAGAGAAAGGGAGAGTGAGAGTAATGAGCTTGCTTTTTTTCTGAATCCTTCCAATGCAACAGGCCATAGCTGCATAATGTTGGAGTTTATTCAAGGTTTATTGAGGTCAGGCCTCCCTACTGTAAGTCAACACGTTAACCTCCACTATTGATTTGTTGTACTGGTTGCCCCAAAAGAAAATAGATAATGCTAAAAAACATTTTTAGTTAGTAATGAAACACCAAACTCCAGATTCAAGGATGAGGCAACTTTTGTTTCTCACATAAAAAAGTTTCTACCTCAGTTTACCTTTATATAATCCTACCTGTATAATATATCCATATACATATATGATGTCCATACCTATTTAATTAAACTGAGACATATTCGTCCTTAGAAACGGTGTCTTCATTGAAGAGAATACAAAACTGCAAAACAAAAAAGTTGCCTCTAACTAGACAAAAGCCTCGCGATTTGATGACAAAAAAATATGTTTGTCTAAGCCACAAAAGTAGGACAGAAGCACTTGACACTATATAATTTACCTTCAGCACTTGGGAGTTTACTCCTTTTCCAGTAGGCTGAGCTGATAGCTCTTCCGGTAGATGACATACTACACCAGTCCTGTGGTCATGCCCAGGCTCCATCTCTCCAGTTCTTTGTTCAGTCACAAATCATTCTGTGGGCTCCCTTAAGTGCATCTGTGTTTGTTAAGTGCCCAGACCATACACCGTGGTGTTAATCCAATTTGCCCTTAACATTTTTTCGAGCCATTGCCATGTGGTTGGGTGGTTAAAGGAGGATAGTGACACACCTGGGAGAAAATGAAATAACTCTCCCAAGGTACAGGAAAGGGATGAACTTGAAACAAACAACATGAGAGGGGATGAAGATGGGCTGTGAGTGCTGTTACCTGTCCCTGTAGTCATTTACACACACATACACACACACACACACACACACAAGCACACAGACACATCGTCACATACAGTGAGAGACAAAAGTCTCTGATTAAATTTTAATGGGAAGCCTTTTTAGGCCAGCCCTATTGTCTTTCCCATTAAAGTCTCGGGGATACTGGGATACTCTCTAGTGAATGGTGACAATAGAAGGCCCTCATATACTTTCCTCCCCACCTCTCTAGCAGGGAGAGGGAAGTGGGATGTTATTATTATTTCATGCCTCAGAAGAGTCCAGCGCTCACTTTAGGGCTTGGTCACAGTGGTGGAGCATCCTGCTCAGGGAATGCTCTGAGAGGTGCTCTGAGTGCACATACTATTGTTCACTTCAGGTTGTGTGCCATTTTCTTACATGCCCCCTGAGCGGAAGAGAAGCGTTGTTATTTCAGCCTTGTTTCGCATGGTAAGACAAGAAAAGCATTTAGTGCTCCAGAGGAGGTCAAAGGTGACAGGCAGAGTAATGGACAAGCAAACTGTAAAATCCTGTTCACAAGACCTACCCACAAGTAAGTAAAACTAAATAATTACAGCAGCTGTATAAAAACAGTAAGTGCTTAAATGTCATGTAAATTTTACAACTGTGTTCACGAGCTTTAAAGTATTAGAAAGGCCAAATCCTTTGGGCAAGAGGGAGCAAGGGACTTCAAAGAAACAGGTGAAGCAGTATTCCTTAGAATTCCTTGGTCCAGGACACGTTCCTAAAGACACCATAAAGACATCAAGTGTCTGGTTGGTAAATTTATCTGATTACTAGTCAACAGTGTTTTGTCTTGAGTTTCACACAGCCACTAACAAAAGAGACTCGAAAACAAGACTCCAATGCCCATTACTGTCAGTAAATGTCTGACTTATACGTTAATGTCTGTGACCGTCACATCCAACTAGAAAATAAATCAATACTAAAAGACTGAGGTGGGAAGCATAGAATGCAATAAAAGCCAGGAGGAAAGACTACTGTGCAAAACAAAAAAGACCGAAGGTGCTTATTTACTTATTAACTACAGGTAACTACAAGGTTGACCTGAGAGTAAGCATTCCTTCTTCAAAGAGGCCCTGGATCATCCATTTTGTCACTTTTTCATCAGGAGTTTGGCACAATATTCCAGTATATTTTATATAGTATATACTATGGAGGAATGCCAGTTGCCTCTGCTGGATACTGCAGACCAGTGGAATTGCTCCAACACATTGGAGATTGGCTGGTTTGAATAGCATTTATGCTCTCTTTACCCCATGAAGAATACAATAGCAGCTGGTGCCGACCATTCAGCTTGTTGGTGGTGTTGTGATTTATTCCTCCCAACCTAAGTGAGAATAGAGAGACAGGTGGACCCGAATATGGCTAGCTTAAGTTCCAATGGACTCGTGCATTTTCTCCAGCAGGCCTTTAGCTCTCCAGGCTCCCCAGGCGAGATCAACCCATCTGTTAAAGTCTGATTCTGTCAAACCCATAGCTGAAACCAGTTTGCAAACGTCAGAAACCAGTTACCTTAAATCAGAAACCGGTTTCAGATGTTGTGTGTCGCTAACTCTACAGTCCCATGGAGAAGGAAACGTTTTCATTGAGGCCTTACAGTCAGCTATCATGTAAGTAAAATTTTGCAATGTTTCTTACATTGTAATTTTGTTTCTTTAAGAAGCTTGGCTACTGTGGCAAATACATTTTCTAAAATGTAGGTTCAGAATACTGATGGTTCAATTTAAATATGCATTGATTAGACAAAACATAGTAAACACCTAAAACTATATTATTATCAAAGCACCTTTATTTGCTTTCAGAACAAGTCCTTGGATTTCTTTTATACAATGTCCATGCTCCAAAGCATCGGATGAAAGTTTATTGATGTTTACCTGTGATTACTTGGGAGGCTGTGGAAGGCATTGTGGTCATTAGACCACCCTTGTAATTGAATTCCTGTATGTGGACGCCATGAGGGAAATGGCCATTGTGAGGTGTAACTGATGGTGTAAAATGTTTTTCTAGTTCTTCATAGAGTTCTACTGTACAACACTGCAGAGCAATCATTAGGGCTAATGGCTCCTAGTAGATGGAAGTTGATGTCGTTATAGATCCACCATCATGTTTAAGTTTGCAGACATCTTCAGCTTTCTTCAAATGTACATTCATCCAGATTTATAAAAATGTGAAAAATGAGTTATCAGGCAATAGTTTCTGTTATTCAGCTTCCCAGGCTTTATGCACCTTTTCCTACAAATTTGCACAGCTAAAATCAAATCAAATTAGATCAAATAAACTGCTGCTTTAGGCATGTTGAAACAGCAGCTGCATGTCCTGATCAGATGCTCTGGCACAGACTGATCAGTAAGGCATTATTTAAAGCATTCATTTCAAGTACTCTTGTTTTGTAATAGTAGCAAGGTTGATCACTGTCCTTTTTAATTACAGAGAGCAAAAATAACGCATTGCCTGAAATCAGAAGTGACCAAGCCTTCAGTGTAAATGTTGAATTATAAATGTATGTATGTAGTCCTCTCTTACAACCTTTCAGCGGCCGTTGTTTAGGGAGTTGGGATTGTTAGGTGTCTGTGCATTCTGAAGACATCTGAGGGTTTAATTAATGAAAAATAGACTAGCTGTGACCTTTGAGCAAAGTGATTGACACAGATAGACAGTTACAATCTTTTAACCTTCAGAAATGTCAAGATAAACCTAAACTCTGTGGCTGGGCCGGCTGACACCTGTCCTCCCTTCTTTCCCGGCCTGCATACCACAGTATGAGTCTCCTTATGTTTACTATCACTATATTGATTTGTTTGTGAAGAGGCTGTGGTGCCCATTAAATATTCACAGCTTGTTTTTTCCCTTTCACCATCACTTTATTCTAAAAAGCAATTTGTCTCCTTGACTCTTTATAAGTCATGTTCCGTTTACAAGTTGTAGAAACATGAAGGCAAATCCTTTCCACCATTAATTTTTAAATCTCTATTCTTTTGAATCTCTAAATCCCTTTATCTCCTTTGGCAGTTAGCTCATTTTGTCTGGAGCAGTGCTTCAAATAATAATGTGAGAAGAGCCCCCTCACACTTAACAGTTCTGATAACTATCACTGTCTGTGCTGTTACTCTGTACGCTGAGGTAGTTCATAGGAGGGACTATCCCGTCCACCCTTGTAATTGATTCATAGGATCATGCTATGATTTTTCCACAGTGAAAATATCAAAGACTGAAGATATCACAGCCAGAGTCAACTTCATCCACACTTCTGTCAACCAACTCAAAGATTCCTCATATTTATTTCAGAGGGCGCAAAACTTTTCTCTTTTTCTGCACGTTGTTTGTTGTTTTGTTTCAACAGAACATTGTTAAAAACACTGGAAAAGTAGCTGAGGCAGATTAAAGCACGCTTTTTTGACTTTTTTTCTCATTCTTAATTCCGATGTTCCCAGTAGAGCAGAGACTGAAGTCTTTGCTTCCGTCAGAGTGATTAGGTGTGGCTGCGGAGGCCAGCTTCCTACCTCCGTCTTCAGCAGGTCCTAATTTCATGTGAGTAGCTGAAAGGATGTGTTTGCGTTTATTTGCGCCTTTTATGTCGAAAAACTTCAAAGGCGCCCCTCTCCTCTTCACCTATCATCAATGACAGATAGGGCACTCTGGGAGAGAGAGGGAATCACTATCTTTCTTCATTTATTTGCTCTCCATCTGAAGATGAAATACACCACACATACACCACACCCCCTCCCAAATAAATAAAGGAGCATGGAACTGATATTAGGAGGGCTGCAGGTGAGGGGCGTCTGTTAATATGTTAATGTAATCCTCCTGTTAGGTGTCTCCAATCCCCTGAAGATGGGCAGTAATCAGTTTGTTCCTGTCTGCTGGCTTTCTGGGAGGGAAAGGCGGCACTAATCAGAAGTGGCGTAGCACTCGCAGATTCCAGGCAAAGGGGAGGGGAGCAAGATGACACCTCACGGATTTATTACCACCCAGTCTCCTTCCTGAGCTGGGTGAATCCTGCATAAAATGGGCAAAATAAATAAAGCTAACCGCCATGTTAACCAAACATGGCAAATGGGAGCCTCAAAAATCTGAATCAAGAGACACATCTTGAGTTTTTCCTTTGTGCTGAAGCTCTTTGTATTTTGCTGCTTTGCATATATGAAGATTTATTATCCTCAATTCATTGCTACTATTTCGTCATTTTGAATTTCTCTACTGTGCACCCGAGATCAAAATGTGATTCATTATTTTCCCTTGGCCATGATAGAGTAAATGATGTAGTACAGTAGAGTAAATTTAAACAATGTATATATAGGCTGCAACTAGTGATTATTTGAATTATTGATTAGTCTGCAATTATATGATTAAGTGTTTTGTCTATAAAATGTAAGGAAATCATAAAATATTTAAAATTTTAATTTAAAATTCCCTACTGTAAAGCACAGGGTGATGTCATCAAATTGCAGACAGTGCTCAGTTTAAAAGCAGCAAATTTTAACAGGTTAGAAGCAAGAACCAGGGAATATTTTGTGTTTTTGCTTAAAATAAAAGAATTAACTTATTATCAAAATAGCTGCCACTTCATTCCTTGATGATCAACTAATTGATCGCCCAAATTTGTTGAAGTTGTGAAGTAAATACATTTTCCATGTAGTGATTTTGAAAAAATATGATTACTAACATACAGAAGGTACCCTAATGTAATATCACTATTATACTGTCAATATACACACAGTTTAAACGTTATATGACAAGAATAACATGGGACTGGGATTTTGAAAGAAGCTAAACCTTTTACATACCTATAGTTTCTGTTTGTGACAAGCAGCTATTACAGGTATTTACCAAAAGTAATTTTCTCTTTTGTTCTATTTTTTTATGTTTATTTTGCATTATCAAGTGATATAACCCCACACTATGTATTTTGGTTGTTAGGCCATGCCCCTAATAAGTTTAGCAATTGAGCCTCACATTAAGGCTTTGACCTTTCGATGTAACTAAACTGGCCTTTTCACCCACAGACACTCACCTTTGACCTCTGTCATTCTCAATACAGTTTATGGATTTAATATTGATTGTATCTTGTCTTAAAGATGTTCAGATATTCAGCCCTTTTTAGTTCGTGGTGGATTGAACGGGAAATTACATATTCAGTGAATTATCTGTGGGATACATTTCCGACCTAGCAAATGTTGCATGCTAATACAGGTGTATTAGGTCTATGGCAATTTCAACTGTGTGACTTGAGACTCATCTATTCAGCAATCATCAGCCTCCTTAAGTTTCCTTAACAGTTTACCGACAGTAATGGGGGTATACTTGTAATAATACGGGTTTTCTATTTCCATTGTGGTTTTTAAAGAAAACATTGGGAATTCATTGGATATTAATTCAATATTACTTTTTTTTTTTCAAAGGGGTGGTTGCTCTTTGTCTCTAACTGTCCATATGTTTGTCAATGTGTCAGTCTCACTTTTTCTCTTTCTGTGGTTAGGCAGTGAGCAGTGGAGTCATTTGAGCAGCATGTATTCATAGTTGTGTGTGTGTGTGTGTGTGTGTGTGTGTGTGTGTGTGGGTGTGTCTGTCTGGGTGCACATGTCCATGTGTACACACACACACAGTGCATGGCAGGACAGGGCGGTAAAGGTCAGTGCGATGGGTCCAGGAATGACAGGAAACAATGAACCTTCCTAGGTCCAGTAAATTAACCCATGTCACGGGCTGCTCATCCAACTGATCAATACTGAACACTTTGCTTTCAGAAAATGAGGGTCATCCTCCTTGGGCCCCAGCCTCTCGGGGGACGGACAGGAACGCTGATAAAACAATCACCATAAAGAGTTCCAGGCTCACAGCTAAAGAGTGAGTGCTGGAGGCTCCTTCAGTGTCAGCATGTGTGCTAAGAGCCACTTGCTCTCCTCCAATCCCCCCTACCACTGCTAACTCCGCTCTGACAGGGGCACGGTCGATAAAGTGGATTTGAGATATAAATGTTTCCCAGAGCCCTCTCCATCACTTGGAGACACCTGCAGCCCAGGGCACAGTGACACAAAGGGAGGCTCTATTCTACCGTCTCTGTCACCCCCTCAGAGTAGCCTGTTTAGAAAGTTAGTCCCAGAATGTAGCAAGTACAGTGCTAAAAGTACGGCTCGTAATCTCTGACTGCTTTGGTACTTACTTTTATCTCTCACTGAATTTCCTGAAGTAATTGAAGAGCTAAAAAAAAAGTCCTTTGAGAGTAATATGCTTGGGAGCCACAGGAGTTAGATAAAATGTCTGGAAAACTGAAAAAGTATACACAGCATCCCAAGTGGCAGGAGAAGTTTAATCCAATAGTGCCTTGATTTTCATCTTTAGCCACGATAGTGGGCATGGCTCAAGAGATGCGAATGTAGGTCTGTTGACTGGTACATTGGTAGGTTCGTTTGATGTCCAGATGGATTGTCATGAAATATGGTAGAGACATTCATGGTCCACAGAGGATCAATCTCAATAATTTTGGTGATCCTTGACTTGTCATCTAGTGCCACCAGTAAGTTAAATTGTTTACCTTTTCAACACTTATGACAGGAAACCCATTAATGATTGATTGAATTTCTGCCAAACTGTATTTTGGGATGAATGCCAACATACCAACCTTAACACTCCAGTTTCATGATTATGTGGTGTGGAGGTAGGCTAATAGGCTGGCTAAAATAGTAGCAGTGATATATGTAAAAGATAAGAGTTTATCATATTATTCTCAATATAATAGGGACAGTCAGTGTGACCCACCTGTTAACTTGCAATATAGCATTCGAATGTAAGGATGTTGACAAGATGTCACAAGATGTCCACTGTACAGAGGACAAACCCCTTTGATTTAGATAACAAATTAGTCATTTTTCTGATTTGGTCCTAATATAAAACTTTACATTGTGTTGCCCTACTAGTAAGGAAATAAGGAAACAAAATTGTCTTTCTTTGGTTTTTAGCTGTGTAATGAGTATTGCAGCCTCACAGGGACTGTACCATGGCTAGTCTTTAACTTATTTATTTTTTAATTCATCTACAATCTTGCTCCTCCTTTTTTCTCATTTCTGTTGTTTAGCGTTGACTGGTGTTTTATCATTTCCCCCAATCTGGTAGCCTTGTAGCAATCGTATTTTCTGCCATCGTCCACTCTCACAACACGCACACACACGTGTAGAGACTAGGCACACACATACACTCAGCCACGATGCCTCCTGACCTCAGCTTGCGGTCGCTGCTGGCTGCCCATAGCATATTAAAGGCTTAGATAAAGGGAGCTGGAAACTGGTTGGGGCTGGTCCATTGGCCCGGAGAAAGTGCTTGGAGCAGCAGATGCAGTGGCGGCTCAGGGAGCCCTTTTTCCATTAGGAGTCATTTCCAGGTCCACCCTCAGCCGGTGACAAAGTGGTCTCCGCGTCTTCATTTTCTGCTGATCCCGTGTGAGCCGGAGGGAGGGAGGGACTGTCATCAGTTACTGCTGCCGCCGCCCCCTAATTGCAGTCAACTGTCGATGCGTGCATTTGGACCTTTTTCAGGCCTACATTATTTATTGGAAGAAAAATATTGTATTGATTTTGGATGGCATGGTGAGGTATAAGTGATGTTGCTAAAGAGCTGACAAGACAGTCTATAAACTTTTATAACAGTGTCATAGCCGTACTTTGCTCACATAAAATTAACACGTTTGAATATAATGTAAGCCAGAGAATGACTGCATTGCAGGGAATCACAAATGTGAATCTTCAGTACTGCTGCCAGATTTTTGTTCACCCTTTCTCGTCTTCACAGCACTGCTGTGACTTCCACATGAAAGCAGCAGATATATGTTTTGTTTATTTTTTGTCTAGTGTCACAATATTCTGTCTATAGCCAGAAGAAACATAAGAGAATTTTGACAGTGTTTTTGTTGAAGCCATAGTTTTAAAAATCAGACGTATACACCAATGACAGCCCAGTGAGCGAGTGATGTATTTACCCAATCAGATTTAGGAATGCTTAATACCAATGTCTCACCAAGGGAAGACCGCTAATTAGTCATTAGTTGTAAAAAAAAAATGCCCCTGATAAGTGATTAAAGGCTTATCCAGTTGCCTGAAAATGTATTTTCTTTTTACTTCTACTAACCCAAACAAATTACCACTTAGTCCTACCTAAGCTTAATGAGTGAAATTAAACTTTAGGGGCAATTTTGCTACAGCCACACTGAAGCTCACACCAGTGTCTTAGTCTTCTTTGGGTCTGCATATCACAGGTGACCCAGGCTTATATAACAGGGAAATGGAGATTACTGCTTGAGCATTAGGTAGTATGCTTTACTTTGGCATGGCTACGGAGTAGTTAATTCCTAAGAGAGTCCAAGTTATAGTATTAATAATTAGTAGAGAATACATCACCTATTTTTTTTTTATTGCAGGAGCAATCTTGCAACGTAGGGCACATATCAGTTATTTCTGCTAATTTAGGCCAAGCAGAGTGTATTGTTTTGGAGGTTGTTTGCACTGTGCAGTAGTGATCTCAACACCTTATCGTAAACCTGGCTGCCATTTTTCTTTTTTCTGAACTCCTCAACTTTGCACCTTACCCTCTTTGTGAGTGTGAGTTAACTTGTTTTTCAGTGTACTAACTTCCCATACCATGGAATTCCCTCCAGTTGGGTCACATTATAGAAATGTGTGCATGATCCCTTTCCAATGCAGTGACCTCATTACCTGCAAAGACTCCGAGTAGATATAGTGTGAGCACATTAGAGCTGTTTAGTGATGTAGGGGCAATGGGTTACAAGGCCTTATTTTGGTAACAGCTGTGGGCACTCCAGGAGTCCCAAAAACGACGCAAACAGCCAGAATGCTGCTTCGCATACTGAGGATCAGTCCGAGATTCATAATGAAACACATACATGTGGGGAGTGACACGTATAATCCAACTCTAATCTTTTCAGACGTTTTAACAAGGCTGACAAGTCACATAAAATCAAAGGAACCTCACTATAAAATTCTGCATATAATAGTTAGCACAGCTTTGTTAAAGATAAAAGAAAAGAAATCACATTGTTACTGAAAACACAACTGTTTGCCAAACTACCACTTTCTTTTGTTTTACAATAGTTTTCAAATAAAACAAGGCCGGCTTTCACAGGCAAGGGAGGGCAAGGGCTTTGTAAACCACTTTCTCCCTCCCTTTCCCTCTTTCAATAAAGACCCTGTGCCTAGCATACCTGCAATGTTTGATTCTATGTAATTGAAACAAGGCGAGAGTGGGTCCTTGCCAGCACATGGCCTCACCATTTAAGGTAATGTTTGCACTGCTAAAGCAGTTAATGAATCCAAGTCTTGGGAGCTGGCACAGCGACTCCCCTCAGCAGGGCCTGAAAGCGCCTCAGGATGCTGTCCCCTTCCCTTCCATGCAGCTGTGAAAAGTTTAAAAAGCCCGACCCCATAACATGAAACGGTGAGGGCGAATACAACTACAATTAAAAAAGGGGGAAAAAATATTACTTTGGCATCCTGAGGTCATTATCCGCAGTTTATTGCCATTTGTACAGTGCTTTTATTTTGCTTTATATGAGGAGGATTGGCCTTTAATTGCAGCGTTTGCTTGTTTTTCCTTGCAGTGTTTTTTAATTTCTGAATGCTGGGGAAAAAGCCTGTGTACCTTCAATGACCCCATGAGTCCCCACAACAGAATGATGTGTCCTATCTTAAACCCTCTGCTCCTGGGATTCTCCACAAAGCTCATGGCAAGGGGACCAGCAGACAATAAGGTCCCTCAAAATGTTATACAATATTTTTACTAATTTTAATTGTGGGACAGACACGTAGTCTGAATGTGTTCACTGGCTGACTCTTAAAAGGAAGGCGAGTCTTGCTTTCAGTGTCTTTTTTTCTTTGGAACAAGACATGAATTTTTTATTCCACAGTTAAGTGCAGCACACAGGGTAAATTGTAAGTTGATATGATAAAGATCTCTGGATCAGAAATGATAACAGTTGAGGGTTAAGGTTCAGACCAGAATATTTGAACTTTCTATTGTTTATTTGTATGATTTATGGAGAATAATTGGAATTCCACACATTGCTTTAATGTGATGACGTCCAAGAGCAGCAGTGCTACATTTTATAGCTTTTCTGTGATGAAGTGTAAAACAACACAGACTTGCTCTACACAGGACAAAACCACATTCAGCCAACAGTACAACAATTACATGTGTCCCAGGAATCAAGAACACATTTGAGACCACAAGCCACAAATACGTTTCAGAGGAAATGTTACTTTTCAGCTATGCTACCTTTCTTGTGTAGCTTGCTCTATTGAACCTTTTGAAAGAAGGGCCTAATCCACTAACTAGACTAGAGAGCACCCTAACTGGCCCAATGCAGAGGCTCTCAGGGGCTCTCCCAGGTACTGATTGACTGATTGGTGGAGATGGACGCTATCTGGTGTAGTGCAGCTCCACTGGGCATTTAAACAACATTAACGTGCTGGATAGGCAGAGAGAGGGAGAGCATTATGAACTATGAATGATGGTCTCCTGACAAATCAGTATGTGCCATGACAAATGCACATTTTATGGCACTCCCCAGTTGCTTCTGTCAGCGGGGATGACAAATGTAGCTACTGTGTTTGTATGTGGTAAGGTTGATGCATGAATTTGAGTGAAATCCTCAGTAACTGTCCTGTTCTGGTAATTTGGCATGTGTTGCTAGATCTTATTTTAGCTTTTGTAAATATTCAGACAGTAACAATGACATAAAAGATCAACGTCAGAATTGAGCAGAAAAGGATAAAGTTGTTGAAATATTTTATGATTACTTATTCTTTCAAGCCCTTTCTGGTGTTGCACTGTGCTGTAAAGACATGTAATAAGTATAATTACATTATAAAGTCATGCAGTATGCTGATTATGGAGACTTTTACTGGACATGATCTATCTTGCCTCGTGTTATTTAAATCTACATAGACTTGAGATCTGTATGAGGTTTTGTCATTATCCATATATGCAAGAGGTCTTTATTACGTTTTACACCAATAATAATCAAATTCGATAATATTGAATTAGCACTGATTATTAATAATCAGTGATAATCATTTTTTTCATATCTCTTAAATTGGCATGTTACTTTGATAGTAGGATTTCATGCAAAGTTTTGCTTTAAACATTTATTCTACAGATACTGTTACAGCCTACCTTTGAATTATTAACTCTTGATTTCGAAACGGTGAATGTGAACGCTAAGAACCTTTATCCAGTCGATATGTCACACAGGTATTCAGAGCTTGAAACAAATCTAAGATGGGTGGGATTACATCCAAGAAATTCCTCCCTCCACCGTTTCAGCTCCTTGTAAAATATGTCTATATCCTGTGCTCGGAACTCATTAGAAGAGGTTGTACCCACTGGAGTGTGTGAGCCCTCGCAGAGCTCAAACCATAGGAGCACCACTGATGTAATTAGAGATTGGTTCACATAGCACATTATAGTGGTCTTTTCTTTGTGGGCAAAGCACCAAAAACAACTTCATCTGACATTATAATCTAAGTGATTTTATTCCCAGTTTTGTTTGGTTTTTTTAAACACCATGAAATTTGACTGAATTGAAACAGCAATTTAGATAATAAAAAGGAACATGTATTGCTGGGCCATAATTGAGCAAAAGCAATATTGTACCCTAATTAAATGATACCCCTCCCATTTCATAGCTAAATGATAATCATCACAAAGATTCATGCCCATTTGCTAATAGATATGTTGAAGTTATTAAAGTAATCAGCAGCAAAGGAAATCCATTCAGAATTGATTGTGGAATATGCTGATTGAGGCATGGTATTATTTGGAGGTTGAGTCCAGTGTGGGAGTGATCATTAAGAGATCCTCCAAATGAATGGGAATTATCCTTATTCTGAAGAGGGGGCTTACAGGAGTGAGGGCTTCTTACTGAAACAGACCTTAATTAAGAGCTCCAAAGTTATTATCAAGCAATAGCAAAGAGTCTCTGCTACCAGATGATTCCTTTCTAACTAAAGTTACCTGGATACAGCAATAGATAAATTAGATTTTTGGCAGGTAAGAAGGGAGTCTGGTCATTATCATCAGTTTGAACAAAGGAATCTTTTTTTATTTCCAAACTTCAAGCCTCAAGTGCAATCTGTCCTTCAAATTCCCTGTGTACACTGCTTCTCATGGTTAAAATGCTTTTTAATTTTATTTGCATGCAACCTTTTCTATTGTCTTGATCCCAGTAAAAATCAATGTTGATTAGCTTGGTAATATGATTATGTGGATCTGGGATTGATGTTTACTCTTAAACCAGTCAATGCCAGTTAGGTATGAGACCATGCATTCCTTCACACTAAATCACATTAATACTTAATCATCCAGAATGAGGGAGAAATTCAATTGGTGACAAACTGGTTATTTTTCCAATTTTCTTTAAAAACTAAATAGCATGTTGGACTCAGGTTGATATTTTTTTTTTAAAAAGAGGCCCTGCAAAAAATGTCAAAAAGTGAATTAAAAAGATTTTAGTTTGAATAGTTTTTCCGTTTACAGTAAATAAACCCCCAACCCTTAAAAAAGCCAAACATATAACAAAATTATCTTGGTTAGCATTCTTGGTCAGTTGAAGTCTTTAGACTTGTGATTTAAAATTGGGGCCTTTATTGAAGAGAAGAATGTGTAAAACAACTGTGGAGAACATGTCATTTCAATGATTTATTAAAATGAAGTCCTGTTAATTAATTCAGTGTCAAAATGAACCCATGAAAAAGTCTGAAATAATCTGTTAAAATGTTAAAATATCCATTAAATCAGAGTGAAGCCAGTTATTGTTCTTTAACAGTGGAAGTAACAGCACATCTTTTGTGTCTGTGCCTCGTTTTATATCTACTGTATGAGCCCTGCAGAGAGCACAGGAGAACAGGGTACAATAGCATTTCAGACCTTTCTGCTTTGCATTACTGTACCAACAAGCACGGATGCCTTTTGAAATTCATAGGAAGTCCAGATGAGCAAAATTCTCAGGAAGGGAAAAAAAGCGAGGGTAGGCATAGAGTCCAGTCTAATTAGATCTGTTATTCTGGCCCATTTTATACCCACCTAATCACACGCTCAAATAGATTCTGTGAAACCCCATCTCCCTTTGAAGACACTCCCACCACTCATGTGATCTGATTAGTATTTTACATGAGATATCAGCCCAGGCCAATTATGAGAGCTGACCACAATGTTCCAGTCATTCGATGGGGTGGAGATTCAGTGAGGTGGAATCATAATTTAGGGCAGTTAAAGACAGACCACTGGATCAGTGGCTCCCATAATGCACTGTAAAAAAAGGTGGCCCAATTAGTGCCTACCCAGGAGCACTTTTAGTCGGACCTGGCTTTGCGTGTGCCAGCAAAATGATTAGTTGCCAAATCCTATATGAGAGTTTCTTAATCTTTCATAGCCCTTCGCAACTTTATTTGTAATTTCAGAAGAGGATTGCAAATCTAGAAATTCAATATAAAATATTGTCCTTGTCTTTTCCTTTAAAAGCAAATACATGGTCATGATTACACAATTTGTGCTTTGTTGTTGTTATACTGAAAGATCACACTGAACATTATATAAGATTACTTTTGTGTCTAGGTCTGAACATTTTACAGAATTTTACACCATCTCTTATCAAAAAATATACTTAACTACATATTCCTATAAAAAAAAGTCTATATTGTATTCATTTATTGGTGAACAAGAAAAGCAATGCAAATCATTAAGTATTATTGTGTTTTTTGTGGCGACGATAGTCAGAGATAGTGGATCCAGAAGAGGGTGCCATAGATCAGAATCCAAGCACACTCTGCCTTTTCTTTTTCTTTCTCTTCTGTCTGCCATGGTGCTGTCTGGTAACACACACACACTCACACACAGATCTGATCAAGCAGGCTAGCACGCTCCTAGGTAGCTTCCTATTCTTCTGCAGAGTTCATAACTGTCAGCTCCTAATTCACTACAGTAGAGCAGTGTTAATTATCATCCAGCAAGGCTGGAGAAAGGGAGGCAGGGGGCCAAAAAAGGAAGAGCTATTCAGAAAATAAGAAAAATGTATTTTAGCTGAGAGGGAAGTAATTATGCTTTTATCGTCAACACATTTTTTTTCTTTTCTTTTCATTCTCTCCTCTCTGTCTCTCTCTCGGTCTCTCTCTTTCTCCTCCAAACCAGTGTGTGTACTCTCCCGCAGGACCTAGGTGAGGAGTTATTTCTGCATCTGGCTTGAGGTTCCACCGAGCTTTTACATAATCAAATCAATATTGCTATGATTCACCCTCTGGCAACTACTGCCTCGTGCAAGTTGCACTGGTGATGTTTGGCAGCTTACGAGATAAAAAAAGACAGAGAGTAAGAGGAAAAAAAATCCTTAGTTAAAAATCTGTGGGCTATTGATTTCTTGCTGTGTTGGTCCTATCCCTACCACCCGGCTTCTCATCGCCCTGTTTTTCCTACCTCTCTCCTTTGTTGTGTCCTCAGTCAGGTAAATAAAGACGGGGTCCGACAGTGAGGTGGGGTTCCGGGCCAAGGAGGGGCCTGAGGTGTGGCGAGCTTTCTTTGTGAGGAAGAGCGGCAGACCTACTGTGTGATCCATGTTGATAAGTTGACAGGCTATAGACAGGAGCAGCACACCAAACGGAATCCTCAATAAAAGCAAATATGACAGCCAAATGTTGAAAAGAGCAAAAAACACACCCACCGATATCTAAAACACAAAGACAAAACCCCTGAAAATACTACAGTGAAAGGCAGATCTCGGCACTAGTGTTTCACTCGTTATTGAACTGGGGTGGTTGAGAAAAGGTGCAGAATATTAGATATCATTGCACAGGGCTGGAATGACATGATGAAAAGCAACAGAACCCACTGTGCTCCCAAAAAATCAGCAGCAAGTATCAGAGACAGACAAATTCAAATCCACAGTTGAAACAATACATATAAAGCGGGATTAGGTTTGCAATGTATTTCCACATGAAAAAAAAGACCTACTATAGTGTTTTTGGTTTAGTAGAGTGTAGTGAGAACATTCAGATGTTTTTATACCCACTTATATCTTCATAAATCATACCCAAATATGACTTATTCAAAGGTTCGATGAGAACTTGAAGCTCCTCCAGCCTTTTCAACTTAATACACTTGTGCTGTCTGGACAAGTTCAGCACAGTACTGTTAGTTGCTGCACCAGGGCATAAGTCCTTCCTCTTTGTCACTTTGATCAGCCTCCCTTGCTTTCTTCAAGTGTCCATGAGGAATGTGAGAGGGTGGAGGACAGTGGGTGGAGAGTGGGCATGGGGTGAGGTGACAGGAGGCGAAAGGAGGAGGGATGAGAATGTGTGTGTGTGTGTGTGGGGGGGGCACATATCACATCGCATTGATTCGGTCCATTTGGTGGACTGAACATGAACCCAATAATCAGATCTTGCTTAAGCACGCGCTTCCTCAGTAATTGACTCTCGCATATTGATTAAGATGTTGATGTGTCCCAGTCCTGCTCCTGTGCTAATGCAACTGAGAATGAGCCTGACCCCCCCCACCCCACTCGCAACACTGACACACAGACACATGACACACACACACGCGCGCGTGCACGCACACACACACACACACACACACACACACACACGTACATGCATGACCAGGCACACTACACTCATGCCCACACAGACATACATGCACAGAAGCACACACGCAGCCGGAACAAGGCTGTCATTGGACTCTCTAATAGATAAAGCTGTCATGCCGATGCTGCAGTGTCTCACAGGGCCAGCAGACCAAATTAGCCAGTCAATAATTTATGTAGAATAAGCAAAGAGAAAGAAACACTGACAGAAAAGTGAACAACAATGGGTGGAAATGACAGCGACATACAAATTACTGGTGGATTTGATTGTTGCTTTAAAAAAGTCACCCGCTTAGGTCAGTGTTAATTGTTATCTTTAATTCTTTCCCTCCATCCTTTAGGAGCTTGTTTTAAATATTTTATGTACATACCTTTCCATGAATATTGGATATTTAAGAGGCAAACTTGACACATTGACACATTTGTTTACTGTTCTGTATTATGTTGTGGGATCTGATGACCTCAAATGAACCGTGTAAGAAAACAAAGAAGATTAAAAAAAAGAAAAGAAAACATGAATGTTATAAAATCATATTCCTATTTATAGCCTGAGCCCTTTTTATAATCAGACGATTGAGTTGGTCATTATGTTATGCTCAAATAAAATGTTCCTGAATCGGTGGAAAGTGATTTTATAATATTTCACTTCATCTGTTTCTAATGATCCTTTATATTAGAAAAAATATATATTTATATATAGAAAATCAGTTTGAGAAAATGAGTAGAACATGTTTCATGTATTTGGTCTGATACTGTGCTATAACATATGATGTTAACATGATATGTCCCTTGTTTCAGCTTTCTAAATCTTAAAAAGGTTTGTTTTAACAGCTCTGTAAAGTGCAACATGAGTACATTGTTTTTTATTTTACCACAATTAAATAAAGGCACTAATATGTGGCAACTCTGATCCTGCTGTTATTGTGATATTGTATGTTATGTACATGTTTATGATACTTTGGCACTGTCAAAGTACAATTCATGGCAGACTTGAGAAAGGGCATCCAGAGGTTACATGAGTGCATGCCCCAAGATGATGTTGTTCCACCTTCCAAACACTTCCCTTTTTATTGTTACCATCACATAACAAGTTTTCTTTCATATTAAAAATTATAGCCACAACCATAGCTTTAAATCACAGCCTCTTCTTTTTACTTGACTTATAATTAACCTCATCTATTGTCTCACTTTTATACAAAAACGTATGCTATCAGAATAATTTCAAAGATCCTATGACCACAAAGTGGCTTTTTATAATAGTTTTATAGTTTCATAATAAGACCCTGTGTTTCAAATCTCTGTACTGTAAATGGTAGCATTTAATATGTTGATTTTAGTTGGTTCTGGATTAACTTGTCTTGACATTACTTATTTATCCATATATATTTGTGGAAGCATAGTAGGGCGCACATGTAAATATAATATTTTTAATTGTTTTCTACATTCATATTTATTTGCATCTCATCGAGTTTATCCTCAAACATATTTTGGAATTAAACATTACATTACATTCATATGTTTGGTGTCTTGCTCAAGGACACGATATGAGGATGGCCAACCCGCTCTTCTTACGAAGCATTCACAGGTGACCCAAATGCTTTTTTGTATGAGTATATTTTCATATTTCAGGTTAATTTGTTCCTTTTTTTTCTTTCTGTTTGTTCTTCTTTTTGACATTTAGATTTGTTTTCTGTTATCATTTTTAAGAGATTTCTTTTAACCGAAAATACAAACATTTATTGGAGCATTGATGACTTTGGTATTTATTTCTCTCTTGGTTAGTTTAGTCAGACTGGAGCCGGAGACCGCAGTCTACAGGTTAGTTAATAGCTTTGTGATGATTGATATGGGAAACTTGAGAGTAAGAAAATATAAAATAAATTCAACCTCTGTAACATGCAGAGTGCTTATACTGAACATTATGCAGTTTACAATAATTTCTATACAGCTGGTATACTGTTACTTGTGTGTCCTGGTAATGTAATACCAATAAACAAAAGTTAAGATTGCATATTAAAATCATGTAATCATAATGTAAAATGACTGAAATGCAACCATTAACCACAGACTGTCATGTATAAAATTTGATATGAATGTGAATCTGTTTGACTCTTTGCACAAGAAGCTTCTTTCTTGCAAATAACTGAATATATTACCCTCACTCTGACATAGTTCATACAAATATTCAGTGTTGATGCCCCTTAGGTTTTACATATCTCCCAGAAGGCCATTTTGATGAGCTCCTGAATGACAACAGTTATCTGTTTTCACATTGTGTTGTTGGGCAGCATAGATGATTCTTGATTTCTATCACCTTTTAAAAACACACACACAGTTACCAGTACAGCTACTCAGACTTAACTATTCAACAATGCAGGGTTACAGTGGCAAAGAATACAAGCACTCTTGTTTGATATTAACCCTTATCTTGTTGGGACTGCAAGTCCCATGACAAGAAAAAATGTTGCCAAGGATCTGGTAGAAAAGATCATTGTGTGTTTGTCTTTTGAAAAGCAGAATGCAAGTGTGTATTTCTGTGTGTGTGTGGCCTTCAGGCCTCTCCTAGCCTGCTCCTGCCCCAATGGGAGGGCTGCCTGTAGCGAGGTGAACCATCACTCTGAACCACCCACCCCCTCCCTCCTCTCTCCCTTACTCCTCCATCTCTCCCAGGAGTGGACCGACACCTCTCCGCTGGCCAGAGGGAAGACCAGTGCCTCTCCTGGGCCTTCTTCTATGTCTCCAATCAGCCTGCGCTGCCATGGCCCTAGGGCTGCTGCAATGTGATAATCTCTGCCTTTTGCGTTATGCATTGCCCTGATGAATTCATCTTGTGACCACCTGGCACTCGCTGTTAGGAATTCAAGTGTTGTTTTTGCAGCAGAGGCTGGGGCGAACGCTGTGAGGGACTGTTTTCTGACTGTCAGAGAGACCCTCTTCTCCTCCCTCCCCCTTCTCTTCAACTCTCCTCCTCCAACATCGGCAGAATGTTTTAACCTCTCAGAAGACCCTGGCGTATCTGCTGTTGTGGTGGCAGGAGTGGGATTCTTCACCTCAGCAGGACCTGTGTGGGAAAAAGCCCTGCTTGGTATTTAAAAACGGAAGGGCTTTTTGCTGTAAGACAAATTGAAACGCAGGAGGCTAGAGAGGAATGTGGCTGTCAGAGTCAACAGCTGCTAGTTTTTCGCTATGAATAATCACTGAGGTTGACCTATGGAAGCTGAGGATTGTGTAACACATATTTCACAAAATTAAAGGTCAATGCAAACATGTGGCGAAGCTTGTGCCCCATAACTTTTGACTTTCTTCAAAGCTGCTTTTGTGACCTCAATTAAATTATGGAAATAGAAACTTGAGGCAGACAGAATCACTGTTGTGTTTCAGTGTCGGGTTTTATAATACAGGTTCAATCAAAATAATGAATTAATAGATGCATTTTTCATAAACCTTCAGCAAAAATGTGCACCCTGATGCTGAAGAGTCCAAATTTGAATATGGTCTCACATGTACACTATGTAGTCACACTGCACTTGAAATAGCTTGTGGCTCAAAACATTAGAATTTCATATTTTCTTCTGTGCGTGAATGCGAAAGAGAGCGATAGAAACAGAGTGTATATATATGCAAGAGAGCAATAGAGTGTCCATGTCCTTGGCATCACACCAAATCTATAATTTACACTTTTACATAATTGGACTTTGCCTTTGCTGCTTATTGATTGTGCATTCTCGTCTTCTCATTTTCTCCAAGTGACAGAGCAGCATGGGTAAATATTTTAATAAACCATTTGGGAAAAAAATGCTAGACACTTCACCAAGACATGTCTCATGTCTCAGAATGTGAAACGCAATGAGAGACCACCAAGTGATGGCATACACATAGCAGAACCTAGGCATGTGTCAGTTCTTTTGATTTCACACTCATTTAAGCGTATTTCATTTGAGCCAGGCCAGGACACTAAACAGAGAAACGAATCTCACTACTGGGTCCCTGAAATAGACATTTTTTCAAACCCTCAGAAATGTATTTTTCCACAAAATGAAAATAATCAAATGAAGGTTTGGCTTGTTTATTATGCCTCATTATGTTGTGCTGTAAGTGGATATGATAAATTGTGCCATATACCAGGCGCGCTTGCCAGGAAAATCTGATAAGAGAAATATTTACCCCCAGAGTTCTGCCAGTAAACCACCAATGATGGATGAGCAAAGGACAGACTGTAACATTGATTTGCCAGACACTGCAATTTTGGGCCCAGAATCTACAGTGAAATGGCCTTTTTGTCTGAATTTCCAGACAAATTTGACTACATTGAAATGGTATATATTTGTAATTTCTATCTTTTCACAATATTGTCTTTTTAATTTGTTTTTTAAAACAGCTTAATAAAATATTATGAACATACCTCTAAAATTGTACATAAAAATAATATGAAAATGAGTTATGACCATCAGGTTTAAAATACAGTGACAAACCACAGCAGCAAAAGCAGTTTTCTTTGTTGAAAACATTTGACATGCTGTCAAAAAAAAGTTGCAAGAGACAGATTTTAAATAGTGTTGAAGTCCCTGGTTTTGTAGTCTCAGCACTAAGTCGTCTAAGACTCAGGCAAGTATGATACATCTTTGGGCCAAAGTTCCAAGATGAAATATTAATCAGAGAGAAGGTAGCTTGCCAGCCTGCTGTCACTCTCCTATCATCTACAGGACTTTGGACTTGTTAGCCAGGAAGCTACAGGCAAGGCCCCATGGCTGATCCTATACAAGCAGTTGCTGAGTGGGCAGGTGTCTTTGTGTGAAACCTCTCACTTGTTTTCCTGGACTAACTGTTTGTATTGCTCTGCCTCTGATCATGAAGGGTAACCTTAATCGTGGTGGGTGAAGCCAATCTTTGTGAGCTGTCATTAAAACAGCCCTCATGGGCATGGTAGTGCGGTAGTAATTTTGCACTCAGGGCTATTGAAGTCGCCATCTAAAGAATTACTTCTTTTTTTTCTCCTCTTTTCAACGAGCTGGCTTCAAATCTCCCATCTTAATCCTTGCAACAGTGTTTGATTGAACACGACAGCACTGTAACTAAACTTGAAAGAGGGTCGGAATACATGCTGCTGTTGTGACTTTCTTTGGAAGTAGCATCAGCTACTTTTCAGGAGGTTTGAGGAACCAAAATGTGCTGAAATCTATTCTTCTATTGTGCGCTTAATGCTGAAATAGATGCCACACATGATTTAGTGTATCAAGCAGATCAGAGCAGAACAGCAACGGACACCATTTTGTTCAGTTTTTTTGTTGCCTTTAGTAGCTACTATTTTCACAAACACAAGGTAGTTTGAGGTGGTGGAGAAAACAAAAGTAGAAGCTTCAGACTAAACTGTGATGGACTTGGGGCAATTATACTTAATTGGGTCCGATTGGTTCCCTTTAAGCTTGTCCACTCACTTCCCAGTTGCGAGTGACTTGGCTGGGAGTCAGGACTGGAGTGATGCCATTGCTCCTGGCATCTGGTGAACTTTCACTGAGCACCGGCTCGCATGGTTTCACCTTAACCAACCCCCAGACTCGCTGTGACTACTGCCTTAATGCAGCATAGATCGCAGTTACGACTGTGTACTTTTGGAAAGGACAGGATAGACCAAGCAATATGACTTGCGGCGGTGTTAAAATCAACACAGTTTAGTAAAGGATCTTTTAAATTTCTTATAACTTTAAGTTCATACTATTATATCGAAATATTGTAGATTATTGATCTCTAATTTCATTAAAAGGATATCTTTCAAATCATTGAATATGGTGAGTAGGCAGGGTTTCCCCCAGAAAAGTTGTTAGGCCCGGTGGCAAGTATCTTTTGACGGGGGCCAGCCACCGGCCAAGTGTCTTTTTTGATGGGGCCCTGGTGTGGGCCAGTGACAGACTGATGGCAGCATTAAGGTAGGGCCCTATAGTTTCTGTGACAACAGAATCATGGAATTGAGATTTTGAAAAAGCTATAACACAGATTCCATATGTTCTGGCATTAGGTCAGATTGTAGATTTGAAAATATGACTATGTAATGTGTTGTTATAAATAAGTCATTTATTCAATACACATTTAAAAAAAAAAATCAACAACTATAGCAGAGTTACAAAGAATCTGACACAATGATGTGTCTTGGAATGCTGTGTTTTCAACAAGAACAAGAGAAATTTAATTATTTTAAAATAAATAATATAATAAGTTTTTGCACCCCTGTAAAACCTGACAAAAGTCCTGACTGGCTACTGATTCTTACAGCCTTGGAATGCTGGCCACATTTCAACAAGAACAAAATAAATTAAAATAAATAATATCAACATTTTTGTACTCTACAAAAATCTTGTATTCAAGCCGTGACTGGCTACTGGGCTAGATCAACCTGAGATCCAAACTGATCACTTTAAGGCCTAAGGGGAAAACACGGCACATTCCATTTTCTTATAATCGTGTCCTCTCATTCATGGGCACTGGAGTCAAAAAAAGACTGGGCAGGTGAAAGCAAGCAAAATAGTTTTGCTACCATGTCGCACTAAACTCAGGGTTTACTTCTGCTTAAAGTAACGTTAATGTTATCGATACCCGGCTTTTCTTGTTGCGTTACCGAGAACAAGGTGCTCGCCAGCTGTGCTTTATCGACCCGAGGCTTGGCTAACAGCGTAGACTCGGTGGAGTCGAATGTTAGCAGTCTCTTCCTCATTGCCATCAACTCCACTGTGTGGCCGTCTGAAAAGGTTTTTTGGCTTTTACCTTTCCTCCAAGGGAACTATCTGTGTTACTGACTGTTTGGCTAGCTAGCTAAGGTTGATAGGTAACGTCAGCTTGTGATAGTTGGAAGCATCAAGTGTCGTACACCACTCTACGTACAATGTGGGTAAAGAACACTGATCTCAGACCTGCTGTATAGTCTTTTCAACCAACAGATGTCGCTGGTGAGCTTTCCAACCATTATATCGTTGTTTCCAATGGAGCTGCCCCACTGTAACTAGTTTAAAAAACATCTTAAAACTATTAAAAATAGAACTATATAAAAATACAAAAAATTACTCCCGATAGGCCCAGAGGGGGTGTCAACTTAGGCCTGGCTGGGCTGTCGAGCTTGCAGTACTCTGGCGGAAACCCTTGTATGTATTTGTGTATTAGATCAGAATAGAACAATTGCAGTATGCTGCTGACTAGTAATCACCCACTATATTGTGTGTTCTCATTTAGGGTCTTCCTCCTGCTCCTCGATGTGCTGCAGACTAATAAGCTTGTCCTGTAATCACGTTAGCCGCCGTGTCGGCCCCAGCCAGGGGACCTAATTGGGACAGAGCCTTGGACAAAGTGAAAATTAATAACTTTTGTCAAGCTCCTGGCGCATTGTCTTATGAAGCAGTGCAGGTCAATTAGAAAGCGTGATACGATAAGGTCCAAGCAGCAGAGGAGAGCTGACTCAATTAGGACAGGGACTGGACTGGTGAGCTGGGAGTCAGAGAGGGAGATAGAGAGAGATTTCATCCCTAAACTGCAGGTTAATGTGCTGCAGAAATGGACTGTTAGTTGCATTTAAATGTCTTTTGTAAGTTAAGGGGACATGGCATCATACAGATCCACTGGAGACATTTACTATCTGGAAACATTTTCTCTCTCCACACTAAACAAGATGTAATGATTTTAAGCAGCTGCCTTACTCATTGTGTATGTGTCTGTGTACATGCACATGTGTGCAGTGGTGTGTGTGTTTGTGGAGAGCTTGTGGAGCTGTCACTTAGATAGACTGTTCCCATGCAAGCAGTACAAGCCCCCGAAGCACGTATCAGTGATGCGCATCAAAGGAATTGTGTGAAAGCCTTTATAGTTATAATGGATGGACAGACGCCAAACTGGAAAACTCTTGATGTTTTCCCTTCCCTCTTTTATTTCTCCCTGCTGAAAATGATGTGTGGGACCAAGTCCAGGAAGAATGTCAGAGAATCAGTGGCCACTAGCTAACTGGAACCACCGCCTTCCTTTCTGTTTTACAACACCATCATTAACGATTTATTTGTCCTAAAGCTTTATTACGTAGCACACGATACAAACGTGGAAAGCTTCAAACTTGATCTGAGCATGCACGCGCTCTCTCACGACTGCTTCCTTCCTCCCCCTACATGTGCTAATGATTCAGAGTATCTCAGGTCTGCCACAACACATGTAATTTAATTATCAGCTTTACTTTGTGTCAATAGTGTCTGCAAAACACAACCGGCTCAGCAGCAGCCAAGAAGTACAGGGCTGAAGTTTTCTCTGGGGAGGAAGAACATACTTATCTTTGATTCAACATATTGTCCCCATGTTTCCTCTCATCCCACTACCTGCCTCCCTTGTTGCTTCCCTTTGCTCAGTTACTGATCTTAACCCATTCCAATTTTTCTCTGAATGTGACACAATCTACTGCTGCATTGTCGCACTGAATTGTAGTGTTGCAGTATTTATTATGGAGTAAATAGCCAAACTTCTGCCCTTCTTTCTTGATAGCATGTACTTTTGGGCCACGTGTGGCAGGTAACTGGCATTGTTCGCCCAGATGTGGCCTGGCTGACAGTTTCTGAAACGAATCTTCACAAAATCTTCAAATCTTCTTTCAAATTATCTCCAAAACTGGAGGGAAGTTCTCAGGCGTTATATTAAGGTGGTCATATTTTGCTTTTTGGCTTTTCCCCTCTTCTGTATTGTGTTATACATCTTTTTTGTACATGTAATAGGTTTGGTAAAGAAGCCCAAGGTCCTCCCCAAAGGGTGTCCCACAGAAAATACTGCTCCTGAACTGACTGAAAACGGCTCGTTTGTAGTCCAATCTTTACTTCGGGGAAGTTATTACATCACATGGTAACCCGCGTCATAATGCACACCTACTGGCTAGTGTGGCATGCCCTCAAAAGAAGAGTGGAAAGCGGAAGAGACCAGTTTGTGTTATCGCCATTTCGAAGAGATGCTGTGTTCTGACGTGCGAGGGGAAATTTGCATGGACTTCTAATGGATGATGAATTGAAGAGTCAGTGGTTAAACTTTATTTTTAACACTGTTACACAGGAGTACAAACCCAACCGTTTGCTATGTTCACATCATTTAACCGAGGACTGCTTCACGAACCTGCAACAGTTCAATTCGGGTTTTGCAATACGCTTACTCCTAAAAGACGGTGCAGTTCCGATTCTGTTTGGCATATTCTGGAGTTTCAGAATCACAGCCTGTCAGTATGCTTTGTTAGTTGTGGATTCTATTTGAAATAAGCAAGGCAACGAAAATTTAGTGTTCAAGTACGGAGTTGTGGGTACAGCTGTAACGTTATAACAGGTGTTAAAGCTAGTTTGCTAAAAATGGTTTAGCTAATCACCTGTAGGCCCATCTTTACCTGAAATTGTGTTGAAAAATGGCGATGGGTTGTGTATTTTTTCAAGATATGGAACAATGCTGTTGTGTTGAATGTGGATTTATGAGTAACACTAACTAATACCGGCTACTATGTTACGGTCGCAGTCAAATGTAGGCCTCTGCTAACTTTGTACCAACATACTGCATAACATCAACTGTATAAAATAAGGTGATGGCTTTTCAAACACAATATGTTGAACAGTGTCCGTGGGGGCGGCCGTGGCTTGGTGGCAGAACGGTTGCCTCCCAATCGGAAGGTTGGCGGTTCGATACCCCAGCCATGCGCCGAAGCATCCTTGAGCAAGATACTGAACCCTGAAAAATGCTCCTGAAGCTGCGCCTTCGGTTTGTGAATGTTCTCATATGTAAGTCGCTTTGGATAAAAGCGTCTGCTAAATGTAAGTGTGCATGTGGATGTATCTTTTAAAATTACTTTACAGGCTGAGATGTGAGGGCACCAAACCACTGTAGGCATCTGCTAATTTGGTAGCGTTAGCTGCTGTTATTGTGTTCCAGTGGTTTTGCTAATCAGCTCTAGGCCCACGTCAGCGGTCCACTTACTTTATGTTTGGCTAAC
Source organism: Coreoperca whiteheadi (assembly GCA_011952105.1). NCBI lineage: Eukaryota > Metazoa > Chordata > Actinopteri > Centrarchiformes > Sinipercidae > Coreoperca > Coreoperca whiteheadi. Next base: position 12,180,030 of record CM022472.1, on the reverse strand, counting down.
TTTGCTGTTTGGCTTATTTGATAACCGGCTCTGAGCCGCTGTTATATTTTTATAGGACTGCCGACAATTTTTGGGCTGGATCCCATCAAAAGATGAATAAAGTACATCCACAATGACAGTTGTGAATGTTTGTGTAGGTTGCTTTATTACGTAGAGGCAGTTGTGGATAACAAACAGTTTATTTGGTCCCTAGTTACACGACTGTAACTCTACTACAGCCTGTACAGACTGTATTTGTCTAGCAAAAGCATACTATGTGCATGTGTGTACATTTGTTTACATGCTGTTTTGTCTGCTGATTTCACAGAGGATATCAATGTTAACATTGCAGATAGAGTCTTTTCATGTGACTTAAAGGTTGTTTTAATTAACTGATATGTCCTGTTACCGAATGAACCTGCTTTGTTTTGGATCACACTACGTTGCTCTCAGGACCCGCCCTACTCTGCTTCTGATTGGCTAGTAGCTTACCTAGGTATTGCCTGTGTGCAGCCCCCAACAAAGATCGAATAGGAGTAAGATGCCTCACTCTGTAGCTAAAGAGGTGAAAAGAGGTGTTGCAACAATGTGCAGTATGACAAAAAATATCATGTTTTTTGAAAATTAAACCATATAAACCTATTCTGGTACAACCCCAAAATAAAATTATGACCCTGAAAATGGGCATAATATGACCACTGTAGTGGAAAGCGTAGGACCATATATAAGGTGTTGTGCGCCTATGATACACAATCTACTAGCACTTCAGTACAGTGCCACTCTGCTTGATGTATTAATGAGAGAGGTTACGGTATAAATAAACAGGTCAATTGTGCCACACACTTCCCATTGCCTACCAGGAAACAGCTGTCACTGTGGATACTGACAGACTCATTGCTTGCCCTGCTTTTGTGTTATATTGTGGTGTTTCCAGGTAAATTCATATCATTCCCAAGACAATAAAGGCGTCCAACTATAAAATAAAAACATGACAATAAAGGTCCAATGAATGTATGAACAAAACATGATGTTTACCCTTTTTTATTTAAACTCCACTCCACATTCAGTGATTTGTCTAAACCCACCATGCAAAGGCAATACAGGGGAGAATACATCAAAGGGTTGCGTGCATGACCAAAACAAAATTTGACTGGAACTGACCCGTAGTTGGAAGATTTTATAGTGCAATTCCACTACCCAGAAACTGATGTGGTATGGCACTTAATAAGCTGTACTGTCCAAGCAAATGTGCAAACAGAAGCAGCGTGTGAAGGGCAAGGCCAAGTGGCCAGAATCGGATTAAGCCCACTACTCCACAACTTTATTCAGCACTTGGCAGGTAAAACAATATTGAGATGAACAGAACTGAAATGAACTGAACTGTGCTGAATTTCTGAATTGTAGAGAATTGATCTGAATTCAATACAGTGATTTGACTTGAATGATATACTATTCTGAGCAGTGAATTTGATAAGGTGTTACTGAAAATGCTTGGCAAAATCACTAGTATGTTTTATTTCAGGAGTCCCAATGCTTGAGGCACTGCTGCAGCTCCTAATCCAGCACCATGAAAGATCAAATAGCCAGTACATAGTCATATAATGTGATACTGTACGCATCACGCTGTAACATGAGGCAGATGTCTTAATCTGTATTTTCCAAGTATCCCAATTTTTAGCAATTCAATCTTGGGCTACATCTGCGTGTAACCTAGTAAGCAGTCCCTCCTGCCACCACATTATTGTTCTCTCACATCCCTGTTCCTTCTCGTAGAAGTTTCAACTCCCTCCCATACAGGTAATGCAGACAAATGGGGCTTTAATGCTATTCACAGTGCCATTCTACATTCCCTCGCTGTGTCATCAGTTTGCTTCCCCTTTAAACGCATTTCTCGACCTTAAGCAGCACTTTATTGTGGCGTGTTATTTTGTCAAATTGGATTAAATGGACAGTAACTAGGAATCCATTTGAACCTGATCCTTGCTCAGGCTTCCTGAGCCAACTCCATTAACTGTCATACTTGTCCAGCAGCCCTCCCGTGCAATGGCCAAATGTGTAAGTTGATGCATCATCAATAACCATGCAGAGAGAATTGCACAGTCTTTAAAAAGTAAAACCTTATATTTTATGTCTTTCCACTGAGGCAGCAGATCAAATCAGCAACAGCGCAAGCCCTGCTCTAATACGTTTAAACACTGATGAGACGCAACTCTAGACTCTCCTGAATGGGACCACGGCACTCTCACTCTCAGTGTCTCTTTGTAAAGTGGTCTCATCCATGAAGTTAGGAGTGTAGACACAGACACCGATGCTAGTTTACCCACATTAGAGGCCCCTTATCAGGGCTTTCGAGACCCATCCCCTTCTCACATCTCCATCATGAAATACTTTTTCTTTCCTATGGAGTGGTCTCCCTCGTGGAGCTTTGAGAGGGGAGAGGCAGGGGCTTGGGCGTAGGAATCCCTGTGGTGAGTGCTGTGTTCTGGGCTTATTCCATGGATCTCCCCCTGCTGTCTCTCTTGATGCTGTAGAGTAAGAGGACACCAATGCCCTGAGCAGCCTCTCAGATTTATTGAAACTTCATGTCCTGTCCCGGTAGCTCATTTGTCAGGAGACCTAATTTACACTGGCCCTTAAGACTAATTGCAAATTTGCGAAAAAATGCTGATGTCGTTGGAACTGAGGAGGGCTTTTTTCCCCTCCCTAAGTGTCCCTTGCCATGCATTTGCTAATGCGTTTCATCTGTAGAGCATAAAATAGACAGTGTTTCTTCCCTGTGTGTGTATGAGGGAGAGAGAGAGAGTGAGTGCAAAGAGACTGAGCGGTAGGGTGTGTGAGAGAGAAAATGCTCCAAGATAAAACCCTAATGGGACTACTAACAAACAGGAAATCGTGACAAAAACACAAACATTATTTACTGTTTAATTCAATACTGGTAGACCAATGCCCTCCCATCTTCCCTATCAAGTTATCAAGGCCAGGAACAAACCCCAAGACACTGGGCCACATGGCACTGTCTATTCTTGGCAACCAGCAGACACCACATGACAATTAGCAGTACAATTATCCCAGCCACTGGGTAGCTGTATGTGCAGATGGCAATTGCTCCTAATGAGGGAAGCAGAAGATATGCATATGAAATATAGAGGGATCCGTATTAAAGTGCTGTTGTATATGTTTTTTACATAAAATTCTGTATTTCTGCATTACATTTCTGCATATACATTGCAGCTGCATCCATACAGACATGACATGACTGCATGTAGTTTTATGGAAATGTCTTAATCAAAAAAGGGCAGATTCCTGAGGTTTCTGCAAATATTCCCCATAAATGAATAATGTTTCAGACAGTAAAAAATCTGGGAAGAAGAAAGTTCTGTTGTTAAAGACAGATCATGGTTTCACCCTGACCATTAGATCACATTTTATTTATACGTCTTCCAACAATAATGTTTATATCCTTAAGAGGGTGTCAAGTAGTTTGGGCTAAATGGCAGAGATGTGGAGTGCTGTGGATTTGAGTGTTCTGTGCAGATGTGAGTGCAGGGCACATGCTGGCTGATTTGAGGGATAATATGCAACCACATGACTCAATCAGGAGATCTCCTCCCTTCATCAAGGTTTTGACACAGTCATCATAGTTTGTGGCCATTTTCACATGCAAGTATTTAGAAACTGACAGATTCTTGTCATGGAGAACATGTTTCAGGAAATCTCCTCTGCATGTCTGCACACTTTTGAAAGTGGAACCGTGTAAAATTTTGAGTTGAGGGTTTCCAGTAATTATTATTTTTTCACTTGTAGTCCTTGCAAAGTCTTGAATGCTGTCCTGAAAGACATTGGAAACGTAGAAAAACTTGCTTCCCCTTTTCCTAACATGTTTTGATGAAGCAGTTTTGGCAGAGTATTTCAGCAGCACACATGTAGAGAGAAAAAAAACATGTAAGGGGGAGCTTGAAGGATAGAGCAATTATCTGATTACAAAAAACATTATATGTCAAAAAGAACAACAACATGTAATTGGCTTGGTGTGTTAGAGCTGCAGAGGCCAGATGTAGAAACGTGTGCCTGTCAATGTAATGGCTAACAGCTTGACCACATAGTCCATAAGGCCTGCACCAGGAGGGCTCAAACAGCAATAAAATCCAATGCATGCATTTGTTAGTATTAGACACTCCAATTTGATTGGTAAAATTCACACTCTAATGGGCTTATAAAGGATTTCTTGGGCCCAGAACAATGAGCTGGAGGGCTAGAGCAGTGCCAGGTCATGGACACCCAGTGATTCACAACATCCCCCCCTTCTGGGCATGCTTAGTTTCCTCCATATCCACCAGTTACCCTCTGTAGCTCTGTTTAAAAGCCAGTCGGGATGTTCCAAAGGTATTTAATAGTGGAGGTGGGGGGAATTTCTGGACCTCCCACACTCAAGTTCAACCACAGAGCCATGGCTTTTCTGTTTCGCCCCACCCCATCTCTGCCTCTCTCTCTTTCGCTCTCCCCGAACATATGTGTAAGTGTAGAAAAAAAGCTCTTTAACCAGAGGCACCTTTCTCTTGCACCTTGCCCAGTTGCTCCCCTTTCTGGTGAAGACAACACAGAGGGATAGAGAGCCCACACATAGGGAACACATTTACCCAGGCAAATGGCCAGAGCATTGCATTCCCATGGACCTGCTAGGGAAAAGAACTGCAGAGCACATTTTACACGTAAATATTCAGAATTGGATGTGGCACATCCTCCTTTTTTTTTTCTTTGGCCTTTTTTATCCTCTCTGTTTCTCATGTCTCATCCCCTTCACTCAAATCAAGCTTCCATATTTTGACTGACTGTGTTGGCCACGGTGGCCAAGACAGGAGTAAAACAAAAGCAGAGAAGGGCTTTGGATTCATTTGATTAAGATTTGTACTGCGTCAGGGATTCAGACTTACATTTTATGCCGGTTCTTCACAAAAGGCAGCCAACTTTACCTCATGGTTCAGATATTCGGGGGTAGCCAGGAGGAGAGCATGTTCAACACTCCCTTTGTGAAACCATGTGTTGTGTATTTATTTGTTTTTGTATATTTGTGTATATGTCTATCGAACTGTCAGTTGTGACTTTAGGCCTGAGGGTTTTGTTTCGTTTTGTGTATGTGTGCAAGCCTTGTTGCCTCTTGAGACCATTGTGTGTAGCCACATCTCCAGTTCTCATTTGATGTACTGATCTCTCTTTCCAGCTTTTACATATGTAACTGGCACTAATGACTGATCATTGCCAACTGTGTGCGCATGCGGCTACATTTGTTTAATGCTGCTTGCCTAAAAATCTCCATCAGCACCTCGCATTGGCGGATGTCTGTTGTTTGTTGTGGCAGTCAGTCTTATGTATTTGGGGTAATGCTGTATTTAATACATGTTGCAAAACCAATTGGCCACTAGGACCAATAAAGTTTAAAGTTGAACTTCAGCTAGTACTGTGTTTTTGTGAATGTGTATGTCTCTGTGTTTCTAATAGCAATTTAGTGTAGCATTTATGTGATCTCAATCTCAGTGTGCGTTTATTTCCCTTCCCCTGTGGTGGTAATGGTGGCAGTGGTGGGATTATGGAGTGGGTGTTTGCTCCCTTTCAACAGTCTCTCCACATGGCCTCCTGCCTCCTTTGTCTTTTTATAGCCTCCTTCTGGGAGACTCTGCACTCTCCCCGAATGCAACACAAGCCAAAACACCTCTCAGTTCCTTCGCCAGAGCCTGTTACCCAGGGAATACTGCTATTCCTCCCCTACTTTTCTACACACACCTTCTCTCATCTCTTACCCCCCCCCCCCCCCCCCCCCCCCCCCCCCCCCCCCCCCCCCCCCCCCCCCCCCCCCCCCCCCACCTACAATCCCTCTCTCTTCAGCCTGGGCTGGACACAGATTTTTGTTTTTGGAGGATGAGGGTGATATGTGAGTCATAGCGTTACATTTGAAGTGTGACAAGTTTAACCTTATGTGTTCCTGAATTATTATAGCCGCCTTTCAGTCACATTTATTTCATCATCTTCATTTCACAATGTGGATCAATCTTTGCACTATGAAATCATTCTGATATATTTACTGATTTATCACAAAAGTATGCTGACCAGTATGTGCTATATAGTCTACCAAATGTAATTTAATGTTGTCAGCTCCACATCATTGTTTTATAGTAAGATTATCTCTAAAATCCCATTGCAATTGTGAGCAAGATTTAAAATTTTGGTTTGAAGGTCATTTTGATGTTAAAAATTTTGTTTTTATATCGGCCAAGCCAATATTAGCTTATTGCAGATATATCAGTATTGGTTTGCATCTCGGCAGATAAGTAACAAGAAATTGCTGTGAAGAAATGCCAAACTAGGTTTAGAAACAGTGTCACCATTAGACAGTTTCTCCATCCGAGTCCACTGACAAGTTGATTTTTCAACTCTAAAATGTCCCACTCAGTATGTATCTTGGTCACAATTCTTTTTTTTTAAGGAATTTTTTAAACTCCCAGATATGGATATCAGTATCAGGCCTCAAAAATCCAGAATTAGTTGGGCTGTATTACAAATGTTGTTATTTGATGTCTAACTCTAAAATCTAGGGTGTTTTCGAAAATGACCCTACTGAAACTGCATTAGCACTGAGAGATGACTTAACAAAATAATGAGTAGTATAAATAATAATGCTCTGTTTACTTTGTAGTACTTATTTTACTTAAGTCTGCACTAGTTAATTTAGTTAGTTAGCTAGTTAATAAAACAGCAAAGTGAACCAATGGCTGCCCAGTTTGTGCTGGAATAGGCTCCAGTCCACCGTGACCCTGCACAGAATTAGCAGATATAGAAAATGGATGGATAGGTGGCATGTTAATTTAACACCATAGCAAAATGAATAAAAAAAAACTATGGCTGCCCAGAAGGTAGAAAATGAGTCAAAAAAGGTATTGTGTGCTTTTGAAAGTGGCCGGCTTGTTGTTATATAACATATATGCGTAGTTAATGGGCCATAACAAGCAAAACCACCTCCATGTCCTACTGAGTGCAAGTCTTTAAACTGTTTTTCTTTGTTTTCCACACAGGCCTTATTTACCACATAAGCCATTACTTAGTTTTGGTATATCATGTGTCTACAGTTTAGATAACTTACTGCCCCTTTCTCTTTGTGCTGGCAGCTTTGCACACCCAGCCCATTCCTAACCGGCCCTGGCCTTCTTCCTGTGTCTGTCCCTCACCACACCCACCCTGCACCCCTGTGTGGAAATCAGACATGCAGGCGTGCCACTGCACTGACATGGTCGTTTGTCTTCTGACCGCCGTGGCATATGGAGAGGGCTGGCACTGCACAGATGTCCACTAAGTGCTGATGAAGGAAGTGAGGAATGGATGGGCTGGGGCTAAGAGGATCTTTGCTGGTGCTGCTGGAGCCTGGTACTGCTCTGCCCTGCTGGTGTTATTAACTTTAGTGTACTGAGGAGGGGGGCAATGAGGCTATTCAATAAAGTATGTGTTTCCAGATATCTAGGAAAGTGAGTGAGCATGTGTTTGCCTTCACTCTCTCTCTACCTCTGTGTGTCTGTATTTTTCTTCCTCTATCTATAATACATATGTGTGTGCAGGCTAGTGGGTGCTGCTTGGTGGAGCTCCAGTGTACTGAGGAGAAAGAGGGTTTGGATTAAAGCTGTAGGTAGAGCAGAGAGAGCCTGAAAAGAATAATTTGCAGCTTAAGGCCAATAGCTTCAAAGTCATGAATCCTCATGGGTGAGCCAGCCAGGCTCTGAACCTGTCAATGGTAACTTACTCCTCGGATAGCACGCCAAAGACTTCAATAATGACATCACCCAGGAATGGGGGTAGGGGATGGGAGCTGGGATGGGGTAAGGGAGAGCTGAGAGACAGGCCCAGCTTTCAGAGGTGCGAGCGTGGCCCTTCAGAGTACTTTGGAGTCCCGCTTGACGAGGGCTTTGCAGCTGCCTGATACCGGCCATGTTGTTCTCTGCACAGATTGGCCACAGAAGCCACCAGGGTGGCTTATCAGATTTATTGAGGCTTAGCGGTTGACGTTCAGAGTGTGTAGATGTGATGAAGTGTGTGTGTGTGGAGGAGGAACCGGGTGAATAGGGAAAGGGTCATCCCTCTAACAATCCACTCGTCCCAGTTAATTTAGACAGCACCCTGGGGTCTGACAGTGAAGAGGCAAGACTTTACACCACCCCTCACTGAAGTCCTTAGGACTTGCCCAGCAAAGCTCTTATGTAGCTTCTCACACGAAATTCACCTTTTTTCCCCCTTTGTAATATTGCTGTTGTGGTCATAGTCGTGAGGTGAAATTAAATTTGACAGAGCTGTATTTATCCCACTATGTAGACCTTCTGTATTTTTTACTATGGGCAACATGATCAAATTCTGTACTGCCTAATGCCACAGTCTGTCTGCATCCAATTGGTAAGTTTACCACAAACTAATAGGATGTGGATATGTTACCTTGAATCGTGGTATTCTTGGAGAAGAAAGTGTGCACCGCAATCTTGTCTCTGTCAGTTTTCCCAAGCTTAGGTTTCAGACACACACTTCAAAGTCCCTCTAATGAGTGGAAAAACATTGCTGGCTCCTGCACGACATTAAAGAGTGCCATTTTTTTTGTGTTGTTGCTGCATTATATTTCACAAGCCTTCCCATTCCAAATGTTAGCAACTCATTTTCACCTCCAGCACAAACAAACAGTGAAGTACCACCTATTGTAGCCAGTATCAAAGGCAGCATTTGTTAACAATAGAATGCTGGTTTGAAATAGCTCCAACACAGATTTTTGTGTTCAAACACTGGCCAACATTTTTTTTATGCCACAGAAATCAAAAAGGGGAGAAATGGCCGGAGAAAGACGGAAATATATAAAGTGTGTAAGGGAACTGCCAGACAAACTACACATAACATACTTCAGTTTTATTTAATTGCTCAATTGCAAAGGCTTTGTTCTCGCTGCTGTCATCTTTTCAGTTATTTTTCCATTTTGATCGGCACTGTGTTGTTTGGAGAACTTGGCCCCTATTAAAAGCATATCGAATTTGGGACGTGCTTCCCAGCCTCCGTAACAGATATGGAGAATCGATAAGAGCATTACAAGACTGTGACAGAATGGGCCCCCACCCCCGCTCCTCTCATGTCTAAAAGGATGGCTGTGTGACAATGGGTCTCGCACACGCTCATGAGATCCTCTCCAGGACAGATCACATTATCTGTTGGGTGGCATTCGCGGTCATTAACCTTTTGGTCACACTGCGGGCACAGCGTTGTGACTGAAAGGGACGTTTTATTAAAACCTTAAATAAATCCAGCTGTTTAAATACACCAAGATCTGAATGCACTGGAGTGTTGTGTTTCTTTAACAAGTTATTTTGACAGCAAGTTTCTGGCCTCATCTGTTTCTCCACAGTCTCAGTCGCCTGAGCCCTGATTTAGCTCCCTCAGCATCAGTACCAATTCCATTTAGGGGTAAAAATGTAAAATTCTCCCTTGACTCATTCCCAGGTGGTGTTTGTGAGAGAGAAAGAGACGAATAGTTCAGAGAGACATACAGAGAGACGGACAGGATAAAAAATGAGCAGTGGGGTTTGTTCAGGTTCAAGATGCATTGTGTCTGTTGGCAGCTTGTTGGGCCAACATTGTTTGACGTTCTACCCCTAGTGCGTTTGTGAGCCTTTGAGGGCTTTATGGCTCGGTGTGACTCTGCCGCCAATAGGTTCCAGATGCCGCCGGTGTGGGAACTGGAGAGTAGAGCGAGAGGGGAGACAGGGAAGAAGCATAACCAGGTGTGACCCATTGCAATCTGGGATGTTCTCCATGGATATTCAGACTAATATGAGTATGCATGTGTGTGCGTGTGTTGCAGAAACAGGGGGATGAAATGTGTTCTCAATCTGATACTGGACAGACAAACAGACAGGTAGACAGAAATGTGGACACACGATAACATTTTAATACGCAATCTTTTTTTGTTAACTGTGTGCTTCTTCACTCCTGCAAGTAGCCCGTGCACACACCTTCTGCCAAGGCACGGAGCTCATGGTTTCAGTCGCGTTGTTCAGCACATTTGCTCCTGGCACCGGTGAGGTCCAACATATGGCAGCACTCTGAGCCTTCAAGCCCAGGGTTGGGGCTCCGAACAGAACCTGCCAGCTCCACAGTGGCCTACTGTAAGGGAAAATTGTCAGCAGGACCATTTAAGGTCCCAAACCACAAGCACTGATAAATGTCTGCATTTCTCTATGTAATTACCTTCAATCCGGTGTCCCTTTTCCAAAAGGCCAGGAAGGAAACAATAGAGCTTAGAACAGCAACAAAGCTTAACTGGTAAAAAAAAAAAAACGTTCTGAATGCTGGCTAAAGTATGAAGTATGGGTCTGCTGTGCGTGATTTAAAAAAAAAAAAAGAAGATTAGGGTGGAAAGAGGTGGAGCTGAGTTCAACCAATGTGTTTTTCATTTAAGCAAAGGTAAAATATACTAGAGGGGAAATTTGCATTGGCAAAAAGTCTACGCTCACTGAGGACACATACGTTGAATGTCAATAGTCTAAGTTCATTGCAGGTTTTTGCATTATATTGTTTATATCAGTGTGGTCATGACATATAGACCTCAAATGAACCATACAAACAACTTTGAAAAATAAGATCAGTGATGTCTGAGGAAAACCGAGAAGTGGATGATTTTGTTTTGTCATCATCCTAACATGAATTCACTAGCCACATTTGTAGATTAAAATGAGAGCAAAGCAATAAATGTGTGTGTTGTTGACATATTGACATGATTACTGTACAGCTGTCATAGTACACATGTGACCATTTTTTTATTAAAGGTTGTCGGGTCTTTAGAAAAGTTGCTAGTCATGCATATTATGTATCCCCTAGGTGATCACACTGTGGGGTTAAACATTACTATTTCATCACATAAAAAAGTTTAGGGAAAAGTGATCTGCACCACTTTCCCATCTTTGACCAATTTGTGTAAGCTAGTAATTTTATTTAGAAAGCTAAAAAGGTTGCAATGAATTTTATACTGCATGGAAATGTTCTGGGTCTCGGTTGAAATTTCAGTTTTGAATTATAATGATTGGAGGCCCTGTTCCTTTTTTTTTTGAGCTACTGAAAGCACTTGACTGAAAGTCTTTTTTGTTTTTGTTTTCATATAAGGCAAAATGCTAAACCATGATACTTTAATACATAATGATGCAATTAGCTAGAATAACAAATTAATGTCATGAGCTGTCAGTCACAAGCATTTTGAAATGGCTGCAGTATGTGGTGTAAAGAAAATCTTTTCCTGTATAAGGCTTTTTATAGAAAAATAGTACCTGCTACTGTTCTCGCAGGGCTGCTACTGTTGTCGATAATCCCTTCCTCTTCAATCCATCATCTGCAAAATAAACACAGGCCACCCCCACCTGTGTCTGACTTAGAGAGGTGAGGGCCCGTTAACCTGCTCACACAGGCCATCGGCTCGGGCTGCAGATTCCCCGCCTCTCTGTTTAGATGATTTCCACGGAGGCGGGTGACTCTCTTGTGTCACTGATAAGCGCGCAGTAGGGTGGTGGCAAGAGGGTCAAACCACAAGGGGAATAAAAACTCAGGAAACTACCGTAAAAAAATATCTTTATCCCCTAGAAAAAGTACTTTTCCCCCCAAACTTCTTCACCGTGGCTCAAGGCTATTACACTGATAGAAATTCTTCTCCCTCCTCGACAGTCTGGCCTTGAGTACGCAAGGGGCCAGAGTCTAAGCCACATCTCAAGCTAATTTACAAAGATCCCAAATTATTCTCTTATCTTGGGCTTTAAAGGTTGTAAGGTTGATTAACAAGGCTCTGTCCTGTTTATCAGTTTGGGGCTGGGTGTGGAAAATAGCCTGTGATAAGTGCACAGACCATTAAACATTCTATTTCCCCTAATATTTGTCGGCAACCATCTGCTTAACTGATCTCCCTTCACTTTAATTAAAAGGGATTCCCGTCTTGTTGGGGTCATTATGTGCTGGCGGACGCCAGGAGAGGGGTTTGTGATGAGTTCAGCGTTCCCTCTGTCCCTGGGTTGCCAGAGGGCTTTTTTCATCCTCCCTTCCACCCTCTTCTGGGTTAACCCCTTCCTGTCCTGCTGCACTTCCACCTCGTTATTTAGCGGGTGAAGCAGACTAAAGAGTTAGTAAGTCCAACAATTCTTAAAAAGAGATCCAGTGTGTGCTGGTGCAAACTTTTCTCTTCACTTGGGAAGTGTATAGATATTCACACTATCTCCCTCAACTCCGGGGCATGAGACTCTGGCTGTAATGGTTTGATTTGCCCAACACTAGTTGGATCGATGCGGCTGTTTACAGTTTCTCCCTCTCTCATCCCTTTTGTCTTTTTTCTAATTTAGTGTTCCCAAACCATGGACAGGGGTCTGAGTCTGTCTGCTGTGCTTGCATCTTCGCCCTCCTCCCCACTCTCCATCACTGTCCATTGATGTTTTTCCCCTCTCTTTCTTTTCTCCTCTTCCTCTCTCCTTCCTTGGCTGGTCTTGGAAAAAGAGCTGCATGCCTCCACGCTTCTGGACAAGACTGATGGCTCGTCAATAGCATTAGCCAGCATTGCAGGCCTCACTGGTGTAGAACCAAATCAATAAGGCCCAGTAAAAAGTCTTATACGTGTATGCGGTCCATCCCAGCCAAGGTTCATGTTACCACAGACGAGTTTTTATAAGAATTCAGGAGTCACCATCTATTTTATTCCCTTTAATTCCACATTTCCTCAGCAATTTACTTACATTTATAAGTGCTTCTGCTCACAGTCATCCAGTCTCTTTAAGTATAATTATATATTGCACCCTTCAAAAAGTTTCAAAGAAATGTCTTTGTTCATTGTTATATTAATATGGATATTTAAATTTAGCAGCCCTGGGATAAAGCAGTGACATATAAAATATTTTCTGCTCTTTCCCTCTAAAATCTGGTAATATACCTTCTAATTATAGTGTTCAATTACAATCAATTAGTCCTCAATGAAAATTGATTTCTGCTTTCGTACCAGTGGATGAGTGGTGAGTATATATGTGTGTGAGTGAAAAAAAAATTGAAGATCCATTTCTCATGTTTGAAGAAACAGAAATCAGACATCACATAAAAATTTGAATATATACGGAAATTATTTGTCTGTATCTTTATGACCTGCACATACTAATTTATTTTCACTGACAATTTCATGCAGAAACACATGCTGATCTTCATTAGCATTGAGAGATTCACACAGTAATGCTAATGCTAATTCGCATTAGCATTAGCTAATATCTGTAGATTCTGTCTGTAGCTTTGCTAGCTAAGAGAATGACAGCAGCTGTTTTGACGGCAGTGCTTCTGTGCAGGATTCTCCAAATTAGTTTTTACTAATAACAAAATAGATGTCAAATTGACTACATGTGTACACTGTGTGTAATTTCACAGTCTTATAGGATGTCATGATGTGTCGTTGTCGAAGTAGTTACATTTTACATTTAAATTTAGTGATTTAGCAGACGCTTTTATCCAAAGCGACTTACATATGAGGAAGACAATGGAAGCATTTATAACAACACAAGGTAACAAAAAGCATAAGTGCATCAAAAAACGAGTCTGATTAAAGCCCAGCACAGTATACAACGCTAAGGATAGGAAAGGGGTTTTTTGGGGGGGTTTTTTTGAGCATAGGTAGAAAGGAAGAAGAAGTTACTGTTTGTCAGTTAGGTGTTGATGGAAGAGATGCGATTTCAAGTGCTTTTTAAAGGTGGCTACAGAATCTGCTGATCTTGTAGAAGCAGGCAGATCATTCCACCAATGTGGAACGGATCCAGAGAAGGTGCGCGAGAGTGATCTTTTTCCTTTGCGGCATGGTACCACCAGACGATGTTTGTTTGCAGAGCGCAGGAGCCTGGCAGGAACATAGGTCTGTATTAGTGAGCGAAGATATGATGGTGCAGAACCAGTGGTGGTCTTGTAGGCCAATAGCATTGCTTTGAACTTGATGCAGGCAACAACAGGGAGCCAGTGTAACCTAATGAAGAGAGGGGTTACGTGCGCTCTCTTCCGTTCATTGAAAACCACTCTTGCCACCGCGTTCTGGATCATCTGCAGAGGTTTGGTTGTGCAAGCAGGGAGTCCAGCCAGCAGCGCGTTGCAATAGTCCAGTTTGGACAAGACAAGAGCCTGGACTAGGACTTGTGTAGTGTGCTCAGATAGGAAAGGTCTGATTTTCCTGACGTCGTAGAGGATGAATCTACAGGACCAGGTGGTGCTGGCGACATGGCTGCATGAATCAAACACACTTACAGTTCTTGTAGGCTTCTAAATTGCTTCTCTGTCACTTTACAGCTCGATTTTTCTTCAGCCCCTATTGCATAGCATTTCATTGTTCTGAAATGGAGACAACTGGTACACACTATGTGTAAACGCCTTGCAGACACTATTGACTTTCATTTGCATTATAACCTCTGTAGCATGTCATGTCTCTGTCGCTCAAATTTCACGTCTGCTTGTGGCTGGAAAAGAGACGTGTGTCCTATTTATTATGCTTGAATAACCAATCTGATATCTTATTGTATGTCAAACATACTTAAAGCTCTTGAAATGTTATTCCAATTTGCTTGGTTGCTTTGGAGACTTAATTCTTTAACATTACATTTAAACGGGGGGAAAAAAGAACCAGCACATCACTGAAAGACGCAGACTCTTCAGTGGACTGAAGGTCAGACAGACGGATGGACCGATGGACATCTTCACCCTGTCAGCCTTTCCACCCTCCCATCCTGGCAGCACCCTTTCCAGTTCAGACACAACAAAGCTCGCCCTGGCTGTCTGTCTGTCTGTATGTACTCTCCCACAGCAAAGAGCTCTGCCTCTCAAAGGTCAGTGGAGGTCCAGTGTGTTTCTCAGTCCAATCGATGGCCTCAGTTATGTAGCAGGGAGGTCAGCTTAGTGGCGGACAGCGCACACTGCCTCCCCAGTGGGAGGTTGTCGCCAAGGAAGGGAGTGTGTGTGTGTGCGTGTGTGTGTGTTTATGATGGGTGGCCTAGGATATTTGTGAGAAGTGGGGGAGTATCTTTTACTACCCCTGCATATAATCAATACCATCCAGTGCTATTATTCTGAAATTAAGTGTGTGTGTGCGTGCACCGATCAACAGTGACAGGGGATCAAGGAACCGGTGTGTGACAAAGAGGAATGGTGTCTAATTCAAGGTCAAAAAGGCCTGTGTCACTCCTTCCCTTTCACAGAGGGGAGGGAGGAGGCATTATGTTCCTGTTGGTTACCAGAGCAAACATGACATCTCTGCTGGAGCTCATATCAATTTGTAATTTGACCCCTAGTCACAGCAAATGATGTCAGCATGGGTCACTTTTGCAAAATGACCCTGCATTTGTCTGTTGTCATTGTCAATTTCTGTCTTCAGTGTCACATTGTTGTTCCATTGTTAAACTGTTTTTAACTAGACGTTAATATTCTTCATTTTATGTTGTGTCATAAATGAAAATATTGATGGTTTGCTAGAGCCCAAAGCTTTCATAGAGGGATGAAAGCTTTGAGCTTTTTAATTTCAAAAGGCATTTCTGGTTTTCAGCATATTATTTTTCCTAATTGTACTAAAAATGGAAGCCAATTTCAAGCATATATTTCCCCTCCCAACATAGTGCCTTCACATGGGTCTTTAAATTAATTTCCGCATATGATCAGACAAAGGTGCTGTATGTCCTTTGTTACCCTCCTTCAGTGACCATTTTACTAATTTGCTAAGACCAGCAGCACGTTCTCCTCATGCCAGTACATCTTTTAATAACTCTATTAATCTAATCGTCCACTAATTGGTCAAGATAGCCTTTTCCCTAGTGCTTTTTATCATAGGGTAATTAAAGAGCCCAGTAAAACCTGCTGAAATCACAGTGTCTTGTTAAAATGTCTGATTGACACCTTGTTTCGGGGCTCTGTAATTTTTTTCCTACATTTTCTAGAGAATGGTGTCTTTTCAAGCTACTTTACTTTTCAAAATAACACAATTCATTGGTTATTGGTTCTCACATTTGAATAAAATGTGATGACAAAATGCCAGTGACTGATAAATCTTTAATATAAAAATTGTACAAGAATTCTGATACAAATTACAAGAGGTATTTGGACAAAATATGAATAAAATTCCATTTACATCCCAAAACCCTTATGCATTTTATGCAAAAACCATAGACAGTTATGATACAGAAACAAATACAAGAAAGGCAAAAAAGAAAGGAAAAGAAACAAGAGTCTTTTAAAAAGAGGACCATTTTTTCCTCATGTCTGCAAATGGGAAACACCTGTTTAGGTAACATACAGTATTCATGAGGCTTCCAAATCATCATTTTGACACCAAAGTGTTGTTCTTTGCAGTGCGACTATGTAGCCATGCAACGCTGTCGAGTGCCAGTGCCATAACAGGCTTTTTAAGAAACAGACACAAACGCACAAAAACACAAGTGAAAACAAAAATCTAAACTCGCCAGGTCTTCAAGCTTATTTATACTTTAAGACTGTAAAGTATAATTGGCACAATGGAAAACATGAATTTACAGTTGTTGTTTTCAGGATCATTGACATTTCACAGGTTCCAGTTCAAATTCATGAGTTCAATTTTTTTTTTTTAAAGGAAATAACACATGAGACTGAAGCATCTATACAAACCCACGTATGTGTGTATTTTTCTTCTATCTGCATATTATGATGTCCCATCAAACATTTTAATCCCACTTTGTTCCATGAGCTACATTAACTGGACAGTTTGCATGCGGTGTCACCTCTCATCGTCTCTGCTTACACCTATTGTACTCACTCACTCACTCTGTGACTTGAACAAAATGGACAGTGATTAACAGGTCAGCCGCTTCAACCATTTGCCATCCTCTTCTCCCTCAGTGTGCTATGTATAATTACAGAATAATTGATGCCTGATGCTCCTCTTATCAAATATTAAAGATTCACTCCAGTGGTCTCAACCACTGAGGTGCTCTAAGTGACGTGTTCCTGCAGATCCACTGCCCGGTCACTAGGTAGCAAAATGCACCTGGGCCCATGTTGTTGGAGAAGTAAAAAAAAGACAAATATTGGATCGGGGGCTTTCTCAGAGGATAGGGGGAAATTTGTGATCATTTCTCACAGGAGAGGAGAGTGTAGGGGAGAGGGGTGGAAATGTGAGGGGTGGCTCGATCGTTCTCCAGCAGGCAATCAAGAAGAAGCTGGCGATGAGTCCTGTGGAGTCCTGGCCCTGCTGCTCTCTTGCTCTCTCCTCTGCCTGTGTTCCTCTTTTCTCCCCTGCCTTGTTAAGTGTCCGCCGCAAGGCTCCGCTTTCTAAACCCCAATCCCTTTCCACCATCTCATCCTCTCTCTCTCTCTCTCTGTCTGGCCGTCTGTCTCTCTGGTTGTGCTGGACAGTCGTTTGCATGTTTTCTCAGCTCTGTTTTCAGCCTCTTGCAGCTCTGAGCTCTGCTGGCATGGCCAGCACCATCCAGGACTCAGGAGAAGCCCATAGGAGGTAGGAGAAGGGTGTTGTAAGGGAATCTCTTCTATGCTAATCATTTTTCTGTTTGGCACACACAAGTACGCAGAAACAGAGCTCATGCACTGCAGCTGCTGCTCGGGAAATGGACAGCAAGTAACAGGACATAAAGAATGTGTTAGCCTGAAATAACAAGTCTGAAAACAGGTTTTCTAAGATCAAGAAGGCCATAAAAGCAGAGGTTATTGAGCAGAGCACATTTACATTAAGATAACTTTTAATATGTTGGCTTCGTACAGCTCTCTTAATTCTAGAAAGTTCAAATCAATCTGTGAGCTTGCTGGCTTTTTTAATAGCTTTTCTTAATCACTATCCTTTCGGCAAAATATTTCAAATCATTGGCTATTAAATATGATTTAAAATTAAATAATAATTATAATAATAATAAGAATAAGAGCTTTGGACTTCACATGCCTGACTCAGTGCTGTCTCGTGCCACTCTCCATAATGGAATATATATAAGTTTCTATGTAGTGGCAGCAGCTATAATGTTAATGCTAGATGAGTTTCATTTCCTGTCCATTTTTTTCTGCTCCTGTCTTCTCCATCGCAAGAGGTTAACAAGTCATCTAGTTCTTGTCATCCTTCTGGCCTGTAAGTAGGAAGCATATGTGAGTGTGCGGCACTTTCCTCTGTGTGTGTGTGTGTGTTTGTATGGTTGTGTGTTAGAGAGACAGCTGTCAGCAGGGTTCCTGGAGTAGCACTTTTTTTTATTTCTGCCAAAGCGGGGGCTGGGGGGATTGAATGAGGCAGCGAGCGCCTCAGTGAAACCCACTCCTGGGAGAAGGCAGGGGTTCCTGTACTCAATTTTCCCTTCACTTGGGATAAACAGGCAATTACCCATCCCTTTTTCCTATGCCATGGCCGTCCGGTGAACTTAAGCATACACTATTAGTGTGTGTCCCTGTAGGACCTGCGCTGTGGGGTGTGGATGTGGTAAGTGAGCGGCGGGTTGAAGAAATAGGTAAGGCGGTTGTTAAATGACTGTGCTCTGACAGAAAAAGAAAAAAACAGTATGAGAGAGAGGAATTTAAGTGAATTATCAGCGACCCTGAATATGAATAAGCACACAGAAAATGAATAGATGAATTGAATTCAACTAAATTGAATGAGTCAAACTAAATTGTTCACAGCACACAATCTCTTTCCTTCTTTTTCTCTTTCTGTCAGTGTCACCGTCTTGTCAGCAACCTTGGCGTCTGGCAGTGTAACGAAGTGACAAGTGAGTTATTAGACAGAAGAAGCTGGAATGGCAGGGACGCCTCCAGGTAACTGAGAAGCAGCACATTTTTAATGATCGTGGCTGTCATCCTTTCCTCCCTAGTCAGCCTTCCACCTCCGCAACCTTTCCATCAGCCTCAGCTCTCTGTCTCGCTCTCTTTATCTCTGAGAAGAGAGGACTGAAAACTGCATGTGTCATATAGGGGGAGTCTTAAAAAAGGACATGAAATGTTTCACTAGAATAGGTCATGTCTATATTGCAAAATGGCTTAAGTAGGAAACAAATGGAACAAACACTGTAATGGATGTAAGTTGTGAATACTGTACAGCACACCACATAACACTGCATATTTTTCCCTCTGTGTGTAGCACCAGTCAAGTCAGAGAAGATCTCCTTGTATAGTAACACATGGCATTGTTAATACATTGATAAACAAGTCAAACTGAGGAACAATCTCTATTTTTTGTCTTTTTACAAAAAATATTCTTATACTGGACAAAAACATCTCCATGTAGATACATCACCCACCAATAAATACCCCTTCCCTTGGCTACTTTGCCCAGTTACTGGAAAAATGTGTACCGTGAGACAATCATGGACATGGTTTAAAAATGGCTGCAACTAACAGCCAGGAAAATGGTAACATTTTCATAGAGTACATTTGTAGTCGACACTCAGCAATGGAAACCGATACCAAAATATCACAGCAAAAGATTTAAGACTCAAGTGCATCATATTAATCCAATGGGTCATGATTTAAGTACA
The DNA here is from genome assembly GCA_011952105.1 of Coreoperca whiteheadi. Classification (NCBI taxonomy): domain Eukaryota; kingdom Metazoa; phylum Chordata; class Actinopteri; order Centrarchiformes; family Sinipercidae; genus Coreoperca; species Coreoperca whiteheadi. Next base: position 12,160,507 of record CM022472.1, on the reverse strand, counting down.
ATGTCACACTGAAAGAGCTTTTCTTAAGAAAACACTTTTGTGGCACCATTTGTTTTGGTCTCAGTTGAAGGACTATTTTCATCTTTTTTTAAATCTATGGGACAGTCATATTTCATTAATATGCCTTTTGTGAGAACGATCTTGCATTGATAACTTGTCACAATAATGTCATGCTTTACACAGATTAACTCACTAAACCTCCAAAGTAATTATTGTGATCATCACTGGCAACCATACACAAATTACTCCATAGACTAATAGAGCAGAGGATTTCTCAATATTTAACTCCTTTGTGTCTCTGAAACACTAGTTTATATTCAGTGACACCTGAAATTGTTTCGAAGCAAGACACTTTCTGAACACGTTTTTTAGTGATGGGGGAAGATCTCAGGTTTTGTTTAGGGAGGCAAGATGTTTTCTGTGGTGAAACTGTTTGAGACTGAGCACGTGCAAAAAGAAACTGGCACTGTTATTTTCCCTTGGCACTGTAGCCATCAATGACCTAAACTTACCATTGCAAAAGTCCTCATTATAATAATATTACACATCCCCTTGTATAGATGCAAAGTGCAAAAACTGAATTGGTATACTAAAGCTCATAAACATAACAGACAAAAAAAATCAATAGAAATACAGAGAATGATATCAGTGTAGGAGCCTATAAAAGCATGCCGGCAACCTCTGAATATCTAACAAGTAGATAAAACAAGCCACATGATATTCTTTTTTTCCTAGGACTCAGTTTAAAACGTGTCTTTGAAGCTAACATAAATGAGTCAAGCTAGTAAGATGCTACCTCTTTCTTGCCTATAGCTGGAAGTATTGTACTGGACTGTAACATAAAACCATAAAGAGAGAGAAAAAGAAGCAAACAACCATCAACACAACTCTTTTACACCAAAAGCCTCTTGGGACATTATTTACAAATGCTGTCATGCTTTTGTAAGGGGTTCATTTAAAAGCTATCATTACACAAGTACAACAAGAAGATTTTCTTTTTTTTTCTCAATACTATCATTTCTGCAGGCAAAGTCACAAATAAGAGTTTGAATAGATTCTTTGGAGACGGACATAAAAACAAAGTGGGGGAGATGTTTGAAAGGAAACATGGGAGGGGCTTTTGAAATAAACAACTGGAGTTTTGTTATAAAGCAAACTCCATGCTCAAGAGCGTCATCCTGTTCTTCCAAAGAAGGAAAAGTCAACGGTCACAATAATAAACTGTATTTAGAGTCAATGAATTTTATAGAGGGACATAGAAATGTCTTGCAATGACTTACAGAGGACGGGCAGGAGGCATACAGGCATTTAGCTTGTATTTGATGGCCCTGGGCTGGGGTTAAAAGCTAATTTGAGGAGGGATGAAGAATGAAGGGAGGAGTGGGCAGACTGACAGCAGGGTAGAGTAGCAAGTCATTATTTAGTCTATTATTGTAGAGAAGGGCATGTTTTTATGGAGGTTGGGGTTCTGGGAGTGTCGGTTACGGCTGCGCACAGAGCTGAACACCATGTTGCAACCGGGGATTTTGCACTTGTGCATCTCACGCAGGTGCACAGTCTTGTAGTGCACACGCAGGGTCCCTTTGTTGCTGTACATTTTGTGGCAGATGCTGCAGAGGATCCCACTGCTGCCCCCGTTACTGCCCCCAGTGGACGAAAGGAGGAATGGTGAGGAGGACGGGTCCAACCCGTCACCATGTCCTTCTCCTCTAAGTTCTCCAGTCTCATCCCGATGCCCCCCTTCAGCCCGCCGCTCAGCACGCTGGGAGCAGTCCTCCCCCTCACTGTTGCCCTCGTCCTCATCCTCTTCTCCCTCCTCCTCCTCCAAGTCATCCAATAGGATGCCTTCATCGCTGCCCTCATCTGACTCATGTGAGGAGTGGATACTGCTGCTGGATTGAACACTGGATGTGGTGCTCAGGTCCAATACCATGTAGTCATCTGGCTGGCCCCGGGAGAAGCCGTTGGTGTGGTGGTTTTTAAGGTTTTGGTTGAGAAGGTGGTGGGGATACTCGATGCTCATGGGGGAACGGACATTGTGGTTCAGGCCAGTGGGCCCGAGGCTTCCGCCTCCGATGCCCATTCCGGCCATAGGGTCCAAGCCCATGTGGTGCCCGGCGTAGATCTTGGCCAGTAACTCAGCTCGCAGGTCCTTGGGCAGTGGCGTGAGTTGGGGGTCCAGGACAATGTCGTCCAGCTCTTTGGTCAGCAGTTTGCGGTGCAGGTTGATGTTGGAGCTATGCCTAATGTGGGGAGACAGTCATAGTTGTAAATCAGAATTCTGCCAGTTAAGGAGGAATATAGATTACCTCTTAAATACACAGTAGTCAGCTTTGAAATACATGTATTTGTACTTACAATAATTAATTTTTAATATTGTCAAGTTATCTAACTTGTGTCAAATGGTACCAGTCTACAAGTATTCAATATATAAGAACCACTACACGTGTAATTATTGTTACTATCAGTTGAGGCATACAGACATTCACACAGAGAAATTCACCCTGCAGCTCTCTCAGAAAAGTGCTCGAAGATCACACAGGGAGAGAGCATCCTGCTAGTGTTTACTGCTGTCAGCACGTCTGCACTGCACAGCCCTCAAATCCAATAGACTCTGACTCAATTAAATACTCCACCATATTGAATGGGAGTTTATCAATTGATTCGAGCTGTGGTAATGTGATAATCGAGGGGAACTGGATAGCATATTAGCACTAGGCCCTGACAGCATTATCGCATTCGTTCCCTATTGGAGGTGGCTTAATCGAGCACCTCAATGAACATGTCTTTATGTAGCCCTGGATTCAATTAAGATGGGCATTTTTTCCAAACACAAGGCAAACTGTATCACACAGTGTGCTATAGCTGATGAAAGAAACCAGGTAACAAGTGCCATGCTAAAGCCAGGATACAATTAGTGAGGATTTCAGTTAGCATACAAAGCCATGCTAAAGGATGCAAGGTGAAATGGGCTTGCAAAATCTAATTCATTGCTTTTTCGCTTCAATTTCAAAGTTGCCAAGTCGCACTAAGAAAAACGGGACCCATGGCACACGTCACAATAAAACTGCATAACACAGAAAGAAAACTTAAGCAACTAATGAGCGGTGTCAGATACAACATAGACAAGGCCCATTCATTTTATGTCAACACTTAAATCAAATAAGAATAATATGCAAACACTCAGTGCCTTTTAACGTGAAGGGTTTCCATGCAGGGAGGGCACATGTTTGTAAAACAGAACAAAAAATAAAAAAAGTAAAGAAAACGGTCATCCTTAGCAGGATGGGCAAAAATGGAGTCACAATGGATAGTAGAGCTTACCAGCAGTGGCAGGGTTGATGCAGTCAAAAAGGGTCCCTTTCCTTTAATTATTTACTTCCCTATCCGACATTGTCCTGCAAGAGGTAAAAATACATTCATTTGAGGGACCCTTTTCTGTGAACCAGGCAACCAGGAGCCCGTCCACTCAAGCATCGTCAGCATTGAGGAGAGAGAGCGTGGCAAATTGATTGGCCGTGGCTGTCACACTGCATGTGTGTGTGTGTGTGTGTGTGTGTGTGTTTGCACGTGTGTGTGTGTGTGTGTGTGTGTGTGTGTATGTGTGTGTGAAAAAATATACTACTTCCATATAGTGGGACTTCGATCAAAAGGACTATATAAATCCTTTGTTCTTTTTTATCCTTTGATAGTACAGTTGCACCCATATGGTGTTAGCTTATGGCTAAAATATGGGAGTCATGATTCAATGTCTGGGTGCTGTATCCCTGTCTAGTCAAATACACGTGTGGACGCTTGGCTGTGAGAGGCCATAGTGTTTTAAGACAGTTGGAAATATGCCGTAATCAGTGATCAATATATAAGGAAATGGGCGCAATTTCTGCAGGGATACCAACCGACAGGCTTTGACTTAAAGAGGGGCCACATTTGCTCAATTAAACCTGAAGTTCAGGATGCTGTTGATGATGCTCAGGTAGGCAGGTCCTTTGCAACATGTCTCCATCTCTATTACAACACCTTCTCACTGCTAATAAGCTCTAAGTTAACCATGGCTATCTCAGCTTTAGGTATTAAGGTCAAACATGCTAAATATCATGCAGTAAGTAGTCTGCGCTATAGCTACAGTAGCCATTTTAAATACTCAAAATGCACACACAACATTGTTAGAATACTACAACAACAACAATATCTAATGAAAAATATTCACATTTAATAATAGAATCTTTTTCTATTTTACAGAAAAATGAAAATAAAACAAAGGGAAGGAAAGTCACTTTATAATATATCATTTGAAACCATTTGGAAATTATTTAATCTCAAGAGCTGAAGAGGAGAAAAAGAGCCCAGTTTATGATGATTTGCATAAACATTATTGAACTCCTGTGTTGCCAATGCCTCCTTGCCCTAAATAATCAAAAAAAAGTCAGCTGAATTCACACACAGTAGGCATAATGCACTTATCCCTTCATTTATCAAATTTAGACTTTCGCACTCCCCTCCGTCCCTCCATCTCCATCACTCCACTTCAGTATGCTCTACTTTTCCTCCCCCAAACCCAACTCCTTAGTGCCCCCCCTCCCTCCATCTCTACCTCCCTGTTGGCCAGTAATGTGGCTGGCAAACCAATTTGACAGTCTCATCTTTGCCCAAAAGATGGGGGAGGCCTCCAGAGAGCCCATTTTTGACTGTGCAGAGGAGGGAGAGCGAGAGTGTGTCCCAACTGGCGTTAATCATCTTTAGGTTCATCTGATGGCCCTTGCCCTTGTTTTTGTGTCAGTGTGTATGTTGTCTAAATGACTCCTAATGTGTAAATGAGATGGAGGGCTGAGCGGTATTAAACTGACACGAGTGGTTCGGGGGGTGTTATGAGGTTTTAGGTGTAAGTGGGAGGACAAGACTGTTAATAACATTTATCACTCTCTGTCACTGTTATATCTACTTTGCATTGTTTCAGTCTGCCCAACAGCCTAGGCTACAAAGAAAGATTTGAGAATGCTTAGTGTATGAGTGTATAGACATTAAATATCACATGAAAAACATTTTTAAGTACACGTTATGATGTTAAATTACTTGAAATTTCTTGCAACTACAATTCTGTTGATGACAGTGTGCTTGCATGGGCGTTATTTATCTAAGAATTAAATAATAATTATTCGACTCAAAATACATCACAAGGAAATTGCTAATGACATGGGATGTAATATTTCAAGTTTCTTTGTTTTTAATCAGCAGATATTTTTAACTGGGGTGAGTGGCTTTTGTTAACATATTCTCTCTGTGAGCAGCGTGCCCTTTGTTTATAAGAGACAAACAGAGAGCTGATTGTGAAGCAGTGGAGCCGGGGCCACATGCTGTGAGGGGACCGAGGGAAAGGGAGGGAGACAGAGAGAGGAAGGAGAGGGGAGGAAAGAGACTCTCCAACATAATTAACCTTCACTCTCTCCGTTTGCAGTGGCCCATGCAGGGACCATGGGCTGCACACTGCTACACCATGGGAATGTGGAAGAGGGAGGACACCTACTTGCTGTAGCAACGTAGGAGCAGGTTCAAATGTTGGAGTGAAGGTTAAAAAAGAGAAAGCAGCATAGGCTGATAAAAATGCGATAAGTAAGGCAAGTCTCGTCAACGGTTTAAAAAATATGATTAACGAGGCCAATAATGGTGATGATTACTGGTATGCGCGCCTTCCCAGCAGTTAATCATGTAGCTTCTTCAACACTTCTGCCGACGCTGCTCGCTCCCCACAATAAATATGCAATCATTTACCTCCGTGCAGCAGGCGGCCAGGAGGCTGGGAGAAAACACCCCACTGTAAAACCACACATACACACACTCTTATGTTGGTCTCTGTTTTACACACAAAAACACACATTACATGCTTGCTCAAGGGCACATTAAATGATCCTTTCCTGTATTCCTGAGTGTGTGTGTACAATATTCATGTGCACTAATGTTTGCGTAATGTGTATGCGTAAGTATGTGAAATCCTTCAGTCTTACAATAAATAGGGCAGGCATCCAAACTGAACAAACGCTCGGGATACTTTTGTCTGTGGCAGCACATTTACAGTGTGTCTTACTCTGACAATGTCATTGGCTCTTGGTTGTTTTTCTCTCTAGATCAAATGACCTCTCCTTCGTTTTCTTCTTCACTTTGATATGGGAGCTTTTGATGCTGGTGTCTGATGGTGTGTTTATGTGCCTTTGTGGCTTTTCAGATATGCAGAGGTACTTGGACTTCCCTTTTGCTGGATGTCAACAGCTGTTTGGGAGGTATTGAGAAGAGGAAGCCAAGCATACATGTTATTAACAAATAACCACTGCTTTACCATCCTCTTATTAAAATTCAATGTGGTTATTATTCTGATGGTTATTTTTTTAAGAGAATTACTTTGTGTTAAGTATTAAGTAATGTTTTTGTTATTCCTTAATGTCTGAGGTGAACCACTGGAAAGAGCTGCTTATTAATCATTACTGCCAACACTGTTGGCAAAAAAAAAAAATATATAGAAAGAATGGCGTTTTGACGTATCTAATTTACTAGTAACAAACATTCTAAACATTATTTTGTACAAATATCTCTGTACATGCAGTTTCTTAATCTTATCAGAGCAAATGCTCTTATGAAAACAACTAAATTATATTCCCGTTTTATTGCTACTATTAAACTCTAACATCCATTATGTCATTAGAGGATTATCCAGGGACAGATTTGATGAGAGCTGGGCTTGTGTATTGACTCGTGTCAAGCCCCAGGATTCCTCTAGCTATGCAATGTCCTCCTTTCTGTTGTTTTGTTCCCTGTTTGAACCAGCAGCAGCATAATATGTCCCATATGCTATCAGGAATTTATGCCCCACAGAAAAAGTATGGAAACAATAGTGTGCTTAGGTCTCACCTACCCAGAGTTATACTGTACACCCCTGGCTCAAAGATTCATTATGTTCACAGCAGCAATTGTCCCTCCTTGCTACAAAATTATCTCTATCTCCCATATGTTCTGCTATTTTATGTGTTTGAATGGCATTTATATGCTGGTATTTCTCATCAAGGAGTCAAACTGTCACACACACACACACATCCAAGCAGAAACAGGAAGAAACGGAGCATAGGAAGAGTTCATGTTGAGGTGTTTTTTTCTTTGCAATATGGTCTAATGTTTAAACCCTCTGTGCCTGTGAAAATCACTCCACTCACCCTTGGCTTAGATACCAAACACCTGGCTGCATATTTGTGAAAATGCACCTTTCCCCACACCCTTCATGATTATTTTTTTCTTCTCACTGATGTCCCCTCATTTAGTTTTCCATGAGCCATCATGGGGTCAAGACAGCAGATTCCAGTATGAAGGGACTAAATTACATAACTGACAGAAAAGTAGGGAAGCTGTATGAATTAAACTTTCTGATTCATAGTATCCACCTTTGCATCAATAAAAATATGAGCAATATCTGCTGATAACTAATGGCACTTTACTGTGTGTGAGCAAGTTTTAGGAAGGTTTTTTCTTTTCTTTTCAGTTTACAAAACTCTTAGGTGTAACCTGTCTCACTGAAATATTTTACCATGTTAAATTCCCCTATAAATGTACTATAGAGCTCTAAGTTGAGATAAGGCAGTTAATTGTTTATATTATTGATAATTGTTTTACAGCATTAGGAGACTAATTACAAAGAGATAAGGTGTATAGAAGAACAAATATTTTTCTATTGTATCTATTTGTACATATCCCTGTGTGTTTGCATCTGTGTGTGCGTGCACATGTTACACAGCAGGCCGGGTCATACCTTAGGCATTTTCTATTCCCTGTCAAAAGAGGGGAGCTAAGAAACTCACCATTGGCAGTACACCACACTGCGTCAATACATGCTATCATAACATTTCCTGTCATCTTGCTGCCGTTGGCACAGCTGCATCGGGTGAGCAGCAGGGTTGCACCTTCACTAACGCTAACTTCTCTCCTCTTCTGCTCCCTCTGTTCCTCTCCCACATCCATTCTAATAGAGTCCCAGAGTCACCTGCTCTATTTACATGCTGCTAATGAATAAACAGTGGTAGAAAAAGATGCCACAGAAACAACAAATGTAACAAAAGGCTTGGAGTGAAAAAGGAATAGTGAGTTTGGACAGAATAATATAATGGTCCTTCTGGGAAGATTTGTTCTCCAATTGGAAGCATGCAGTAAGTTGCAACTTGCCCATTACTTAAATGAAAGTGCCACTTGTGACAACTGTTTTGAAAAAAATTTGATCTCTATTCCCCTTATAGAACAGAATGATTAAGGATGTTATGTAGAGCAGCTGAGTTATATTAAATAGATAGAGAGTGTGAGCATGAGAGGTATTTGTTACAGTTGAAGTGCTGTGTATTTTAGACTGTCGGGAGGGAATTTACAATTTTCGTCAAGGACCGTTTTACATCTCCCTGCTTTATTGAGTGACTGGATAACTTTGTCAAGTCACCATGGTTGTTTACATGACTAGCAAGGGAATATGATTCTGTGTCACCAAACTTGAAATATGAATTCACAAATAGCTGTCATTTTAATATCTATTTAATTTCTCTAATAAGTATGTCTGATGGATATTATTAGTAGCTACTGTATATGTAAAGGATTGTGAAAGAGAAATTCTACCCAATAAAAATGACTGAATGTTGGCCAATTTAATACTTAAAAGTACACCCATGATGCAAAAAACAGTTGTTTGTGATAGAGAGCCTTTGCTAGCCTAGGGCACCAGTGATGTTATGTACCTCCAGCATGTGTTATGGCATCAACCTGCTGCCAGTGCTGCTACAGTATATATATTCTGCAGAGTGAGTGTGTGGGACTGATATGTGCTAACAAGCCCAGGTGAATATGGCTAGCCTCACCTCCTAATGCGCTAATGAATGCAGTGGTTTGACAAACCGCTGTTAATGTTAATATATGCGCCTTCACCTCCCTGTGACAAGGTGAGTTAGTGAGGGCAGGTAAACAACACACTGCAGCTGCAGGGTTGATAGGTACTGCCTAGTGCTTGCTTGAATGTGTGTGTATGTGTTTCTCATCCTGACACCCTACTCTTCTGAACTTTGACTTGACAAGGAGCAGATGTCCCTGAATCAATTTAGTGTTCAATTAGCTAACAGATGTTAAGTGATAGCCTATCCAGGTAAATGTCATACAGTAATGAAATACTGCATCGTGTTTCATTAACATGAAATGAAAAGGCATATCTCACAAAAAACCCTGCTATATCCTTACAAAAAACCCCGAGTATATTCTGTAGGTTTATGTAGTGTCAGAACTTGTTTTTAGTAGATAAAGATTGGATTAAAAATTTCTATTGAACCTACCTGCGACTGTCGCAATTACATTGAAGTTAAATGGTTACATTACCAAGTTCTAGCACTAACCTGTCTCGGCTCCGCCGGGAAGGGAAGGCAGCGTTGCAGCCAGCCACAGTGCACACATGCATCTCTTTGAGGTGCACGTTCTTGTAGTGGAGTTTCATGCTATAGGAGCTCTTGAAGCTCTTCTTACATACATAGCAGATCTTGGGGTCAGGACTTGAGCATGGATCTCCCTCTGGTGATTGAGAAGAAGGGAATTTGGGTGGGCTGGCACCGTAGCCCATCGAAGAGATGAAGCTCTCATGTAGAGCAGCCATGCTTGCAGCAGCGGCAGCAGCTGCAGCCATGCCTCCATTGTAGAGGCCATACTGGCCCATGCAGAACATGTCATAAGTAGGATCGTTGAGTTCTTCCTTGATCTTGATAGGCGGTTGATGAGGGGAGGGTGAGCAATGACCTTTGCCTTCCATTTCCTTTCTCAAATGGGCTTCCTCACTACCCTCATGGTTTTGTTCCTTGTCCAGACCCCTTCTGCCCCTGATGTGTTTTTGCTGTTCCTCCACATCTATCAGCTCATCACGGTAGAACATCTTGGAATCAGAAGTTTCAGACTCATTTTCAAAGTCTCTCTCATGGTCCTGGTCCTCAGAGGTGAAGCTGTCCATACAACGTAGTTCGCCAGAGCCTTGAAGATCATTTCCACCCCTGCTGTCACTACCAGTTCCTTCCCGGCATTCATCTTCACTTTGTCTTAACATGCCTCTCAGAGCTAGGCCAGGGCTCATCTCATCCTGCGATGGGGATTGCTGTCCACTACCACCACTGTGGTTCCCAGTGCCACTGCCACTGTTGTTGTTGCTGTTACAGTTACCATTCATTTTGACATTGTTGTGAAGAAGGGACTGGTGATGGTGGTGATTATGGTGGAGGTTATCATCGTCATCATCATCTTTGTCCTCATATTCATCTGCCACATCAATTACTTCCTTCTCAATCTTCACTGGCATGCTAGATTTACGAGGCTTCTTTTTGGGTGTGGGGTCTATGTTGCCAGTGGTGAGGTCATGATTGGCACTAGGTGTATGTAAGCGGTGGGACATGTGTCCTGCCTCTGACGTATGAACATTATTGTGTGAAGCCACAGCTGCAGCAGCCAGGATCTGCTGTTGTTGGTCCATCAGGGTGGTACTATTGGTGGTCGTGGGCAGGATGGGGCTGGTGGGCAGTGACACTGGAGGACTAACAAGGTCTGCAGGGGACAGTAGTGTACGATAGAATGGGGGCACTGGCTGGACTGGCTGCACTGACTTCAGGGAGGGGAACACCAGTGGGCTTTGCAGGGGTGACTGAAGCATAGGGTCTACCGGTGGAGTAGTGAAGCCAAGTGGTGGCCTTCCAGGGCTGGTGAGTGTGAAGCCACCATTCTTGGTGCTTGAGATGACAGGCGTACCAGGGGCTGAATTGCCACGGATGAGGTCCTTGTCACGGTTATTGCGCAGCATGGGCATGTGCAACCGTGGATTGGGATTGGCACTGTGGCGGTTTCGGCTGCGTAGTGAGCTGAAGACCATATTGCAGCCCTCAATGGTGCAACGGTGTTTAATCTTCAAGTGTACAGCATTATAATGTATCTTAAGTGTGCCTTTGTCATAAAAGGTTTTGCCACAAGAGTTGCAGCACACACGACCCTTGCGTGAGGTGGATCCCATGCGGCGCATGCGATGCATCTTGGAGGAAAAGGAAGCATGGGTGATGGTTTTAGAGTGCTCGTCCTTTACAAAGTGATGGTGGACCTGGTGGTCACTCAAGCTGTTGGGTTGCTGAGGTTGGGACTGGGACTGCTGTTGGCCCTGCTGCTGTTGCTGCTGGAGCTGTGTCTGCTGTTGCTGCTGTTGTTGAGCCTGCTGGGTGGAAGGGGTTGGTGAGATGGGTGATGCCCTGTTGCTGGGCTCTGTCTTGGGTTCAATGTTGTTCATGACTCCCAGGGCTCCACGACTGGGGCTCTGGCCTGTGCGGAAAGGTGAAAGGGAAACTTCTGACTCACTGGTATCCACCTGTTCACCTTGGTTTGGCAGGCTGGGCTCCCGGAGCCGAAGAGCAGACTGCTCCATAGGCAAGCCATTGGGCGGCAAGCCAAGCATGGGGGCAGACACTGGGTTGATGTACTGGAAGGGCAAGAGGAAGGCTAAACTGTTGGGGATATTCTCAAAATGGTGAATGCTGGATGGGCTACTGTTTTCCAGATGTGTCAGGAGCCCCGGGCTGCGGGACCTGTTGTTGCTTTCAATGAATGTCCTGATCCCAGAGTCTGTCTTGGAGGAGGGAACTGTAACTGCCTGACCTTCCTTCTCCTGAATGGCCATCAGCTCCACAATGGACTTGGTCTCACCAAAGCGCAGGAACTGCTGCAGGGTGATGATCTCCTCTTCTCGGGACATGATGGTCCAGCGGTCCAGCACCTTGCCTGCAGCATCCTAGATGCCCCAGAAGAGAAAAGAGAGAACACAAAAATACAAATCTTTATTGATTGTGCATAATCAGTGTGGTCAAAGGAGAAGATAGCACATGGGTTAGTTTGTAAGGGCAAGCTTTTCTGCTCATGAAATTCAGAGACTCCTGCTGAGACAAGTAAATAACAGAGCTTTGTCGAGAATCTCCCCCCTACACTGTCCCTCATTGCAATCCACTTTTCTCTCATTTATTTTTTTATAAATCAACCCTGTGAATGTGATCATTAGTCACATGGTGATGAGAATAGGCAAGAGTTTAATTGAGTCTCAAGCAAACAAATCAGAAGCACTGAGGTGGGGCAATTAGCAGGTCTCTGGAACTTCCAACATTGTAGGGAAGTAAATCTGTGAGACTGAAAAAAAAAGCTTTGTAAAAGATGTGAACTCTTTCTGGGACTCCCTCTGTACTCAAACTGTACCTAGGGATATTTACAAAACAGAAATAATAGAATAATTAATGCAAGCCACTAATCACAACTTGGTTGGCGGCATTTTTCTCAGTGTGTTCTCCAACTCTAAGGCAGTGAAATGGAGGATGGGACCTGCTACACTATATATAAAAACTCATGTTTATTTAAGGTTGTGTTTGAGTATGCCTTGACAGGGGCATTGAGCTTGTGTTCCTTTCATTTGGCAGGCTGTATATGTATCATGTTATTCATGTTAGTGAGGTCTAAAGAATGTATAACCAATTTTACCTTAAATATTAATGATATCAATAAGTTATTACAGTTTAAAGGATGCACAACCTATTCACACGCCTTAAATACCAATGTTGAAGTACTTTACTTATAATATTGTAATAAACAACCGTGTTGTTTAGGACACTGTCAACTGATGATGTATTTTCAGTTGACGGTGGCTACCTATGAAAAGGGACAGAAATGTAAATTAACAAATAGATAATTTATAATAACCCTTGGCATTTCCAGTTACTGTATTTTTGGAGGCTTGGGAATGGTGAGAAACAAGTTTCCATCCTAAGAGACCAGAACTACTCTGATGGGACTTGGGCGTTATTCCAAATAGAGCACTTTACTTGGCTAGTGCTTTTTCGGAGATGTGCTATTAACAGCTGAAAAAAAAAGTTTAGACTCCTTTCAAATGTGTTGTCAAACATCAAGAGATGGCAACAGATTCTGGGAAAAGAATCTTGGCAAAGCCTGAGAATGGACTTTGTGGTTGAGCTACTAAGTTTTGAGGCAATGAATGTGACCCAGTGCTTTTGTCCTCTTGTATGAACCCACATCTCTTAATCCTTCATAGCACTGATGACCAAACTCTTAACAAAATGATCCTTGTACAGTAACTGCTGCCACTGTTGTTGTTATATAAGATGGGTGTTTGTGTGAACACAATAGAAATAGAGAAGAGATACATAGAGGTGTAAATACTTCATTTCACACACAGGTTCCTGGGGGACCAGGCACCAGTGACATCAAGGGAGTAACGCAAGCGATGACAATTAGTCACAGTGAAATGGTAACATTTCATATGTGCTCCTAGCTGCTGGCATCTATAAAAGATAAATGGCAACTCTAGTGAGTAAAAAGCTGTAAAAACCAACATCACAAAGCACAAAGGGCCTGTAAGGAGAAAACAGAAGATAAATGTTTAAAGAGAGACAGCGAAAGAGAGATACGGGGTACTGGAGAGACACAGAGGAAGAAGAGGAGAAAAACAGAGAAAATAAAAGTGTGAGTGGTTTCATATCATGCCCTCAGATATACTGGAGAAACAGATTCTTCTGAGACGAAACATCAATAGTCACTGGGGTATTTGTTGTTAAATATACATTAAAAAACATTTTACACTTTCATTCTGTGTGCGCTGTGGAGTTTTTGCCCGGAGGTATGACTTTAGATTCAAGCCTGGGCACTATTATTTCATACTGCATGGCCATCTGGGCATTAGTACTTCCATTTGATTTAATTGAAACAAAACACTTGAAGAAAATTAGAAAGTGAATCTTTAAATAGTTCCACAACTACATTTCTTAAGATATTGTAGTTCTAAGAAGTGGAGCAGTCTTTTAATATTTTCTAGTGACTGAAAAAAATTAATTTGTGAGTGTTATACATACAATACACTGAGCCTACAATTACAACTCTGATTAGAAGCATGAAATGCAGTACAAGTGTATTTGTTTCATAAGCAGTAAATAGCAATAGAGCATGCTTTTGGGATCATTGGTAGGCCACGTTTAATTCACTTTAAGCCACTTTAACACATTCTTAATATCAATTTCCTAACTGCCCCACTTTGATGTTTGCTTGACATGTTGAGATTGAAATAACGCTCATGAGAACCACAAGCTCCCAAGCTTACTTTTAATAAGAGCTCAATTAATAAATTCTAGGGATTAGTCTCAAGCTATAAAACTACAAAAGCTTTCGGTCTCCAAACCCACATGCAGCTAGCCCGCCCCATCTCAATCAATTGGACATTTATTTTATCCTCTACTAGTCCTACCCTGTGCCTCCACTTCCTCACACGTGTCAAACAAAAGCCAAAACACAATGACACAGGCCAAACTGCAACCCATTAGTGTTAGGAAGGGCCAGACAGCTGTCAGAACAGGTCAGCAGTTCTGCTATGCACTGGACCCTGTCTGAGAGGAGGCTATCCAAGCAATCCTCATTCACTGGTCAATTGAATTTTGGAGGCCAGTCAACAAGCATTTGGGTTGGGGTCGGGCTTGGAGCACACAAATTCAAAAATGAAGCTAATCGGTCTAGAAAAAAATGTGAAGGGACAAACGTGATTAAGGTTCAGTCCATGTGGAAACTGCTACTGGTTTCTATGCCAAGAAGCCTTTCACTACATGGCTGTTTCTTATTATACCAACCATATTTTGCAATATATCTTTATAGTAGCAATGCTAAATTCCAGAAAAAAATGCTTAATACAGATAACCCCCATAAAAATGTAATAAACATTCAAAGATGAGAAAAAATATGCACGTATTATATTAGGATGAGTATCTGAAGTATGTGCTGACACACATTTGCAGACAAACACAAGGCTGTGTAGTCCTTACTACAGTAAGTCTCACAACTCCACTCCCCTGCATTAGCCTTGTGATGCTGAGAGAGAAACAAATATGCCATTAGAAGCACTTTTACAAGTAGGCACTCATCTTCCAATTAGCTTAATGTGGCCCTCTTTCCCCTATATTTTCCAGACGTGCCCCACCTCTTCTTGTACACTCCCTCCAGTAAAATCTCATTAATCCACCCCTCCCCCATTTCCCCCAGTGCTATGACATATTAGTCTGTCATTATGCATCCCAGAGTCCTTTAAACAATACAGCTAAACCTCTGTTTGCCAGGTTAATGACTATTAGCCAATAATTACAGGAGAGAGACGATGGAGTACCCACTTTATCTGGTGGACAGCCTGCTGCTGTTAGTTTATTTTATCTGCCTGCCTCCATATCTCTCAGAATTATTCTAGCAATGGCTGTATTTATTCATCTCTCTGCCTCTGCAATGCATTCTTAATTTGTGGCTGTCTCTAATACTATGCTGCTGGATGTTGTGTAGTGGGTGTGTAGTGGGGTATCTACCTTGCAAATTGCTGACAATGAGGATGAGCAAATGATGGCCTTGTCATGGGCCAGGGCACCACTGTCAGTTAAAACAAATCAGGCAATTATGCAATTAGCAGGTTATATGCTGGGCTGTATCAAGAGCCGGGGTGTGCAGCGTTGTTAGGTTGCATAGTGTGCATTAGGGATTAACAGCTTAACATGTATATGCTTCTCCCTAATCATCACCTATCATACTCAATGACATATACGTATATTTGGTAAGCAGTTGAGAGAGATGCCATGCTATGCGGACATAAAAGAAAGGAAAATATTAGCTATAAATGTACTGTATTGATCTGTGCCTACATACTGTTCAGTAGATCAAATGGGAGATCTCTGACCCTCATAGAGCTTGTGTCATTTAATGTCTCTGATATTTACATTTTCATGTTAACATATACATTGACACGATGTGGTATGTACAATCTCTGTAGGATCACGCTACACTGGTTCGACATTAACATGAGGGCATCCCAATTGATCATAAGACAGTATCACTGGCAATATTGAGGATCAGCTCCCACAATGGCAAAATGAACCATGGGAACCACATTGATTCACCAATCACCTTGCAGTGAATGTGATCTCCACCAAGCCTCAAGGGAATCCCCATTGATCTCCAGTCCTGCTTTCAGATCCAGTTCCTTAAAAAAAACTGCTCTATCCCTGTGTTCGCCACTTCAAGGGAGGTTAAGCAGAAGTTCCTTGTGATCTGAGAAGGTCTTGAACCTTGGTGCTTCTTTTTCCATATTCTGTTTCTCTCCCCACCCCATCTTGGGCTTTATGAATAATGCAGAGGATCTAGTGGCGAGGGGTGCCAGGGGGGATGGGTTCACGCAAAGCCCACTGCCTGGAGCCATCACATCAGAGGGCAAGAGCTCCCAAGACACAGGCTGCTCCCCCTTTGGCTCCCCAGTGTCAGGTCAGAGGTCATGAGTGAACAACCAGCTCTACTTCTTCCCCTGTGATGGACCACAGGGAAATTAGTAGCTACGTCCAGATGTGGGTGGAGGACATTTGTAAGAATCATAGAGGTTGGAATTTGCACTCTCTGATCATTGTAAATTCCTCCTTTATGCTTTGCATATCAAAAGATTTTGTTACATTTGGATGTGACCTTGTGTATCCACCGTAGATGTTTGATGTTTTCTAAGTTGCCGAAACAATAACTTGTATTTTCATAGTAAGGTTGCAATCTACTGTACATTGGTTGTCTGCTGACATACAAGATGACACCAATACATAATTAACAAGGCAACAGTAAAAACATGTCATCCTGTCATCAAAGAAAGACAGAGCAGTATCCCTGTGGACCAATCAGTCACAATTATGTCACGTTGTGGTTGCTTATAACAGGGACATCACTTAATTGAACTGTGCCTTTTTAAAATATGTACAGGAAAAAACTGAAATCTATGGTAGCTGTTTTCCAATACATCAGATAGCAAAAACAAAGAACAAATAGCAGCCAAACAAATAAACAGTTTTAGTCGTAAATTTTCCCACACTGTCTCTGGTACTGTGCAAAAAATAGCATAGTGTTCACTGCTGTCTGCTGATAACACTGATGCCTTCCTGAAAGTGTTCTGGTTTTAATAAGTGACAATTTGCAGTTACACTTGGTGGTAATACAATCGATACAACAGTTGGTCAAAACCATGTTACAGTATATTGTATTTTATTGATACTTATGCCCATCCTTTTCTTTTGTTAATTTGTGCACAAACTTCACTAAATATGTTAAATGCAATCTTTAATTGTTGAAGGATCACAGCCAGTAATTTTAGCATTGATGGAGGAAAGTATGGTTGAAGAGCATATGACGCTATATAGACACAAAACATAGACTTTCCAAATTCAGTTTTCCAGATAACATCTACCCCTTTAAAAGAGAGCTGACATGGAAATACAGATGATTCATAAAGTCTAGACAGGACCCTCTCCACCAGCTCATATTCCTGATTAGAACTTGAACAGTTCCATTCAAGTTTGATTCCTACTTTATCATTTAATTAACAGCCGTGCAAAGGGCATTGCCTTGGTCAATATTATGCTCAATACTGCCAGAAAGAAGAGCTTTCTGGGCTCTGGTGTGAGTAAATGTGAAGAGGCCACAGGGCTTATTTCATCGGGCCAGACACACTGATCAGCCAAAAGGCCGCGAGATACCCTGCCTTCACCTCTCAACCTGATTTAACTCATGGCTTTGGTTAAAATTTCATGACTGTGTGTTAGTTGTTGCTAAGGGCACACTAATCGACTGAAGTGAGATTTATAGTGCAGTTGCAGGCTGCAAGGATAGGGAGGGGGGGCAGGTATTATAGAGGACTTTACCACAGGCAAGTGAGTCACAATCTGGCACATCCCATGTTCCAGGTGGCCTTTAGTAAACAGTTTAAATTTCTTTTCCCATTGACTTTTCTTTTTTAATTATCTATTTTTCAAAACAAAATCTTCATTTAAAAAATGGTCCCCTCACCTCTAAATCATTCAACCCCTCTGACCTCCACCACCACCACCACCATTTTTGTTTTAAAGCTGTCCTTTGGCATGTTTAAAAAGTGAAAAGGACAGTCCTTTGGCCACAGCCCAGTAGAGGTGTGCATGGAGCGGCACATGGAAGCCATTTCAGGCCCGGTGCGCTGCAGAGCAAAGTCGACTTTTCTCTGAGTTCAGAACCTCTAAAGAACCTCCTCGCAGCACTTACATGTGAGCAACGTCTGGGTCTGGACTGATGTATTGATTCCCTGTCAGTTTTCACAAAGCATACACAATAACATTGGCTTGCCTCACCCAGCTGTGCTAAGGAACCGTAGCCGTGGTCAATGTGTAAAACTCAGCAGGCCTAGCACTGAGCTTGAGGGCATGCCTCAGAGAAGAGGGGGTGGAGTAATTGAAGCAGCGAGGGAACGCCTGATGGTTCACATTAATTGAGGATGATTTGTGTGATCTGCTGGGTCTGGATGCAGCAGCCAGGTCTGTCGTGGGCCTGGGAGACAGATGTGGGGGCTGCTGTGCCCCCTCCAGGGCCAATGGAGAGCAGTGAGGCGGCTGAAAAATGGTCTGTCTCTCCAAAGTGTGTGTGTTGGTAGAGATCTGTTGGGGGGGGTGGAGCTGACAACCTGCTTTTCTTTCCCTCTTATATCACATCTCCTTTGTCTTGATTACTATTTTGGCAGGAGGCCGGTGCAGAGAAAGTGCATTAACATATGCTCACAATTTGCTCTTTGGCCACATAGTTACATGTGTCTTGATGTATCAGTCATTTCTGTTCCTCTTTTGTGTAATACCTGCCCCTTATCACATATCCCCAGGCTAGTAGTGGATATTCAAGCACAGTCTTTGGTAAATAACTGTGTTTTAAAAAAGTGAAACTTAGAACCTGATAAAAGCATAAACATGTATTTTTAGCTAATGCAAATGTTACATGAGGGCTCCAGCTCATAAAACCCAATATGTGAATATATGTTGTTTCTGACTACACTGTTTAAGAAGTCTTAAATAATTGCAACCCAAATTGCAAAAATGTGTTACATTTTTACTGAATTGTCCTCTATACTAACTGGAACGTATAACTTTGAGTTCCTCACAATCAAAATAATCCACACATCACTTTTAAGTTACTGTGTAAAATTAAATACAAGTGAATGGATAATGGATTGCACTGTAGGTAAACTTCCCAAGTCATTTTGTTTTGGTCTAGCTGGGAACAGATAGAAGTGTCTGTAACACACAGCCACATTGCATTAGAGGAGCTTTTCAGCTTTCTCCTGTGTTTTTGCTATGGTGCATGCAGGAGGAAAGAGAATAAGCTAATGGACTCTTTACTTAATGTGATCAGTGCCATTATTGACATGCTGCCAGGAAGATGCCAGACCATCAACTCAAGCCTCTCTCTCTGGTACCTTCCCTCCACCCCATTCCTTTCCTTGACAGTATTTCACTGCCGGCCTGACTCACATACAGAAGAAGGGCCACTAGGGTCTCTGGATGCCCCTAAGGAGTCTGTGTCTGTCATGTTAACTAGGAAGCTATGATAAAGACTGTATTTGGCAAATTGGCAACAATGTTTCGCTCAGGACTCAGTAATTGTAAAGCATTCATTATGACAATGTGTTATATTAGAAATGTTATATTTATTATATATGTATAATATATCTTCTGTATGTGAGTATATATATATATATATATATAAATGTTATGTTAGAAGTCTGTGTCAGAAGTTACAAAAGGTTATCAGTGAGGGCTGGATAAGGGCTCCAATTTTTATGTTGTATATCCTGATGGAGTAGCTGGCTTGGTAGCCTACCATACAAAATTTAATATCTTGGGTTTTAAATCAGCCTGTATTACTCTTTAACATGGTGTTACTACCGACACCTCAGAAACACATAAAATATAATCTAAGCTACAAAGATATATATCATATAAGCAAGGTACAAAATAAAATGCATTATAAAACTCAAAAAAACAACAAAGCTACCATTACCATTAGTTAATTTGTTTTAGCAAGTCACTTTTCATTTCTAATTTACAAAAATTTATAAAAATAAATGTCCATATACAATCTGAAAACACTTACTCATACAAAACAGAAACTGCAGTTCTTTAATGCACAAGTGCACTTTTGAAAAGTATTTAAAAACGTATTTTGCATGATAGCACAGGCTCCGATTCAGGTCGAAAGCAGTTGTAAATAGTATATTTAGTAGTAGTAGTTGTTGCAATTATATTATTAGGTGAGTGAATTAGACATTTTAAATTGTGTTTATGGACTTTAATTATTTGTTAGTGTTGTCTTATGGTGAACAACACTAATAACAATATTGTAAGTGACACCTAAGGCTGGGCTATTCCTCAACGAAGTATGCAGTGGTGTGTGTTCAGAATATTGTTGTTTTATCAAAGTGAAATAGTGCACTGAGTAGGGGAAATGGTCCCAAATTATGAACAGTGCAGTATCCCTGTTTTTAAACTGCCTCACTGGAATTGTTGCCTGGCATGTAAGTTGGCTCATTCATCTTGGAGGCGGAGGGTGCCTGTGTGGCTGCAGTGTAATTTACACTACTCCAACCTATGTGCCAGAACACATCTATCCCTGTGGCCCAGGGGCTCCCCTCGCCAGCGGCCCAGAGGATGTTCATGTTTATGTGTGCATGCATGTGTATGTGTGTGTGATAGTGTATGTTTGTGTCTGCGATCATGTGGGTACAACAGGAAGTGGTGCTCAGGTCTCTCGAGGCTTGGTTCCAGGTCCCTAGGTCTGTCTACTGTCATAAGTTCCAGAATGGTGATTACTTACTGCAAAAATAAACACCATTACCATCTGGTGCTGCCTCTTTGTAATGTAACTTATACACCAAGAAAAGCTCTAGACCATCAAAACACACAGAATCGAGAACAATAACAGAAAAAAAATCTAATCTGCAAAATTGTAATGTTTTTTTTTGTATCCCTGTACATGTTTGCAAGCATATGTCATGTAATAACTCAAATGAATACCTTTCATTTTGAACGCTTAGAATGAAATAAATTTTTCAAACACAGGTGGTTAAAAAAACAACTCTTGACCTATATGAGGGGGCAGAAAGTAAAGAACAAAAGGTTTACCAGGACGCATGGTGAGAAAGGTCGGATGATGGGGTCATTCAAGACCGTTGAGGCCTTGCAGAGCCAGCAGATGTTTGATCCATCCACGGCACATCTGGTCCTCAACACACTCAATCCATTTCACTCGACTTCTCCTTTTTAGATTTTCATTGTTCCTCACGGTCCACTAAACTCCGCATTCCCCTTTGTGGCTCACAAATATTCATTCACAATCATTCATACTGCCCAATTAGTAATTTTAACATATAGGCTTTTGTTTTTGCATGTGATTTGTATTGTTTTTTAAGATTTGAATACTTGTCCCTTATCAAACATCTGTATTTTATACCTGCAAGGAGGTCCCGTCTTCAAATGGGTCCTATGTTGTAATTCCCAGCAAGGAACTCCAACCCCAGTGGCACTAGGCAGGGTAATGAAAGCTGTCATTCTCATTGTAGTGGGCCCTAAGAGGGTCATACAGTGCTTAACAGCTTCATTGTTTTTTTATTGTTGGAAACAGAGAGGGGTGTGCACTGCACAGGTTTCTAAATTCTGGAGTGCGACGTGACAAGAGGACTGTCAACTCCCTGTAACTCTCCATGCAACTTCCTTCAATAAATGTCAACTCTGTGACCCAGCGGCAAATCCCTGGCAGGCTGGGTGGTCGTGTCAGCAGGCCGGTGGGCCGCACAATGTCTGGGTTTGCCCTCGGTGACATGGGGGAAGTGGAGCGAACTGCAGTTCTGTTTGTGCAGAGAAGGGATGCAGGGCCACCTGGAGGCTCAGGTCTAGGATCACCAGACAAAACATAACCTGTTTGTGTTTGCACGAATGTACAATAGTGTTTGTATAGAATTAATCTAAAAACGGGGGTTGTGATAATCCATTTGAAAATGAAATACTTGCCTGAATTTGAGTGTAAAGTGAATGTGTTTGTGCTGTGCTCATAACACTATATGCTTGTCCTGATTTAAGCCCATGTGTAATGCAATCTTCCTGTGTTTGGGTCTGGTCTGGCAGTGCTGTGCAGTGCAATGCTATTGATCCCTA
Source organism: Coreoperca whiteheadi (assembly GCA_011952105.1). Taxonomy (NCBI): domain Eukaryota; kingdom Metazoa; phylum Chordata; class Actinopteri; order Centrarchiformes; family Sinipercidae; genus Coreoperca; species Coreoperca whiteheadi. The sequence goes on along the minus strand of CM022472.1, from coordinate 12,138,431 downwards.
TAGCCTTGTGGTCTGCAGGGTTCCTGTCTGTAAACGCAATGAGCCGGAGCACCTTCTATTCCCCCTCCCTGTCCTCAGTAGCACTACAAGCTAAACAGCCATCACAGAAACTCAATACAGGCAGACCCTAGTCGTCAACTTGCAGCAGCAGTGCCCTACAACATCCCGCGAGGCTCCACTTAAGTCAATTTTGTGTCAGTGTAGCATCTCACCTCGTAGACCTGTTGCCAGCCTAATATGTCATGCTAATATGTCTCTCCATATGAATTACAAGGCTGTGAGAGGAACCCAGATGCAATAAGTATGGATTAACTAATGTACAGTTTCTGAGTCTTGTTGGGGGGAGGGGGGGGGGGGGGGGGAATGAAAGTAAACGCCTCTAACAGGGAGTCTGGCTGTGGGTTGGGGGTGGGAGGGGGGGGATAA
>CM022472.1:11962259-12126750 GCA_011952105.1 Coreoperca whiteheadi | reverse complement strand
GAGCATTGGTGGCCCCTTTTCTTCTTCTTAGATTTGGAAACACCATGAGGTAGACAGAGAGAGCTGCTTTTCTCAGATATAGATTTAACGTGGATAAGGTTGTGTGTGTGCGTGTGTGTTGGGGTGTGTTGGGGGCCATGGGAAGAGATGCAGCCGGTGAATCAAACCAGCATCTCGGATAAAGCTGTAGGATTGGCTACGAGGCTTTGAAGTCAGCCTTATCATGGGGATTTGAGAGGGAAATGGGTAAGAAGGTGGCGCTCATATACTGTGTGTGTGGGTGTGTGTGTGTGTGTAGCGTAGCCGAGTGAAGTTTGATCAAATCCCTACTAGGATCCCATGGGAGACCCTTGACCTGACCGTCTATATTAAATATATCATTTTCACTTCCCATGTTTGCCCTGCACAGCAATGTTAACTACCCAATCCGATTTTATTAGAGCACCCACTACATGCACACACACACACACACACACATACACACACACACACACACACACCCACACACACACACACACACACACACACACACTCTCATACATTTTGGTATGGAATATTCATGATCTTTAAATTTCACCAGATATGGGGTTACTCATCCTATGTTAAAAAAACATTTTGAAATATACATGAGCCACCAAACATGTAATGGTCGGGATTTCCAAATGTGATGTAATTACTTAAGTGTCTCCTGAGAAGAAATTGCCGTGTGTATTGGTTCTTTATCATATTCTGTGTTCCAGCATCCATAATCCTAGACTGCAGTATATGAATTGCTACTACAGGCCTGCTCTGCATGTAATAATATTCAAGTCAACTCCCTTAATAAAATAATACACTGTTACATATTAGCAGGAAAAGAAATCATTTGTCTTGTCCTGTATAGTGTGTGTGTGTGTGTGTGTGCAGTTAGTGGAAAGCCAGGTGATACTAAACATTTATGAGGCAGACCGTAAAGGGCTGAACCACAGCGATTGTTTGAAGTATTTGAGAGAGACAGAAGGAGAAGAGGGCGTCACAGTGTTGAATGTTGCTGCAAAAGCGATGGTCTCACTTTGGAACTGCAATGTAAAGATAAAGAACACAATACAGCACAGTACTGTAGTTCATAACAGCTAAGACCAGAGTACACACACTGAGAAAACATCCTTAATTTTCTGCTGGAGCCATGGAAGTGACACTTAAGAGGTGACAGTGGAGGTGGCAGTTGAAGTATTAGACAAATCGAGCTGTGAGAGTGTGAAAATGACCATACGTGGACAGAACGGAAAATATGAAGAAGGGACTGATGACATTAAAGACTAAGATGGTGTAAAAAAAAAAAAAAACACAACGGATAGTATGATTAAAAGACATGGATGCATGACACACAAACACATGGGTATGATCATGCCCTGGCAGTTATGGCACACACTTCTGTCTTGTCTCTGCAGTCCTGATATTACTTAAACATCTTGAAAGCTATCTGACAAAAAGGATCAGTAACAGTTAACCAAACCTCCCCTCAGGCCTATGTGTAGCCAAAGGAACATAAATACATAGAAAAACAAATGCACTTCTGCTTATCAAACGGAATGCATGTATTCAGTACACCCCAAAATACAAATCAGCATATTGAGAGATTTAAAGCAATGAAAAGATTAACCCTAACCTCCACTTGATAGCATGTGCAAAGGTGTTATGAGTATGTAAAACCAAACAGACAAACTGGTTTCATACCATTATCACTATTTTTTTCCCCTCAATTTTAAACTTGCAGCAGCTTGTGAGGCCTTGTGTATGAATCTCTGGTAAAATTCATTCTACCTTCCAAATCCAATATAAGGGGAATTATTTCCCAAATTCCTACATACAATGTAACCTGCTCATAACCTTGCTTCTCCAGCTTGAATTCATTTGAGGCTTGGGTTCAGGATTCAAAAGTGAGGGACTGAGGATTTGGCATGGGCAGGACTTGTGTAAGGAGCTCGCTGTGAGCTTTGCAAGCTGTGAGAAAAGTGACAGTAAAGAGGCTTACCATTTCTGCAAACATTACATGATTATTAGATTGTTTATTATGATATAATGCATGCTGGATTTAATATTTCTTGTTGATAAAGCAATGTTTTTTTAATGTGAAATTTGTTATGCTATCAAATGGTAAGGTTTTAATGCCTTGCTGATAACACACGTCTACCTCTCTCTGACTGATCCTCTAATCTGAAATCACATCCCTTTATCTCTGGCTTACTTAGTGAGCGATTGAGAATAAGAAAGGAGAAGACACCCTTAAGAGCACTAGGCAGGACAAGTGTGTGTGCGTGTGTGTCTGTGGGCGCAGGGGGGGTAAGAATCACCTTGATTCAGTACACCGGCCCTCTTTGAAGTACTTGGAGCTCAGCACGGCCAACACAGAGCCAACCGTAAGCCTTCCAGCAAAAATCGAGCCTGACCTCCCCACCAAATCATAACCATATGAACGTAAGAATTTCCACCTTAGGAGAATGCTCTCTCCCCCGTCCATCTCCCAGGGTGAGGCATTAAGTAGTGATAACAGAAAACAGGTTCTGAGAGAAGGGGAGGCACTGGAAGGTGATGGAGGGTGGAGAGGAGGACAGGAGGAAAATAGGGGTTACAAGTGTGCCGTATGGAGGAGATTGGAGAAGGGGATTGTGTCCAAAAAATGTTGTTGCACGGAGCCTGACTACCTAAAATGGAAGTTTCTCAGGCGAGGATCAAGAGATATGGTGCCCTTCACAGTTGACAGAGTGAGAGACAGAAAATCTGCAGTGAGGGGGAGGGAAGGCCAAAAAAAAGAGACATTTTGAAATGTGACTCTAACTCAATAAATACCTTTCTCAACCACCATAGGGAAGCCGAGTGGTACCTTTACTAAGGCCTCAGGACCCACCTGCAACTGGAAATGGTTTCCTGTCTTACACAAATGCTGTTGCACCCTAATCCATGTAATTACATCTCATATTCCACATGTGTAAGTACACATGTACAACATTACAGTCACAGTTTTTTTTATAAATAAGAGCACAGCCCTGCTGCGGCCCACCAGCACACAGAAAAATAACGACCCCCAATGTTCATGTTCATTAGAGAAACAATATATTTACCAAATAAGCAGATGAATAACCAGATATTTAAGGAGATTATTTTGCTGCATTAATAACTTTAAACACACTCTCATGCCCAGGCGTCTGCCACTGAAACAAAGCCTATGTTGGAGGGTCATTTGGGGTAGACGAGTGTGATTTTGTGGCTGTGTGTGTGCCTGATATTTTGAATAAGCATTCCTCCCGAGTGTGCGTGTAATTAGGGTTAAGACTGTTTGTGTGTGTACAGTATGTGTGTGTGTGTGTGTGTGTGTGTGTGTGTGTGTGGATGCGTGGCGGTGGTGGGGGTTGTTAGCGGTTCCATCTGGGTCTCCTGGAAGCTGTGTGGAGTCAGGAAAACCACATCTCATAAAAGTGGAGGCAGCCCAGTGTTCTACAAGGACAGAACATTACTGAGAATGTCGCTCAGGAAAACCCTGGACTTGGGCCCACATGTTGGCTGCAAAGGCTGTATCTCTCTTTCTCTCTCTCTCTTTCTCTTTCCACTCATTCTCTCTCTCTACTTATTTTTTACTTGGTAAGGGATAAGAAAGAGGAAGACAAAATAGACAGTGTGGAGTGTGGGAGACAGAGGCTGAGACAAGGAGAGAGAAGCCAGTACTGATAGCAATTCCATCTGTCTGTATCGAACAGAGGAGTGAGCAGTGACAGGCGGCGGGATGGGGTGGAGATGAGGGGGCATCTGGTGCACATTGGCTGTGGGTCTGTCTGGAAACAACCATGGGAGAGGAGAGAGGGATGAGTAGAGGGAGGGAGAAATGGATGAAGGGCTGAGGAGTGGAGAAGGTAAAAGTCCTGCCAAAGTGAAGGGCAAAAAATTCTGGCAACGAATAAATGTGTCTGTGTTGTTCACATAATGCCTTGGATTGAACTTGAAGTCAGGGGGATAGGGGAGGAATAGCAGAGAAATAAACTAACTAACACATAACTTTCAGTCGTCACTATCAGGTGGAAAACTTATAGCTTTAATTTTGGTGATTTTCATGTTTTCATATTACATTCTCTGTATCGATCTGACCTTTTGGACTCGCACAACTCTTTTGAAACCTGTAGATAACATGAAAAATGAATTTTCTTAATCCTTAAAGCATGGCTGTTTTACTGTGTACATAAAAAAAAGACGTTTCAAGGTAACAAGGTGTCAACAGCCAAATGCTACTTCCTGATACTAGTTTTTTTTGTTTGTTTTAAGTACACTATATGTACAGATTGAATGTAATTCAATTAATTCATATATTTTAATGTGTATGCTGTTTTTTCAAGGTCTGACAAAATGGCAAATTTTAGGTCAAATATTGACAACAATTTTATTGCAAATTGGTTAACTTAAAAGAGAGCTGTGATAAACAGATCAAACAAAAGGAGCAGAGGATCCCACTTTGCTAACAAAAGTGATCCAACCAACAAAACCATTGTTTTTAACAAAGTAAGGTTGGCTGTGTGACTTTTCAGGATAATCTGGATAATAATTATGGAATATTTCACAGAACACAAGCCAGCTAGTGGTTATGGACATTGCAAAGGTCATTAAATAACTTTTAAACTCTTGACACTCTTCTGGTTTGTCTGGCATCAAGAACGTGTTCTTTGGGAACTTAAAATACATTAGGGCTGCAACTAACAATTATTTTCATTATCGATTTGATCTGCCAATTATTTTCATGATTAATCGATTAATCGTTTAGTCTATAAAATGTAAAACAAAAAATTGTGAAAAATGCTCAAATCAATTTCCCAGAGCCAGAAGTGATGTCTTGATATTGAATCTTTTGCAACCATCAGTCCATCAGTCCCAAACACAAAGACTCTTCATTAACTATCATAAATGATAAAGAAAAGCAGCAAATCCTAAAATTCAAGAAGCTGGAGACAGCAAGTGTTTGACATTTTAGCTTGAAAAATGACCAAAATGATTAATCTATTATCAAAATATTTGATTTGAACTAATTTTCTTTCAATCGTCTAATCGTTGCAGCTCTAAAATACATCGAGACTCTATATGTCATTGTGCGGATGCATGGTCGCGTTAACACATAAACCTGCATTCATCCTGTAGCAACTGAATGCGTGAATTTGCTGGTGTTTAAGTGTGTTAATGCTACAAGAGAGCGGTTTCTGGACTGAAGGTCAGGCTACAAATGGTTTATAGAAGGATGAAACAAGAGCGGGAGAGAAAGACAATTATTCATTTTAATGGTTATTGATGTCATGTATAATTCCTCTCCTTTACAAATCAAAATTCCAACCACTAGATAAGCCGTTGAGCTTTTAATAATATCGATTCAGTTCAAGGAGCCTATTACAAAGGTAAATTGCAGAGTGTACGCATATTTAGTCACACCTCTACGATGTATTAATTTTGTTATGCAGTGAATGGCAGAGAGGACGGTGGAGGGCAAAGTTTCTTTCGGGTGTTGACATAAATTAATTCCTTCTGTAAATTAGAACTAAAAAGCTATGGTGATATAGTTATTCTAGTCCGAATATTCTGCAGGATGGTCTAAACTGTATTGCAGTGATCCTAAATGTGGAGATGTCAACAGGAGTGTAAGCAGGGTGATATGAATGATCAAAACATGAGTGACTATTCCTGGCTATTCTTGTACATCAACATACAATACGTAAGGTATGCAAGTGTTGGCTAGCTCCCGCTGTGTGTGCTGAAAAATATCAGGTGGTATCCTAAATATGCTTATTGGGAGCGAATCAAACCAGATGCACATAATGTGGCATCCATAGACAGAAGCACTTACAGAGGCTGGTCAGTGGGTGCCGCAAACACTGGCATTCACTTCACTAAATGATAGCACTAACAATAGAAGGGGGTCATGAAGGGGGTGTAATACATGTTTTGACCAATGAAAGCCTACTGTTTCTAACATGACTACTCCATAGGCCTGCTAGCTATTTATCCTCCTTTCAAATTAGTGTTACAAATAGAGAGGGAATATGGTGGTCTGACAAGAGAAGACAGAATGCTGATGCTAAGCTGCGTCTTGTGTTTTCAGTGTTTTTCTCTGTGTTTGGTCAAATATAAGTGTTTGTGTTTTTCCTTCCTCCTGCACTGCATACATTCAGTGGTCAGGCATCAGAGGAGCTGCAGCTATACTCTGTCAGCTCAGTTTCCTGAGTTCTGTGGCGCATCTCTGACACCCATACACACTCCCAACCAGCAAACACAATGCACCAAACACACACACGTACTCAATGATTTCTTTTCTCAATATTAACTATTCCATTTTATTGGGACACATTGTGACATAATAGCAGAGAAAAAGAGGTAGATGAATATAGGGGACAAAAACAAAGAGAGCCATATGTTTTTTAAGTACATAACGTGTGCTAACCAAAACCCTCAAACAAAAAGTGAAAGTGTATGGTAAAGAGAGGCTTCATTAGAACATCATTCAGAAATAGAGGACGTATTTGCTGGATAATTATAGTGACTTATAGCGTATCTTATCGTATTAAAAGAGAAATTAACATGATTACTCCTGTGGCCTAAACACTTTTATTCAAATCTTAAATTAGTACAAGTGTTTGAAAGCCTGACTGCACAGTCAAGTAATTTATCATCAAATAATGTCCCCTGACATCAATATCAAAAAGACAACTTATTACCTATCATGTGCGATACTGTTCTCCTCATTTCATCTCTCATTTATTGTGGCATACTGGTGGGGAACACACCCCTGACACAAAGCGTTGCCCGGAGGCTCGGGGAAGATGATTGAATTTCATAGCTACTTACAGGCTAATAGCGCCGTACAATGACTACTTACTGCCCTTAAGTGACTGGCTGCTTCTTCGCAGCCGCGGCTTCTTTGAAGCTCTTCTGAGGAGATCTAGAGGATTTAGCCAGTAGCGTGACATGAGGCTGTGCAGTTGAGCAACGGTGCTCCCACCAGCTGACTATTAGAACCAGCTGATATAAACACAGAGGCTACACTATGGGAGTCACAGAGCTCCAATGGTTACTCAAAACAAGGCTTTCTCACACCGCAGATTTGGATCGTTGTTAGGTTTCTCAGGGAAAAATTTTAAATCAAATGGTTTTTTTAGAGCTGGAACAATTAGACGATTCATCAATTATTCAAAAATGTAATTAACTGGCAACAACTTTGATAATAGATTAATAGTTTCAGTTGTTTAATCAAGCAAATATCCTCTGTTTCATATTATTTTAACTGAATTTAACTGAAAAACAAGAAATCTGAAGACGTCACCTTGGGTTATCAGAACTGTTCATGACCATTTTTGTACTATTTATTTGACATTTAATAGACTAAAATATTTATCAAGACACCAAATAGATTATTGATAAGAGTACTGATAATGAAAATAATAGTTTTTTTTCCAGTTTGAAAAATTTATAAAATATCTTCAATGAAGAACATAACAAGCCTCGTTAATATTACTGAATTAAGAATATAATAACTTAACAACTGGAGATACATTAAAATATATTTCTTTCATTTCCCAGATATTTATATTTCTAGCATTTTATTCTGTCTCTAAAATACGCACACCTCTTCTTAAATTTTAAATAATCCCAAACCGGCAAACATATTTATTATATAACTGTATTTCCATATAACATTACTTTGTGTGTGTGTGTGTGTGTGTGTGTTCTTTAAGATTTTAAGAGAAAGGGACTGGATCTGCGAGCGCTTTACTCACAGAAGCTGTTTCCACATACAAACCACCCTTTCCACACCATGCTGTTCCACTTACACCCCTGGAACACTAAACCATATATGCATACAGATAAGCACATGTGCACACAACACACACATAGACATATACCCACACAACACGGAGCTAACCACATGCACATGTTCACTTGCTCTTAACTAATTCATTCAGGAACACTTTGGTTTGGGTTTCAACACCAAAACCTCCATACCTTTGATTGAGAAATGTGTCTGACTGCAATTATATGGGGGGTAGGTGGGGGTGGGGTGAGGATGGATGGAGAGAGGAAACGCACTACAGTGGTTTTATAGTTTGCTGGCATGACATTTTTCTCCACTTTTTTTTTTCCTTTTTCCAGCAGAGGGTCATAGTGTTGACAGGGCAGGAAAAGGGGGCAGACTGAAGTAGAAGTAACAGCAGGGAAATGCGAAGAAAATGGATGGGCAATGGGACTGAAGTGGCTTCGAATGTCACTATTCTGCTTTTGGTCAATACCTCTCAAAATAACTGCAATGCTGGAGAAATTTGTGGATACACTTGTGAGAAAGTAATGTTAGTGATCACTGTGGACATTATCCCCACTTTCAAAAAATCACCTGAAATTGTAGGGAAAAATAAAAGCATGTACAGGGATGCATTTGTGTGTAAGCAGAGAGTAAGTACCGCTAATACCTTATCTTGACATTTACACTAAACCCTTATGATTCTTTGCACGTGTTTGGTGTTGTAGTACGCTTGTTGGTCACTGACCTGCAGTATGTAGCCCCTGACGTAGTCTCGGAGGGTCCAGCCCAGGCCGTGAAGGATGTGCAGCACCTCTTCCTGCTTCAGCACGGAGAAGAGGCGGTCAAGAAGGATCTTGAGCCTGACAGGTACGGCCTGGGTGCCATACAGCATCAGGCTGCTAATGTCAAACACCACATTGGACTGAACGATCTCCACCTGGGTCGGGTGGTACAGGTGCTGGGTGCTGAGCTTGTCCAGAGCTGCGTAGATGACCAGGTGACAAGGGGAGGGAAAAAAAAGAAAATGTGCAAAAACGCACACACACGCACACACACACACACACACACACACACAAATGCACAGTTAGAGACTATCAAGGTTCTCTCACATCTCAAATCATCCCATGGAGGCTACTGCACGGTCAGCACTAGCTGATAATAACATATCAATCAGATAAAAGCAATGACATTAATGTAATTATCTGCCATTCTTTCTATTTAATCTTATCTCTTGCTCTTTCACATTTACGCTGCCCTTGCATCTCCGATTTTTATTTTCCTCTTCTGTCTCCATCCCAATCCAAACCTGGATTACATCCACCCTGTTTTATCTCAAATTAATTCTTTCTGTCTGTGGCTGACCTTGCATTTCTTATTGCATCTTATTAATTTGTACTTCATCAGGTATGTGCTCAAATGGTTTATGTACTATGAAGTCAAGGATGTAGGTTTGATTTAAGAAATGTGGGTGGGCAGAAAGAAGTCAAAGGTTCAGGAAAAGTGCTATTTCTTGAATTTATATAAATATCTATCTATATATCTATAGATAGATATATAGATATCAATCTACAATCTGTAGCAGATAGCATATTAAATTATAATGGTAATATAACAACAACAACAACAAAAAAAAAACAATAGAAATATTATGTAAATTATTGCATTATTAATTACTAACCCTGCTTAAAATCATGGGGATGTTCCTTGACAAAGAACTGATACTATATGATTAATAATGACTAGCAAGAGCACCGTCCTTTACTGTATTATCTTTGACTGATGTTCAATAGTGTGTTTTTAGGAGACTATCAACGTAGATTCATTATTTTTTTTCTTTACTCAAAAAACATGCTGAGGAGCTGGAAGTACTTTTGTCAGTCCTGTGTAGTGTCTATATTAGCCTGTATGTTACCTGAGTGGCGAAACTCAGGGCAAAAAAGTCTTGTCACTGGCTGCTGCTCCTAAAGCTTAATTGTGAGCACAAGGTAGGCCCTATATCACAACCTCAGTCACCTCTTTCTCCTCTCTGGCTGTCTGGGCGACACCTGGTTGACTCTCTTTTTTTTTCCTCCCTGTCGCAATCCCCATCTCTGCCCTTTACCTCATACCTCTCTCTCTCTCTCGCTCCCTCTCTTCCCTCTTTCCCTGCCTGTCTGGGTGACACCTGGTTGGGTCTCTCTCTGATCCTAGGACGGCTTTTTTCTGCTGACGAGGGCTTTGCCTGACAACACTGTGCAGCCAGACACGAAGATAATAAAAAATGAAGAACTACTTGTCAGAGTCCCTGCCAATGCCGACATGAAATGAAAACTGGGGGAGAGGAGAGATGGGTGCCTGACAGTTCAGAGGGAGAGATTAAAAAATAGTCAATGGGGTCCTGTGCGATCCGCTGAAGAGCCTGTGGCCTGCTCTTGTGCGGACGCAAGCCAAACAGGTGTTTTCTTTTTTCTTTTTTCCCCTCCTCCTTCTCTTTGTACTTTCTTGCCTCCGCTCCCTTTTTTATACCCGCGTAATAACGTTTGGTCTCTCGCTTCTCTATCTATCTTGTGGCTGTGTTCTTTTCTTTCTTTCTTTTTTTTTATCTAAGGTGCAAAAGCATGACTTTGCAAGCAACAGAAAAATACAGAAGTAAACAAAAACAAGAAAGTTACCTCTACGGAAAATGAGTAAAAATGTATTTTTAGTATATTCACAACCAGAGAGAAGCTACTATACACAGTAGATAAAGAATAATACAAAACATATTAGAATTGTGATCATATGTGAGATGCATTCATGCTGCTGGCATCTGTGTACATTTTCTATACTCAGTAGAGAGTGCAGATATCTAGGCCAGAAACTCTATTCTCTCCACAGCAAGAGGAGTTACTTTTATAAGGATCAGTGGCTAATTTTATATTTATTTACACCATATTTAGATACATCCATCAGCCTAACAATGAACTTACTTACCATGAGCTACCCAGCCATGCTTGCACTGGTCACATGTTCGTAGGTGAATCTTCCCTGGCTGGAAACACTCACATGTGCAATTCACCAGTGTGCAGCGAATGGCCTGCAGAGACACAGGACGGAAACAAAGACACATCCATGTCAATCACAGCTTTAAGTACTAAGGAGAGATAATAAAGCAAAGAATGAGGAAGAGCAGTTATCAGACTAGCAGTCATAAATACAAGTTAGAAGCACAGGGACAAATTATTACACAGACTTTTGCAGAACAACAACCCCTTAAGCTCATCGCATACTTAACATAATACTTTGTCCAAGCTGTTACTTGAAATGTGACAGTTGTGTTACAAAACATATCAGCAGTTGCAGCCACTGCCTCAAAAAATAACTCTCAGGCACCAAATTTCCCGACTACTGTTTCATTCCAATGTGTGAATCTGCCTCTCCATACGGTAATTTCCCAGAGTTCATGTGAACTGACAAAGGACTTCCCTTCCTGAAAACACAGTAGTGTAACTTGTTTTGACTCAGGCTCCATTACTCAACACTGGAGCTGCACTTAGTCTGACCCCGGGAAGCTTTTAGTAGTGAGAGGTTAAGTGTCCAGACTTGACGAGGGCAACTCAGTACAGCACAATGCATCGTCTGCTGTGGCTTAAGCCTTCACGAAGGGCTGATACAAACCCTAACTAAAATTCAGGTACATTTTGCAGGTGGTGATTTGATCCTGTAAGATTTTTCACATTCTTCAAACAATAAAGAGATTGTATGGCAAGGAGAAAATGTCTGATATACATAGAAATCGACACAAATAATTACAGCTTCATCATCCAAATGAGTGCAGCAATTGGGAGCCATAATTTTTACACCGACATGGAGAAACAAGAAGACAGAATAAAAGGAGTGAAAAGAGAAAAAGAAATTGGAAACATGAATCTTAAAAAGCATTGGCAGGTCTTTGTTTATCAGAGATTTTTTTACATTATCAAGATGAATTGATGAATAAAGATAGTAACACTTTCGCAACCTAGACTGCCTAAAGGGAATCTGCAGCTGTGGAGTGTCCAGACTTGACATTTAAGTTTACTGGTGCAAAGAAAACCTTGCTTATGGATAAAAAAAACAAACCTTGGAACTGTTTAACTCTTAAAACACCTCATCTTTTCTTAAATAGGACATTGTATTTGCATATAATTAGCATGTAATCCAAGTATGTTGGCTGCTGATGTTAGAATAAAAAAAACCTACAAGTTAATAACGTGGCATAATAAAATCCACATGAGGATAATGTATTTTACATTTGGCACATGTGGTGTTGAGTCAGAGCTGAATGACTGAAGGTTTTTCCAATGTGTTAATTCTTTAGGCTGTAAAGTAAAAAAAATCTGTAATCACTAAAATTGCATAGCAAAAATTTTAGGAATGCTTAAGGCAGGATATTGGGTTTAGTGTACAAGCTGACTGCTGTGAGTAGCTGCCTATTTATTTTGACAGGAAAATCTTAAGTTTATCACTCAGCAAATCCAGTTCTGAGGAAAATTGTCAAATCAAAATGTAAAGGCACTATCTATATAGATACACGTGGGCGTCTGTCAGAGACATGAAGAGGAAGACGATGACAAAGAAACTGCTTGTCCTCTCACCAAAGCTGAATTATCAGAGCCTGACACTTTATGAATTTACAATCTGCACTAAATTCATATCTCTCATTGTCTCACTGTTATTCTTAAAAGGCAATAGTGTGACAATAATGTGACACAGACGTGTTCATGCACACAAAGGGTCGTAGGTTGGAGTCCATGTCTGCGCCAACAACCTATATTTCACAATGTCAAAAACAGTCAATCAGCACTTTCAGATAGAAAAGGATCAGCACCACAGATCAGCCTTTGCGTCACACAACTGAGGTCAATGCAGGACAGTAATGACAAAATATTTCTGCTCTTTACTGAAGTCCACACAACAAACCACCAGAATTGACCCAAGTGCACATTCTGGTGTTTTACAGCAGCAAATAATACAACCTAGCCGGTGGATTAGACCAACATCCTGTAATTCAGGATATAAAACTCGGCTCACTCATAATCTACTAAGGGACCATAAAATCTATCAGAATCCCCACTTGCTCGCCCTCAGGTGTAAACCAGATTAGTAACTGGAGGTGTCAAAGTGAACATGAGCTAATCCAAGATTAAATACAAAATTACACCACTTCTAGCCATGTCACCTCACTGTTTGACACCGAATGAGACAGGATACAGAGATTATTTGACTTTACACCATTTTTAAGCTCTCCAGGTGCAGGCACGGCAATCCTCACAGTGTGTGAGGATTATATGCTATGTCAGTTGGAATGTACATACCTTAGCTGGCAATCTTATCCAGAGCAACGTGCAGTAAGTGAGTTCAGTGATCCTGTCAAGGACACTTATGCAGCAGACATCGCTGTTCATGAACGTTCATTGGCCAAGGCTGGGGTCAAACCTGTGACCTTTAAGATACAGAATAAACTCAGAAATTTACCCTGCTGTCATGTCTTTGAAGTAAAATCTGTGTTCTTAAAGCTGTTTTATTATCCTGTTGTTCACATTCACATTCACATTCAGTTTCGTACCGTATGTTTGTAAGATACCCACAACCTAGCCTGCGATCTTGTAGGAAGATCTAAATTTACGGTTAAGGAGCAACTTTAATGTATTGATCTCCAATTGAACCTATTGTCATTTTCTGTATTTAACTTAAGCAAAACAACAATAAGACTGAATTGACAGAAAACTCTCTAAAAATTAAAACCGTCAGTAATGTTTAGAGCTGAAAGATTTAGGCGATTATTAGTCGAGCAAGGGAATCTCAACTGCCAGCAATTTTGATAGTTAGCTTGTCTTTTTCTAATAAAAAATGTGAATAGGACAAAATATGCAATATGAAGACTTCACTTTCGGCTCTGGGAAATTGCAATGGACATTCATTATTTACTACCATTTTATAGACCAGAAGCAGTTAATCTATTAATCGCAAAAATAATCAGCAGGTTCATTGATAGTCATGTTTCACACTGGCCACCTTATTCCACTTCTTTGTCTGTCACCCCACCTTAAATTTCATGTACGAGTTTTGAGTGAATTCCATGTCAGATGTTTTGCCACTGAAGATTTTCCTTTTTATATAACTCTCCTGGAAATAAAGTTTTTTTAAATTCTAGTTTGGAGAACCCAAATTTAGCACAGTGATGTCACACAATACAACCCATTTCTAATTGCCTCTCCGTGCGGCAGCACTAACAGTAACAGACGGAAATAAACAATTGGAAATATCAAATGCACCTCTGCTGTTTACGAGCTGGGGTCTGACAGCTGACAAGATAGTTAAGGGGCGTCTAATATGGCAATTAGAGCGTGCCACTGTCTGCGAGGCTGCTGCTGTGACAAGGCGCCCTCTAATCACTGACTTATTACGCTGGCTAGCAGCACCTCTCATATCTGGCCCATTAAGCAGACAGCAGCATTAAGAAGCATTAAAGCAGCAAGCCCCCTCAACTGAGGAGGCACTGACGGAGAAAAGGGAAGGGAGGGGACGTGCTGTGCCTGTTATTTCTTGGAATTAATTTGTGCATTGTTCCACATTCAGTTAGGAACGTGTAAGAGAAGAGTAACGCAGGAGATGTCAGTGATGTGACAGCATCAAAATTGATCATACACAATAAGATGAAACATTACAGAGTGATTACAGAATTTTTAGAGAGGCAGCAGACAGATGTGTCATAGTTGACCATCAAAAACAAAATCATCAAGGATGTGAGTTCGTCTGCGTGTGTGGCTTGTCAGAGGAAACAAGAAAGACAAAGTCATAAAGACTTCTTCTCTTGATTCTCACGCACTCAAAACTCTGCTTCTGTGGCCAGCATGGATCTGGGTTGCATTTGGCCCTGGTTTAACCTGTGTCTTGCCTGGGCTGGGTCAGGGACAAGCTTGGGCCCAGATCCCACCGCTACACTCGCACATATTTGTCACAGCAGGCCGGGGGTGGAGGCTGTGTGATCTGAAGCCCGGCCAGATACACAGCATTAGTCACCGTGCTAGCGTCTCGCCAGGGTTTCCTCTTTGGCTCACAACTAAAGAGGACGATGGTGAGGAAAAGGACACAGGGGTGTGTGTGAGCAAGTGTGTGAGACTTTGTAAATCACTAGAAAAATGAGCAGCAAGAATGTGAAAGCTGCTACCAAGTGAAGAAAATCGCACAGTGCTGTAGCAATTAGACCCAGACAACACTCAACGCGCTCTCACAGCTACCGTGTTACTGCTATGGTCAACAACTTAACCTAGCTGCATTCAGAAAGGATCATTTTCAGCTCTTATCTGGCTCTAGTGTGTGTGTCTCACTGCTGGGTTTTGTTTAGCTGGAGGCTTGATGTTTCGTGGATGTTTTTCTTGGCTCGCAGTCCCTGTCCCAGCCCAATTGTATAAACACTGACAGTCAGCAATGGCCAGCATCAGACCGGGGAGAACTCTCAATTAAAAGACTGTTAGTGGGACAGATGGACTGAGGAAATGCAGAAAAGAGGAGCTGCAGAACAAGATGGCTTCAGCCTGGACTCTTCTAGGCGGGTCCAAGAGGATTCTTAACAGACTGGGAAAGACAGGCTACATGGCCCAGGATCAATATCAATGCATGCAAATGAGTCCAACCCTAAACCAAGCAGCATATGAAGAGATCAACACAGACAGTGCCTTGGCCATTATAAGTCCTATGAAACCATAGAACTAATGGTGATCCTAAACTAATATCCTGTACAACTATATTACTACCCTGTCATTTTTCAAGGTTGACATTGTAACCATATGCCACTGAAAACACCACTAAAACACCACTAGTTCCTTTCAGCCTCTCTGTATCCTCTCTTGACAGCGTACACTGGAAAGCCAACCCAGACAGCTGCTGGATACTGGGTGGGTATTGTTCCTCCTACTTTAATTGAAACCTTTACCATGTTCAACACACCGCCACAGACCACATTTCTTGTTTGGTGAGTTAAGCAAAGCCGAGATTTAAATGAAAACCCTGTGTGTACGTGCGCATATGTGTGCATCTTTGCAGCAGCAGCTTCAGATTTAAATTTGTCTCTGCTTAGGGTCACTGTAAAACACTGGGAGCATCTTGTCCTCTCTTCCACCCACAAGATATTATCTCATCCATGAGTTAGCTGCTGAAATGCTGTCAATTTCCTGCCAGAAATGTGCAGCCAACGTGTGTAGGAAAAGAGGCACAGCAACTTTGCGTGTCATAAACTGGGCCCTGGCTCCGTCAGATAGATCAGGACTTCACAGTGTCCATATTGGAAACAGGTGACAAATAAAACACGCTGAATGAAGAAAGTCTTTGTAGTCAGACACAGCACGCCACAAAATACAGGGGAGCAAATACCACATGCCAAGGCTAATTTTTGCTTGTTTGATTTTGTACATTGTATTTGACTTGAAACAGAGCTTTCTTGCCTTACAAAGTGGTACAAAATAAACAACGATTAATCACTTGTGCACTGACTTCAGTGTAAAGCCGTTATACTGTAGCCTACAGGGGAAAACTGTAGTCGACAGAAAAGACTAGCGTCTTCCATCTGAAATCCCCACAGTGTAAGGCCCGTCCTCCATGTCAGTTCTGGTTTTGAGCCCAGCGGCTGGCAGTCACAGAGCCAGAGGTCCCTGTCCTTTGTGCAGCTGTGCGTCTGGGCTTTGACATGGGGCAGAGCGACCAGAGCTATGCTAATGGAAACCAAATGGGGCGTGAGTCCCCGGTGGATTACAGAAGAAGAAGAGAAGCACGTGTTTTCATGTATTCATGTGGAGACCTGGGACCCCTCTCTTTTCTTCCTTCCTTTCCTCTCCTTTCTTTAAGTCAAACAAATGGAAGCAGCCATGTCTGTTGTTTGCACACATCCTTAGTTAATGCTTTATGTGACAGATTCTGAGATTGATTGTCAATCAGTAAATGTATCTCAAATGTGATAAAATTTATACAAAAAGCTATTACAGTGTTTAGATTTAGCTCCTTTAAAGGCATTTTAGTAACTTACTGTAAACCACTTACACTATAGTTGAAAGGGCCAAATTTGAAAATGACATTTGGAAATGAAGTGTGCAAGCTAAATAAACATTTAACATAGACTGGGGAACAATGAAATTCATCTGTGAACATATTGTGTCTGTGAAAATCCGAAACATAAGTTTCAGATGCTTGGCAGTGCCTCTCAGTCTTGTTGCACTTTGCTTTCACCTGCTTTTACTGGAACAAAATGTTGTCTTGATGTAGGAACGTTAGGTCCTGCTGACCCAAAGAATGAAGTGGTCACAACTTCAAGCCTGTAAGACCCAATGGGGCGGAAGTGGCAGATGTAGTGGAGAAAATATCAAGTCTGGTTTAAATGTAATCAGATTACTGTTGAGAGATGAAGTCACAGTTTGGCATGGCTCACTGTTTTTACAGTTTCTAGCCCTTGTTGGTGCCATCTGTCATAGCAAATCCTTTCTTCCTTTTGTGAACACATTTGCAAAATGTGGTTCTGCTGTCTACTTGTAAGGAAATTACAATACAGTCGTCATTGATAAGAAACTCTAACCAGGAACATAAGTCTGGAGTTCATAACTGGACAATCTAAACAGCCGAATTGTGAGTGATGATATCTGCCATCCACTGTCATTCAAGATGACGTCCAGTTTCAACTTTGACCAGCAGTCCAGTCCTGTCTGTTTGTCAGCGTCTTCACATGCACAGACACAACACCCATGTTATTACTCCAGAATCAAACAGGAAAACAATTCAGCTAGACTTCTGCTTCCAACATTCCTGCTTGGCCTGTGTGCTTTGAAACAGTCACAGAAAGTAAATCTCTCCATGATGAGCACCTCCCCAAAAAGTTTCAAATCAGATCAATGACGAAACTTTCAGCCTGACTCACTCGCATGATAAATAGCTGCGCGGGTACTTCATTACAGTCATGCTTGTTTATGAAGTGGACGGCTAAAGGACCCAGCTGGCTTTGATATTGTGAAAGAGAGAAGGAAAGGGAGCATAATATCACAATACTGGACTAGAAACACAACCCTGTGATCTCGCTATCATATGCCATGCACTCAGTCAGTGCAGCCTATATAGATGGAGAGCTGTACCAGATTGTTAACACTGGACTACACTGTCAGTTCAAATACCTCAGCATCAAGGGAGCAGCAGTTTCTCCCATCTTTTGTGTAGACAGCAAGTCCAGGCAGAGGGCCCCGGTCCAGGCCCCTGGCCCCTCTCAGCTCTGCTCAAAGCAATTCCCCAACCAGAGATCAAACCATCTGCCCAGTGACAGACCTCTGGGTCCACAGATACAAGGCCAGGTTCAAAGAAGGGTGCTAGGGGAGGCAGGGAGGGATGGAAGGAAAGAAAGAGAGAGAACGAAGGGTACGTTGGTGAAAAGGAAGAGAAGTGAAATAGCAGGGGAGCAGGGGGGTGGGTTTGAGAGGGGGAGTCAGGCAAGCTGGTGTATCGGAAAGGTGGGGAAGAGGTGTTGCAGCAAAGGTGGAGAAGGCAGAGGAAAGCCGATGTGGGGAGGTAGGAAGGTTGAGAGAAATGCTGTGCAAAAGATGTCAGGCTAGATCTCCTAATTTTCTCTTGTATGACACAACAAGTTTACATATGCATTTTATAGGCTGAACTGAAATACTGTGTTAGTGTCATGATTCAACTAAATAGCTAAATAAAATAAGGTTCTGACTAATGAGTCGGCCAATAAATAACAAGGTGCTGTGCAGAAATTCCAAAAATTAGTTTAAGGTTCATAGTTTTTTCACCAGAGAGGGCTTAAAAGTTTATTTTTCAACTATAAAATGTCCTGCTTGGTACATATGTTGGTCATAACCAAATGTATTGAGATCTTTAATTTGTTGGTTTTTTGAAGAACTTTTTATCAACAATTTTTCCAACAAATGCAACAATACAGCAATGCGATAACATGAAAGCCAGAAATCACTCTGCAAGTAGTTAGGTTTTGAGACACATTTCCTTATCACTGGCCATTGTGTGAACAGGAAAGGAAATAAAACGTTGTCGTCGATATAGACTAGATCTGCTCTGACCTTCAGCCTATCAGAGGGAGCGACCTGCGCCAGATAAGGAAAACTTCCTGTCAGACTAGACACCTGCACTCGTTGGCCCACTGATCGCCCCCGCTGGATGCAAATATCACAGTGACAGCCAGCACTGCAACAACATGCTGGGTTTCTGTCTGGAGACCTGAGGGAGTGACATGACCACACAGTGCGACCAGACACATGTTCGAGAGAGGAGAAAAGAGAACGGAGAGTGGGAGTAAAAGGAAAGGGGACAGAAGAAATAGGAGTGGTGGAGGGGGTCGGGGTTGGTGGAAAAAGAGACAGGGGAGAGAAGATGACCAACATGGTCTGCTCTTTACTTCCCTCCCCATCTACACCCTAACACAAACAGAAAGTATTAGTCAGAGCCCAGACATATTGCCGACCCCTCTCTGCGAAGGGACATCTCCATGGCAATCATTGGTTGGCGTGGGCGACGGGACACACACGCGCACACACACACACACACACACACACACACAGCTTGACAGCAGCGTGACGACAGGAGACCAGCATGCTGAGACTCCCCCAAATTGACGTTTAGTCATCACACTAGTTTACAGGGTGGGACCCTGCCTCCTGAACTACACACATACAAGCGCCCACACACTCTCCCACATTCCCTCTCATGCAAACATGTGCACACACACACACAAACACTCACACTCAGTAAATTCCCCTACTCAAAGTAGCTCCCAGCCAGAGAAATCTTGGAAGAGTTCCTAGATTTAATCTCGCCAATCGCTCTTTATTTTCTTTGACCATTTTTAATGTAAAAAGGCCTGCACTAATTGTGTGTAAGCAATCTCCAAATTATGTATATGTGTTTTTTCAACTAAACCGAACACTACTGTAGACAGATTGGCTGGTTTTCAAGACACACGACAGGGCAATAATATTTGTTTCTTTCCTCAGAGTTTTGTTCAAACAGTGTGTCAGCATGGTGGTTTACTTGTAAACACCTGGGCCTGCACACCCAACAGCTGTGGAAATAGAAAACTATGTATAAACTATGCTGAACCAGGGATAATTGCTCTATTCAGATTATTTGCAACCAAGTGCTACATCTACTTGCATCTAACTTATTTGTTCCGTCTATTAAATACCACAATATAAAATATCATCAAAAGTGGCCCAGATTGTTATTATGTACAGATTTGTGCAATAATTTACCTTAGCCAGCATAGTGAGAAGACTGCTCCTGATTCAGTATCGTAGTTCCCGCTTTAGATACAACACTCCAAGAAAAAGCTGCAACTTTTATTAGTATTTACAGTCTCAGTCAGCAAATGACACAGAAAAATAGGACACAAGACAGAGATACAGACAGAGAGGGGAGGGAGAGACTATTTAACCAATGGCTACATTACTGCAATGACAAGTGTGTCACTCCCAAAGCCACACAATGAGGGAGAGAAGTGAGGAGTGTCTTTGCATGACTCCAAGTGTGTGTGTGTGTGTGTGTGTGTGTGTGTGTGTTTGTGTGTGTGTGTGTGTGTGTGTGTGTGTGTGTGTGTGTGTGTGTGTGTGTTTGTATGTGTGTTGGGACAACGAGAGAGGGAGGGAGACGGCAGACCAAAGGAAAGTCCATCTGAGTGTTTTAGTCTTTATCAGTCTTACAAAGTTCACAGATAGAGGGGCTGAAGTGGAGGCTAGACACAGTTCCAGAGTCACAGGTCACAAAGAAGACACAGCGCAGCTCAAACAGGTGGGAGGGAGGAAAAGAAGGAAGGAAAGAAAGCAGAAGAAAGAAACTCACACGTGCGTGAGGAAAGCACTGCCAAGCTTTGGTGATTGCCATTCTGCAATCGACCTGACCAAATTGCAAATTCCCTCTCAGGACCCTCTAAGTCCGCTTAATTTGGCTAAAGCCAGGCTCCTTATTTCTGCAATTATAAAGCTATTGACTAATTCGACATATGTTAGCGTGTCTTCCAGCCCTTGAGAGCTGGTGTGCCATTGAGTCATTAACTTTGACAAATTGTGACAGACTTTTTTATTGCCACCCAATCATGAGAAGCAAGACTGTGGCAGAGGAGTTAATGAGTGGCATGTTTCTCCTCTTCCTCCTCCCCCACCACCAGCTCGCTCTCGCTCCTCTCCAACCCTTCCACTAAGATTCCTGCACCCCACAAATCTCCCTCACCCCTCCATATTTATAATTTTACCACATCCTAACAATAACACGGCCGGTACTCAGCACAAAACACGCGGACCCTAGCCTAATGAATCTCATGCCTTTACTGCGGTAAAATGGCCAGTAAGTATTACCAGCTGCAACACTCTCCCTCTTTCTCCATCTCCTTGGCAGTGGCATTGAGTTTGGGAGCGCAGGGGTGAGGGGGGGGGACCAGACACACATCTGAGTGCAGCTGGATCAGGGAGAGAAAGGTGTGTCCGTGTTTCCAGCTGCCTTTCTCAGGGGCTCGGTTTTCTCTCCCTCCTCTTGGTTTTCGCAAGGCCCTTCTGGTCCCAGCTTACTTGAAAAATCACAAACACACACATGCATAGACACACACGCACGCACGGCCTGATCCACCTCCCCTCCACCCCTCACATTCGGCCATCTTTGTTTGGACAGGGCTCAGGAGTTCCAGAAAAGCTCTCTCAGATGTGCTGAAGTAAGGGAAAAACAAAACAAACTGGCCCTCACACACACACACACACACACTCAAAATTTATGTGAACGCACAGACACCAACAAGTACTTTGCGATCACGCATAACAATGTAGGAAGAGAAGTTCACAAAAACTCCCACACACACATGAACAATTTCACATGTGTGAAAGCCAAAATACCAGCTTCAACTAGAGAACAAATTTGAAAAGAACAGAAAAAAGTAGGAAACATTTTTCTTCATGGAAGCAGGCAGCCTCCTATTGAAGGCATGCATTCCTTTACACAGTGCGTGTGTGTGTGTGTGCGTGTGTCCATCCAGGATCACAGCACCAGGGCAGGACCGAAGCATACCTCGACATGTGTTACCTCTTTGTAATATTGACTTTGTTATAGCTATACGAGTGGGAGAGTAGAGCCAAGAGCCCGGGCCTTGCAGTAGTGGGGCCCTTGAGTTCGCTAGAAAACAAATACCTAACGAGCCCGTGAAAATAGAAAACACAGTACCACAATAGCAATCTAGAAAAACAGATTCAAATAAACTATAAAACGTCCCTCTCTGCCAGCTCTAACCTTTACATTTTCACTCTCTAAATTAAGATTATTATTTGTCTGATTCCATTTCTGCAGCGTGTTGCTTACAAAGCCGTGGGATTTGGCAACTGAGTGAGTCTTGGCCTGACTTCCTGTCTGAGCATGTGTACTGGACCAACTGTAAAAGTCAAAAATCCTCTTTCTCTTAAGCTTTGGCATACTGTATAATTTCAGCTAAATACCAAGCTGCTTCTAGGCTCATGTAAACATGCTGCCAAGATTTCAAAATCTGTTATTTTTTTAATTAAATAATTATCACTTCAACATGGCACTTAGTCAATATATACAAAAAAATAAGCCTCTAAATTCCTAGTGAAAAATAATGAGGACAAATGTGAGAAACCCTCAAATTTTAGATGACACAAATAAAGAAAACCAAGATAAAGGAAAAGCGCACGTGCTGAATATGTGATTGCTTTGCAGAAATAAAAGATTGATTATCATTTTCTTGTTCCTGCGAGTGTGAATCCCATCTTGTCTCTTTCCCCAGTGATGACTTGGCTTATACATTTGAATAATGAAGGCAAGTCATTTGAATATTCCCTCTGTATTTAAAAAAAAATTATGTTTTTACACGATGCAGCAATATTAGCCATGTTAATTGGGCTCTTTGGACTTTCCCAATAGAAAGGCTAAATTAATTACTTATGTCGACAAAATGTCAGACACGCCGATCTAATAACTACAACTGTTTCCAACAGTGTTGTTTTCAGTGTGTGCCTTTTTTTGTCTTTGTGTGATTGTGATTGTGATTGTTAATGAACTTAAAAACACTCTGAGCGTCCGCTCGCCTGAGTTAGATCTAATGAGCGAGATGGGAACAAAATGCTTTGACATCCTCTCCATGTTTCATGGGTGGCTCTTGAGAGTCCTCCAATATTCATCCCGTCTTCCCCATACTAATCAGCCACTACACTATTGACTGTTTGTTCTTGCAAAGGGACTCGTGTTAGTGTGTGTGCGCTATACAAACACACCCACACATTTTTTATCCACAAACGTGCCAATCCACACCTCGCGTCAATAAAATTAAACTTGTAAGAGAAAGTGAATTATTTGCATTACGTGTGTATGTGTGTGTGAAATGTGTGATGTGTTCATTAATGTGTACCCACCACCATAGGGGGCTTTGAAGTTCCACATTTTTGTTAGCTTTGGGCTGTTTTTCAGTTTTGAAGAAAAACTGCATCAGCGCATTTTCCTCAAGTACGAATAAACATTCGAGAGGAGGCGATGAGGAAACACTATGAGTATCTGTGAATGTGAGACAATCAGATGATGTGTGTGTGTGTGTGTGTGTGTGTGTGTGTGTGTGTGTGTGTGTGTGTGTGTGTGTGTGTGTGTAAACATGCGCGCACATGCATTAGCGCATGTACACGTGTGTGAGTGTAGAGCGAGAGCTAACAGAGAGGCCTGCTGATGCCATGTTTCAGACAACCCCTTGAAGTGGAAATGAGCTTCCTCAGTCTTGTAACTAGTCCGTTCTCACAAAGTCAGCAAACTCTGCCACCCCTCCAAAGAAATGTAGACACCTCCCCGCCCTCCCACCCAGCCCTGTGGTCAGCATGCAAGATGAATTCACCATCAAGACCTTAGAAACAGAAACAGGTTCATCTTATTTCATCTGCGCTTGTTTTTTTAACGTATGGAGGAGCTCAGGATGAAAGAGCTTCAGTGTCTTCAGGTGACTTTTGTCCGGACTCTCAAAGCCATGCAGCTCCCAATCTCAACTACTGTAGGTTAGATGAGACTAGCAAATTCATGCTATTACAGTATATATGTAGCTCAACATAGCAAACAGAAGAATGTAAAATGTTGGTCTTAGCAATATCTTTGTTGATGCATATACATGTTTTCCAGCGGCATTGCCTTACAGTATCTTTGGACAAAATGACTGATAGTCGCAGTATTATTACAGGTGCAACCAATTTTTTTCCCCTTTTATTGGTAGAAATATTTTATGTCAGATTCACATCAAAATGTGGCAGAACTGAAAGTGATGTCTTAAAAATTATTGTCTGACCAACAGTCAAAACTCCAAAGGGGTTCAACATTTTTAAAGGAGAAAGTTGCTGGATTTCAGAAGCTGTAACCAGAAAATGTTTGGTATTTTCACATATAGAATTACCTAAATATTTATCTGATAGTCAAAATAGTCATGAATTAATTTTCTGTTCATTGACTTATTAATAATCAACTAATTTCTCCATGACTGTCTGCAGCCAAACTCCTTTGACAGATTCCTTTAGATTCACTGAGTCATTAAAAGGGCTGTTTGTATTTTAACCAGGTTTAAAACACTTATTTCTCAATACATTTAATTTTTATTTAATGAAAGATGAGCTCAGTTTGGACATATCTGTATGATCCTATATGTTCTGTGTGTGTATATTTTGTATATCTCTTCTTTTTCTGTTATTATTATTACCATTATTATTATGCTGTGTGTATGCATACATCTGATGCAGTGTGTATGCACACACACTGCTGTTTGAACCTGTGCGAGCACCTGAGGGTCCATTCCCAGCCGTCCTCGGAGCGGGGAGCGACAGCTGTACAGTGATGCTGTAGCGATAGGCATCATCGGCTTGCTAGAGACTAATTGGTCCACAGCGCTCTTCTGAGTGGCCTCGCTAATTAATTAGAAAGGCAGTGGAGCTGAAATTTTTAATCAGGACACCAGGCTCTCCAGCAAGCAGGAAAAAAAAGACACATCACCCCATCATTCCATGTAATCCACCTGACACTGATCTCCCATGTTGTCATACGAAATGTGTTGTGTGTTTAGGTTTTCACATGATCTAATCAGGGAATAAGAAATACATTTATTACAGGAGTTGTTATATCATTTTAATTTCAGAAACTGTGTGTCCTAATAGAGTATGCATGACTTAAATTTGATTTGGACCCTAGAGAAATGTTAAGGTGGTCTTTACCTCTGTGTGTTTGTGTAGCACATGTACGTATCATGAATTCCATTGATGTAAATTGTGTACTGACTGATCGTTATTGTATGAGTGGCAAAATGCAGCTAATATGCTATAGCATGTGGTGACAAAAAGTAGTTCTGCTGCTGATCAAAACTGCTAAAAGAAGTGATTTTAAACATGACATCTATATTTATTTCCCTTTTCCCCTTTTTTTTTGCTCCTTTAGAATTCCTTCTACACTGTGAAAGCAAAATATTATTTTTCCTTCTTCCCCCTATCTGTACCTAACTAATTAAAAGCAGTCACTCAAACCAACACTTTCCATCATTCTGTTAAGAAACTGTTGAAATCACAAGCTTGTTTTAAAAAAGATTATCCATTGGTATTGTCTTTCTTATTGAAAAGGGAAAAGATAAATCTAAGGAACTTCGGCGGCAAATTTGTGTCCCGAAGCTGCACACAGCACACCACAATGATTTGTGGTGAAGGGCCAGAGTCTGGGAGGAATAAACCAGAGACCAAAAGACAAGAGGCATGCTAAAACGAGAGCTACGCTGGTCAGCCACTTCACACAGAAGACAAGGGAAACAACATGTGTTTATCATTGCACTACTGGGATGACAAACTACTACCACTGACTAGAGTTACAGTAAAATCAGAGTGTATGGACATGAAACAGGAAATTCTCATCTGTTTAACACATAGATAACAAGCCCACTGTGGTAGAATGAACACATTTTAGTAAATGGACCAGCAAACTTTCCATTGAGGCCAAAGTTTATGAAATGCACATGAATTCAACCTTTAACTCGTTTGGTGACATTTGCCTTATGTGGTGTCCTAATCTTTGTGAACGTCTTGGCTTTGTTCGGTGCTAATCAGCCAGCTGCTCTTATCAGCCTGTTGCTTTGGCCAAAATAAACACACGCCGCCTTTTTATTGCTTTGTTTTCACAGGTCATTAGGGGAAGGAGAGTAGACGCATTGATTAGTTTTCCAGACCACTGGATTATTGTTGTGTTATGACTATCATCATTAAGTTTCATTAAGGCTGTGGTTGTTCTTGTTTCCAGAAAATGAAGACGAGTTGGAAAGGCAAGTTGGTTGGAGAGCATGCCACACTTATATGGAAGGTAAGGAAAGTCAGAAACCACTATAGTTGTTAGATGCCTGTTTGAAGCAGTTAAACAGAGTTTAAAGAGTTACTTACCTACCAGTTTTGAGATAAGACTGAACTCTGCTCAATGTGGCAAACAGAAGGCCACATCAATCATATTTTTCAGGCTACTCTAAAACACTACTGTGCTACGTTCCACATTTATTTGAAGTGCATTAAAACGAACTTAATGAAGCATCAGTCCCTGGCCAGGTCCCCTCAGCCGGCTTTGCTCTGGAGCTACACATATGCTCCCAAAGCAAGGAGGAACTGGCTCTGTCGCCAGACTAATTAGAATGTGTTAGCGAGTTAGTGAGAGGGCGGCCCTCTGTGATGTGTACTGAAGTGGAGTAAAACGCTGGGGCAAGGACTGTACTAATGGCCCACTTCCTCCCCACGGGGACCCTCCCTGCCGTTCCACACGTGCTGGCATCAGTGTGGCCATGGGGCACCCACAGGGCCGCACAATGCCAGGGGCAAAGATGGGCACACAGGAAGACGCCTGGTTTGGCTGGCATCATTTTCATAATGCGCTAAGCTCTCTGGGTATGATGCTGTGTGATGTAACAGCAGGTGCCAATGACACTCCCTAACACAGGCAAACTGAGAGTGACATGCAGGCTAACAGATCCATCAGCCTATGAAATAGTTCAGACAGCTGGGGCCGCAGCACTAGCTAGTTGCCTGGCACTGGCGGATGCATTATTTACAGGAGGAGCTAGAGCATTAGCGAGCTCTTTGGCACTTGGTTAGCAGGCATAGGTGGTGAGCACCGACGGCAAGCGAGCATATCTGTCAGTGTGAGTAAACAAACAGTGGGGACATGGTGTGACAGAAAAAATGGCACGCCACACTGACACACACACAGACACATGCAAACTCATCGGGGAGCCGAGGAGAGCGGGAGAAAAGAGGGGTGGGTGGCATCCATATTTATAGGGCCTTTCTAGCATTTGTCCCCAGGCCAAATGCTGTGACTACACTCAGCTAATGTCAGAACAGCACTTAACCAGGCATTTCCAGTATGTCATGGACAATGGGGAATACGTGGGATAGATACAAGACCAGGGCAACAAACAAGGATGGAAATGAAAAGAAATGCAAATGTGTTGTGTGCTGAGGTGAGGTGATTTCTTCCTCTCCCTCTCTCTTCCTCACACTCTATTTTAAAGTGCCTGCCTCTAAATAGATCTTTCAAGCTGACAATACACTTTAACTCAACCTAAAGAAATTTCATTGTCACAACCAATTTTATAGTATTTGTCATAAAACCAAAACTTGCACTGGACTTCTGTAGCTGCAGTTTACTCGAGTCAGAAGTTGTCAACATAAATTGCAGATATGACAATAATTAATTATTAATGTTGATATTTCCCTCTTTATTCATGCTAATGTGTTGCTAGGAAAAATTTCCCCATTGTGTCCTTCGTATTTGGTTTGGGGGACAAACATTATTACGAACTTTTCCTATGTTTTCTTGCTATAAAAACACTGATATATTTGTATTATTATATACATGAAAGAGTTGCCATTATATCATCAAAATGTTTAACATTGATGTCAATACCTGTTGACACCAGTGAGAGTGTTATTTTTCCCTGCTGGATTTATGAGAGGTGTAAGTGACATGTAGGCTCTTATCTGGATTTTAATTACTCGCAAACTTGTCTGGATTGCAAGGAATGGCCTGCTTCACTTTGGTCACCTGTCCCTAAGTTTATCATGTGTCAGGCAGGGAATTCGCTTTGGCATTACTCTGGCACCCACAGAGGCTGAGGGGCCCACAGGCCTCACTGGCATGTCCCGTTTCACCACAGACACAAACTGCGTGATACCCCCAATGAGAGCTAAGTGGGTAAAGTAGCTCCTTTTAGCACAATCTGTCATTATCTCAAGTGGCACGTAATCGTTTTGTGTAACGAGATCAATTATGCATCCACTGAGAGCAAAGGGCTAATTGTGGAGGCTTACATTTATTCATTTGTTTGCCAGTTGTCCCAATATCTATTTTTTGGTGGGGTGCAATAAATGCCAGTGTTTGTGTTTCTCTGTTTTTAAATGGTCAGAGCATTGTGGTGATGTGGTAAAAGCCACAAGGTTCCTTTTGTGCTCCCAAAGGAAGCTGACAATCAACATGAGGCAAAAGATTAAGATGTTAATCGCTGCCCCAGTCATTTTTAACGCTTTACTGACCAAGTAAGACGGTAAATGCATCAAGGGAACACTATTTTTGACAGAAAGATAGAAAAATAAATAGAAAGATACATAAGGATTCAAAGTGTGTATGTTATTATACTTCTCCAAAATCATGAAGTTGTACTTTTAAGAAATTGTGTTCTTGGGGCATGGGGAGGTGAATATCGACAACATGGAGAGAAAGTCAAGAAGACAGATGAAACAGATTCATTAAGTTTGTGTAGTATGTGTATGCGTTTGTGTGGATGTGTGTGTGTTTTTTTGCACAGACCGAAGGAGCGTATATGTTGTTAGTCTTGATCAAAGGCTCTTTCTTTCTTTTGGTGAGTAAAGATAATACCGGTAAAGCCCTTGGATTTAACACACTGAGATAATGAAAGCAAGTGTAATTAGTGATTAGATTTGACCAAATTAAGGCAGACTAACAGAGGCAAAACTCGGCATCAAGGCTATTAAACAATATTATGGCCAAAGGTGTGCTTAGTCTGTTTTTTTCCCCTTGAAGACATATTGAAATAAGAGGATTGTGAGCAGACAAAGATTGGCGGAGGCTGAGGAAGGTTGCTTTTTCTTATCTTTGAATGGAACAGTAACTCAGTATTAATTTTTTTGACTAATGACACCCTTTCCACTGCTTCTGAAACTTTTTTTAATCACACCCATTTCACTGTTTCTGCTTTATCCATCCATTGACAAGGCTTTAGCCACTAGGTTTATAGACTACTGTGTTTTCCAAGCTTGGCAATGGAGGTGCGAGAGCCACTTAAACCCCCTTGCACACATATTATTAGCATTACCATATCTGGACCTAACTGCAGCTGAGGGGAATAATGTGTGTCAGGAGAGTGTAAAATTAGAACCAAAACCAACACTGCTCTTCCTCACTTCCCCACTTCCTTACTTATAGCCAAGCTTACAATGTCAAACACTAATAAGCCAGCTAATTCAATTAGGGCTCCACTTCTTTGAGTTTCCCAAAAAAAGAAACTTTGTGAACAGATTCCCTCACAACTCTACACAGAACTCTTCATCTTGAAAAAGTGGCCTTTATTCAAAAGCTTCAGTGTAGAAGCGAGGGAACTTGCTGCCGAGCTTGTTAGCAAAACACCCTGATCTGAGGAGAAAGATGTGTGACTAAAGCTGGGTCTCTTAAGTGTCTGTCACCCTGATCTAACCCGGGGAGAGCTCTTTGTAGGCTGTAGTTTCTCTGTCTGTCTCTCTGTGCACTGCTCTCCGGAGTGACTGGGGATGAGCCCCGCCGTGTAGCTGCAGGTGACAGGGAGCCCTTTTTGTTGTCAGATCCTGACGGAGCCTCCACATGAAAAACATTTCACTTGAGCTGCTGCTGCTGCCTTCTTTTTCTTCCTTCCTCTCTGTCTCTCTCTATAGATGTCAAAGGCTACAACCATAGCAGTGATGCAGAGACAGAAGGAGTCAATCTCTCACTCCTTTTCCCCCCTCACTTTTTTTTGTCATCTTTCTCTCATACTATT
Source organism: Coreoperca whiteheadi (assembly GCA_011952105.1). Classification (NCBI taxonomy): domain Eukaryota; kingdom Metazoa; phylum Chordata; class Actinopteri; order Centrarchiformes; family Sinipercidae; genus Coreoperca; species Coreoperca whiteheadi. The sequence goes on along the minus strand of CM022472.1, from coordinate 12,096,883 downwards.
TCCTTCCTCCCTCATGCTCTTCTATCGTCTCCTTTTATGACCAGCCTTTTCTTTTCTCTGCTCTTCTACCCCCCACCCCACCCCCCGGCTTATAGATCTGAGTTGGGTCTCAGGAGGAAAATACAAGTCAAGCCATTGTCATTTCAAACACCGGGATAACCAGACACTGGGCAGCCCACTGACAACTCAGGGGAACTGGCCCTGGCTTTGACTGTTAGCTCCCCCTCCCCCTCCCCCTCTCTTTCGTACTTCCTGCTCCTACTTTTTTCTGAAAGCTCTCTCTCCTCTCTTTTTCTTTCTCTCTTCCTCTCAAGCCCCCCCCCGACTCGGTAGCTCATTGTTGTTTGTTGCTTGCCATTGCTGTGTCTTGCATCTGCTCCTCTCTCTCTCCTCTCTGTGCCGTGGGGGGCCGGAGGGAATAGTTGTCTTAGTGTGTGTACCAAGGTCAGTGCTCTCCACATGACAGTTCTCTGCCTCTCGACAAGGCGGGAAATCAATACTTTCGGACTTGTGGCGCTGCCCTCGGTGTAACAACAACACTGCCCAGTGCAGAGCGCGTCTCATGCACCTGACACATCCCCAGCCACCCCCCAAGGCCTTCGCCAGGGAGCCCCTTCCACTCTTTTTCTGACCCCTTCATATTTCCACCAAGGCCCTGTGTTTCACTTTAATACACCTTTTCTCTATATACCTTTTTTCTCTTCAGGACCTCCAACCTACAGTATATCAGATTTTTTTTATATTATTCAATGCATGTTTGTATTATGGATGAACTGTGCCTCTTCAGTCTGTTGCTACTGTACATGTGTCTTGGAGAGGAATGAGTGTATATGCTTAAAAAGTGTGATCTATGCAGAGATCAGACAGTTGATCAGAGGGGACCATAGAGGACCTGCTACATGAGAGACATGCTAATTACAGAGCAGCAGAGGATACACACGTGGCCAGACTGGACCTACAAAGATGAGCTGGTGGCGGAAAGCAATGTAGGGGTACTTGGCTGGACCAAATAGAGGAGCAGGTATGCGGGCATATGCCCATATATGCAGAACACCGGGACCTGCTGTTTCCACAGCAAGCCCAAGAGTGGAAATTGCTTCGCTACTCCAGTTAGTAAAGTCTCTTCTTAAGAATAGGTGAAAACCAAAAAACGACGATGGATCAGAAACATCACCGCATGAGTCCATCAATTGACTCTCAAGCCATCTTTCTATTTGCTCAGATCCACAGGTGTTTTCAGTTCTCTGGTGCTCCCAGCCGCACACACAAACCCAACCCCCCATATCCAGTCCCACCAATGACTGAAAGGCATCTGAAGTAAGTTTGAGATGGTGCCTATAAACTGTGAGATCTCTACCCTTTACTGGCTTATCACTCGGAACACATACACAAACACAAAGCAGAGCCATGGGCGACATTTTTAATACAGCACTAAACCCTAACATGCCTCCTTATGCTTTTTCACCACCAGATAGACGCCTAGAGAAATAGAGAAAGCACTGGCAGTGCGCCCCACACCAATTGTTAAGCCTGCCTCTTGGCCTGCCTCTAATGACGAGAGAGAGTGTGCGCAAGGCCAATTACAGCTCCCGTCCTTCAGCAGTCAAACAGAGTAAAACTCCCGCTCTCAGCCCCTGCGGAGAGGAGCCACAATCGACCGGAGCCCCCAAGTCTCTCCCAGGGACACATGCAGGCACACTCTCTGCGCACTTTGTGTGTACAACTGGACGTCCATCAACAGGGCCATCTCTCTTCATCCCCTGACTTGTTCCCTTGTTTTAGCTGGTGTAAGGAAAATGCATCAAATAAAACAGCCACTTTAATGAATTAGATATTGAGCTGTTCATTAAAAAAAATCAAATTCCCTGAAGTCAGCAGAGGATACACAGTATCAGACTGTAACCTGGGGATGAACGGGACTTGTTTAGAGAAGTCATAAAACACAGGGATCTGATGACTTCACTGAATGTTCGCCAGAAATGTCTAATGTTCAGGAATTAGGTGACTTGTGTTTGAGAAAACAATGTTTATTCTGCAATCATGGTAAGGTAGATTTTCAAATAGGTTGTTGTCCTCTTATTTTGTGGTGGCAAAAGGTTTAACAAATGTAGTTTGTTGAATCAAAAACAGAAAGGTCTGTGATTGGAATCTCTGGAGATGAAAACAAAAGGGCTGGGTGACTTCTCGGCGTTATGCAAAAAAATCCCTGGTAAGAGTGAAATTATACATCTGTGCAGGCAGATATCTGTTTTTATTGGCTGAGAGTCCAGGTAGTACTTAAAACCTTTGCAGCAGCCTCTCCCAACACTGCTGACTACTAGTGTTTCTACATGGACTTAAAATACAAGAAACACACTCTTACGCCCAAACCAGACTACATTGTATCGTGATAAAGAAAAATTAAAGCTCTATCACGTTCAACTATTCAGCAGTTAGTCTATGAAAGACCAGTCAAACAAATGGAAGCATAGCCCAGTGATAAAGGTGGAAACAAAAGATAAATTTTTTCTCCGGTGGTTTTATCTCTGGCAAGCCACCATCAGCCTTTCCCCCATTTGATGGAGAGATTTAAAGGATGCTGTCCTCACGCTCTCCTCCTCCTCTGCTTCTCTCTGGATGAATGTGATCTAAACAGCCACATCTCCCTACTTCTTTTTTCACAGTGACAGTCTTTCTCATGAATTAAAAGAGGAACCCATTGATTTTCCCATTGCTTAAATTTGCAACTTAATCCCCCAGATATGTCTAGAATGTACTGCTCTGTCAATAGACGACACCGCCACTGACGAAAGGCAGCACTGATGTTTACTGGCGAGAAGGGGAAGAAAAGGATGACAAGACAAAGGAGGAGGGGAGAGGCTCACTTAGCGGTGAACGTGGTGGTTTCTGGCTCTGGGTTTAAATTCTACTTTATTCCATTAGAAGATATTTGTTGACTATTAACACTGGCTCAGATGAATTACCACAAACATAACGCATCATCTAACTGAGCCACCAGGAGAATAAGAAAGAAGCACAACTGAGCCATCTTACAGTTACTTTAGTCTGCTTTTCCAAAGAGGCAAACACACCACATCATTATGTTTATAAGGCTAATAAACCAATCACCACTGTACATCTGTATAGCGTAACCAGCCATTCCAGCATGGCCATCCAACGATCAAATGTCATTATATAACGAAAAGCTAACACACTGGAAATAAGTTATCTGGGACTGAGATGGAAAAAGCACACTTGTCCCCTCTGAGTGAGGGGTTTGAGGAAGTAATGGGATATCACGACCTCTCCCCAGGAGCAAACAAGGCGGAGAGCCCATGCCCTAATTCACAATAAGCACTGTAATGTTCTCATCTGACTCCTAATGTAGTCTATAAATCTCTGGTACTCTGCTCTACATCAGCGTAATACATGGTATTAATAGCCTGATTTGTACAATGAGTGCGGAGCAGCCTATAAGCTGAGCATTGCTTTTTTTCTCCACATGTACAAGATGAAATAAAGTCATTATTGAGAAATGAGAGAAATATGGAATTCTAGGAAGGCATTTGACAGTTTTCTGAGGAATAACTGGACGCAATATAGAGTATAACACAGGGTGACCCTTACAGATTTCACCCTCCTACACTTCGGCTCTGGTTGTAAACCCTATCCCATAAGCCTCTGGGGTGGTATGGCTCCTTGCCAGTAGCTGTGCTGTTGTTGGCAATGGATTTCCTTTGTGGCCTCGGTACTTGTGTAGGCCATAACATGATACACACAAAGGCCTGCAAGAGTACACCAGTGTGCACACTCTCTCTCACACACACACACACACACACGATCAGCATATGCTGCGCACTTTGCACGCACATCAACACACATAATTATGCACAAAATCACAATTCTCACCACTCATCCAGAGAAGACCCGCAGCCTCGAAGGAAACAAGGAGGGGAAAAAAGCACAATGTATCCTTGACGGGGTTCATCTGTTTCCAGTTTGGTGCAGATGCTCAGGTTTTATTGCAGCAGTCTAGTATTTCATGGCAGATTTAGCCAGTGGTTTGGTTCTTCACTCGCTACAGCTCTAATGATGGCACATCTCTTGTAAACTGCGGCACACCAGTAGTACAGTTTGTTGCTTGATTCCACCAACTTTTATCATACAGGCACATACATGGTTTATATTCCTCACACTGTGGTAACAAAAGAAAAATCAAATGCAGAGTATTCACTGACATAATGCACATACAGAGGAGAACATGGAGTTAATGTACAGGTAGTGCCTGGACTAGATAATTGAACTGTTTGTTGTTCAAACTGTTTCAGCAGAGCTGCTGCTGAGGCTGGAACTTGAAATAAAAACGTTTACTGTTCTATTCATTTAGTTGTGAGCTTATAATGCTTTTCAGCCCTGTGGTCCTCATGTCAACACATTGCGTCTCCATTTAACCAAGATACACAGTTTTAGCAAGGTTAAAGAGTCGTGGCATAAACCAAATAAATGTAAACAGTGTGTTCTGAATTTGAACTTTGGTGATTGCTGAGTTTTTGTTATTCTTAATGAATGTGTTGAATTGTGTGAGTTATTATTACTGTTACGTTAAGTTTTTCTTCATATTCTTCAGCTTTTACAATAACTGTATCCGTCTATTGCCTGCTGTGTACTGCCATTTCTGTTGGCCAGATGTTGAGAAAAAGTTGATCTTAAAATTGGGGCATGTGTAGTACTTGAATTTCTATTACTGTAACATATAACAATAAATCAAATTCTTGAATTTCACCTATACCAAATACATTTCTGAAATACAGACACAAACGACTTCATTTAGTTTCCCTAATGCACTTAGACACCATACAAATCGAATTCAGAAGACATCATTCAAATTCAAAACACGCTATTAAAAATAATTTTGATAGTGGCACAACTTTTATCCCATAAAAAGCAGAGGGAACCACCCTCATACTGAATCCATTTGCTGTTCATCACGAATACAGCAGTAACAGTAAAAAAACACACAGGCGTACATAGATAATGTAGTTTCTACACCCCGTCAGCTTCCACACACACACACATCTATTTTCCCTCTTTGCCAGCAGCGCACAGAAGCAACGCCTCATCGTCTCAAGACAGAAGTGTAACGCTGAGTGTCTCTTAACTGGCTCGTTTAGTCCTGATGGCTTAAATGATTTCATCACTATTAATGACAGGGACCGAGGCTCCCTGCGACGCATTGCCAGATGCTCAGGGACCGCAGAGCTTCCCGATCTCTTCCTCTCACACCCAGCAGCCTCTCCTCATCCCTCCTTCTGTGCAGTCTAATGATTGTCCTCTACATGCCCCCTACCATCCTATTCTTCCTATTTTCCTCAGCCGCTGTGGCCTCCTATGGATACTAAAACATGGTGTAGAGACACAGTGTTGCCAGTCACATCGCATGAGTGCAGGGTCCGTGTGCTGCAAGGCTGCAAAGCTGTTAACAAGTCATCCAACCAGCATGTAATTGTTATGAATATCTACACCAAGTACTGAGAAGTTCATTGAAAACAAGAATCCCAAGAACACACACACACTCTCTCTCTCCCTCTCTCTGTCTCTTTCTCCGAGCAACCAACAAATCAGCTATCAGCCCAGCTCCCGAGCCACTACGGAGGTCAGAGGTCAGATAAAGAAGGTCAGTTGGCACTGTACCAGACTGCCCTCAGAGGTCTTTCCTCCAAATGGAATCAAAAGCCTTTTGACGGCTGCAAGCTATCGCCAAACTGAGCCCCTTCCTTCATTAGCTTCCTCACATAATTGGTGAGTTAATTTTGAGACAGATGCACGGCCTTGTCTCGATGCATTTATGTGATTTTCATTCATTTGGATAATGAAAGAATTAAGTACCATACCTTTCCCTGTCTCCTCTGTCTAGTTGAGCTCTTTCATTCCAGCTAAGTAATGGCATTTTAATTCTAAATGTGTGAGTGTGTCTATGTGCGTGTGTGTGTACGGGAAACTACTGGTCTTTGATGAATGCAAAAGAGCCTTTGTCTTTCCTGGCATTGTAACCAATAAGCTTGGTAAGGGTTATATACGCACCGGTTGCATAACCCTAAATAAATGAGCCCTCAGAACTAAAAGAAAAAAGCTCTGCTACGCAACCTGAGAATGAATTCTCAAAGTGTACATTCGGTGAACTGCAGCTTATTACAGTATTATTAGAAATCACTCCTTCAACATGTGTTTTCACTATGTAAAGTGCAGGTACAGTTTCCCCTCGTATATGGCTTTTTGGATTTAATACAGTAACTGATTGCTACTTTTAAGAACAGCCAAATGTCATGCACTGCTTTTTGTTCCACTCAGAATTTTTTTTATTTTATCAGTTCCTTTAACCTTAAACAAAAGAACATTAATACTAATTTAATTGTACTTATTGTCACAGATTGTCATTTTGTGTCATCGAATAAAAGTACACTTGCAGAGGCATTCCAGATATAATATAATAAAACCTTGTGTGTGTGTGTGTGTGTGTGTGTGTGAGTGTGTGTGTTTGCGTATGTGAGTCCATGCATGTGTGTTTGTATGCAGTTATAATTTCCCAGAGTCTAAACCTTCATTGATTCAGTAGCTCTTGTCTTCCCAAGAAACAGGGAGGGGATTATGCCTTTAAAACGAGCTTTCTCATTGCAGATATTAGGTCATTAATTTCACAGGCTTACATATGAAAATATTGACTCTTCCCAGACACCCCACTATATCCTCTGTTCCAGCTGCAGCCTTGCATAAATAAATCTTTTCAAGTATGCAACATTGATACGCCATTGATTTATTCGTTTGAGGATGTAATAAATAAGCAAATGTATTGAATTATAGTTTAATTACTAAAGTTCTTGATTGATTTGTATGGGGAAATTTGAGCGTTGTATGTGCCACATAGAAAATCCACTATCCACTATAAGCTACAAGATCTGTTCAAACCCTCAGAGACAAAACTAGGAATCCTGATTTCGAAGCGTTTCAGTGTTTGAATGACATATAATTTCAAGGTGACTCCCCTTCTCCTCCAAAGTGTTTTGCTTTACTTCCACAGCACTTCCTGTAGCTGTTCCCATTCTGAGTTCCACTGAAATAAATGATGATGGCAACTGTATGACACAGTTATTGTCTGTATGACACAGACTGTTTTCCTGTTTTGTGTCTTTGTGTGTGACCTGGATAATTTTAGTGTACACGTGTAGACGGGTCTTACTCCTCAGGGTCCCCCCGTCTATGCAGTGAATCAGAGATTTCTTTAATTTTCGGGAATGACAAGTCAGCATGGATTCAAAGAATAAGACACAGAGTCATCCAGTGGGGGAGGGTGGGAGATGGGTGCAGCTTTATGTCCCCCACATAGTGGACGAGGGATGGGCAGGCTTCGGGGAAATAAAAGAGCGGGAGAGAGGACGAGAGGAGAGAGGGAGAGTGCAAAGGTTGTCGCAGACTAGTCACAGCACAGGGGGAGGGAAGGGTACGTTCCAACCTCTCACATCTGTTATTCGTTTGTCCCGAGCTGGGAAGAAAATAGCAGGAAGCGTTCTGGTGGTGGCAGAAGATGAAAAGACAAGAAGATTGAATAAAAAAACATGTGTCGCACATGCACTGAGGATGACTGGATGTGTCCCATGGATTAGCCCCACGAGGCACTGCCAGCGAATTCGTACATATGCACGCATAAGCAAGAAGATTCCCCTCATTCATAAAGCAGCTTGGCATACACACCCTTTTTCTGTCTACACGGCACAGCGTCAGAGTCAGATCTACTCTTGTGGCCTCGACACACTGGTGCCTAACCAAACCTCCCAGTTTTGTTTTGGCCATCATTACACTTACCGCTGCTACAGCTCCTATTGCACTGCCTACATCAGCTCACATCTGGGCTTCTGTGTTAAAACACGCTTTACTCAAAAAGCAAAAGCTTGTATCATTTGTCAGACTAAGTGGCAGTCTTTGTTCATTACAGACACACCAGGTGTGTACAACAGACGCAAAAATAAAAACAGATGCAACAGTCATCGAAAACGCGACATGCCAATGCCAAGTGGCAGCCATTAAAAGCTCGTCACTCGCCCACACGGTGGGACCTCCTATCGCTAACGAGCTGAAATGTGGCGAGACACAGACAGGTAGGAGTGATGCATCCACAATTATGCAAAGTGCGCGAGTCTGCATATGTACGCACATGCAGGTGTTTGTATGTGTGTGTGAGTGTGCACGGGTGCCGTGCCACTCAAGGCCCATCCCACAGCTCATTAACAGTAATAAGTGACTGCCGCCACTTCTTTTTTGTCAGTGGGGAAGCGAGCCAATCAATAGGGTCATTTCACATCATAACGGCTTACCAGAGCACATTATGGCACTTGTTCATGGCTGGGAATGGCTGCCATTAGTGGCATAGCCAGATTAGATAAGGGCTGGGTGGGAGGGAGTGGGGCAGATGGAGAGAATTAAAGAGGAGGAAGGAGGGTGGTGGATCAATATACTGTATGGATAGTTATGGAGATAACATCACAATAGGGTGCCTGGCAAAGATAGCATATTACAGACTCTTGATTTTTTTTTTCCTTGCAGGAATGAGCTAAAGATATATGTATATATGTGTGTGTGTGAGAGAGAGAGAGAGAAAGAAAGGAGGTGGTAGGTGTGTGTTTGCTCAAGCCTTGATGTGTATGAGCACTTGTCTATGAATGAGTCCATTGAGTGTGTGTGTACAAATTTGAGCATGTGTTATGAGAGTATGAATTACAGCGATCTACTCACAAATCTGCACCTCGCTCAGTGTGTGTGTGTCTGGGGTTGTGGAGGTGTGTTTGTGCGTGCTTTACTTTGGCATAAGCATGTGCAATCCTGTTTAATTACAGATCAGGCTTTGAGGCAGAGGCAAACAGTGCTATAATTACAGGAAACACCACCTTTAATATTTTATGGAAATCTACCCTGTGTGTCTGTGTGTGTGTGTGTGTGTGTGCGTGTGTGAGTTGTGAGTTGTACGTATTTATTCAGCATGAGTGAGAGGAACAGAAGAAGAAAATCAGGAGAGAGAGAGAGAAGTGTACTGTATATGGAGGCCTTGTTCTGAATGACTACTGGTTCTTGCCTCATGATCTTGAGCCCTTCCTTTCATTCCTCCTTCACTCTTCATTCTCTCATTTCAGATTTGTGTTTCCAAATGGCTTCGCTAAACGGCCCCTTTTCCCCACTTTTGAGCTGCTTGCTTCTCAAATATTTATATTCCCTTTTACAGGGCCAAGAGACAGAGGGATGAAGAAAGTGGGAAGATACGTAGCTCTATCTATTAAAGATGAGAAGCATCTCAAATGCAAGAGGTGATGAACACACGTGCTCAGGAATGGCAAAGTGTAAGCCATGGCTTAATGCTTAATGACACTCTATGAAGACAGTTAACTTTTTGATTTACTACAAGAGAGGGAGTAGGGAAAACAGGGTATGTTTTGAATGAGAAAAAAAACATCAGATGGGAGTAATAGAGCAAAAAAATGGTAATACTAATACAGTTTACGTTATGCAGATTCTAAATTAGTTCTGCATCTGTTTTACAGAATAACCTAACCTCGGTCGTCTATTATATTTTCCAGTCCCTCCAAAATAAAAAAAAAAATCTGTATGAGCAGCACCCAGAAACAACAACAGCTGGAAGTATGTGTATCACAACCACAAAAAAATCACAATGTCATGTCATCGCGTGGATGCTAATTTATTTATTTGTGTGTTGTTTTTTTTTGAGGAGGCCAGCCAGAGGCCAAGCTGAACACATGTTCCTTCTTATCCTGCAGTGACAAAAATGTACACACGCACATAGACACATACACAATGGCAATATGCTAACACTCTAACACTAAGCCAGTGCCCCCTACACTGTGCCCCCCAGTGTGCCAGTGCCCTGCCTGACACACTGGGGGACTGGGAGCAGGCGTCGCTGGTAGCATGCTTTACTACTCTTTGATATGCACCAGTCATTAAAAATAGATGGCGAGCAATCATTACAGGCATCGGAATTAATCTAATTAGCCTTGCACACTAGGCCTCTCTGGTATGGGGGGGAGCATTCTGCAAACAGAGCCACCCGGCTGCAAATACAGTGTAAGCAGAGAGGGCTAGGAGGCTACGGGGGCTGTGGTAGAGGGGGGCATAATCCGCCTTGACTTATTAATACGCGCAAACAAGATTTAGCTCCTCAAAGCAAACAAATGAAGCAAGTGCTAAGAGGAACAGGGGGGGAGAAGGGAGGGAGCAACAGAGAGCGACATGAAGAGAGAGCCCAAGATCGAGGGAGAGCAAGTGGAGATAAATTATTTAAGCCTGTATGGTATGTATGGAGAGCTGCAGCCACCAGTAGTAAAAATGGACTTAGGGCCAGAAAAATGTGTGTTCTTCAGTCCATGGTTGAACCTTTTTTTAAACAAATTACTTCACAACATGGGTTATAATCTGCTGACTAGTAATCTCCTCTCAAACACCACTAACATACAAACGCACATTGCTTTCTTACTTAAATAGATCACTATAAGGGCCACTGTGGACAGACTTGATACCTTTATTGACTCTATAAATGATGGAGTGCTTAGCCTACAACACTTCTTGACCCCTGTCACGGGTAATGACTGCTGCAAGGGGTTATTGGTAATAGGCACTAAGGAGTGTGAAGCAGCCCTTGTTTTTTACCTATAGGCTAATAACTACCAGGACGTGGGTTCACCTAAGCATGGGCAGGTCCACCCTCCCATGATTAAACATAAACACAACTACTTGCAAAACTTCTGAGATCTTCTATCGTCTGTTTGTTTGCTCAAGAAAGTTCTTAGCAGGAGTTCAGACCCAAAATAGCACTGTGTTTAAAAAAAAAAGAAGAAAAAAGGTGCTGTGTTGGTCTGGACATGTTGCTATGGGTACTGGTGAGAAAATGAAATACAATCCAGAAAGTCCAGCTTGACTTTGAAGGCTTACCAGATGCCAAAACAAGGTTATCACAGTGACAACATTTCTGTCTGCTGTCGCAACAATTGTGAGAAAAAGTGCCAAATGACACCTCCGTGAATGCACACAATATTTTTTGCTAATTATGACTCTCCCCTAACCTACTTGACTTTTATTTCTGACCTTTTACTATTAAATTGCTAGAGAAGTAAAATCTGTCAACATTTATTCTCACTCATTAGTCCCCTGGACACAACAGGCAGAGGTGGCAGTGGTGGTTATGTGCTCAGGCTCGACACAGTGCCCAACTCTCCTCTCTCAGTGGGTTCGTTGGCCATTCTTTCATCCCGGCTTCTCTAATGCTAGCAGACGGTCATTACCATCTCTTTGATAGTTGGGGTCCCAGCTGCGTTCAAGGGTCTAATACCCCTCAACCTCTGTCCCAGTCTGCCCCTCCTTCCTCCCTCCCTCCATCAATCCCTCACACAGCTAGTCTCAGCACAGTCTGGAGGTGCATCTGAATAATACCCACAGGAGAGAGGTGGGGAGGGAAGGAAAGAGAGGGAGAACTAATACCGAATCTCAGATGACCAAACCAAACGAAAGTCTATCAAAAGCCAGCTCAGCAAACACTGCTGCCATACTGATGAGGAGGGAGCAAAGCAGGGAGGGGACGTGGCGAGGCAGGAAGACCAAAGGTTCGTTTCTACATCACTTCAGGGAAAACTGTGTCTTTGTGGCTACAGTAGGCTACAGAGAATCATTATCTTCAAAATATCTTCATCCATATCTTCAAAATCAAATAGAACTCAGATGCAAATGGTGATTAGCACTGTAGCACTGTGGTTACAATGTGAAATCAAGTGCTGTTTTAGCAATCTAAACATGCATTTGAGGAAATCAGTCAAAATGTTAAGGATCTGCAGGCCTCTGCAAACAAAGTAGGCAGATCCCAAAGATATAGCTACCTTTTACCAGTGATCCTAAATACATAAAATGCCAGTCATAAGGCATGTAAAAATACAATCACATATACACATAAGAAGCACAGTGTCTACACTCATATAGGAACCAAAATAGGTAGGTTTAAATTAGCCTTACTTTGATTTTTATGAGTGACACACAGGCTCTGAGTTTAACAGTCTGTGTCTGTCCACACAAGGAAATACAAACATTTCGGAAAAACCTGAGGAAGAAAGATAGACACAAAGACAGAGCAAGAGAGGCACATCTATCTGTTTATGTTTGAATAGATGGTATCACGGGGCAGTCAAGTGTGGTATATTTTTCAACATGAAGGCTCTTTTTGCTGTTGTCATTTATCGCACTGTGCACACACAGTCACAGACAAATGGAAAAGGAATTAAGAGAACTGTAGGTGAACTGTAACTGTAGGTGCCATGCGAAAAGACACAAGCCAGAGAAAAACCGAGACAATTTCCCCAGCACCTCACTCGCACAAAGGACATAATAGCGCTGAAAGCAAAATGACTCAATGAAACAGGAAAAGTGTATTTCTTGGAATCCACTTACACTCAAATTACAGTGACATTCTTGGCAGAACTTGCAGCACGGGGGTAATACAATGTACCGTAGCAAAAAGAACTTTTGGGACACTTATCAGGGCTGTGACACAAAAAACCAAACTATTAACATGGAAAAAGAAAAATCACAGGAAGAAATTAAATCAAGCAAATAACAGAAAAAATAGGGCCTGTTTTCTTGGCAGCATTTAAATCTAACTTCTTCAAATTTTTTTTCTTTCTTTCTCTCCCTCCTACCCTCCGTCACCAGGTTAAGTTACAGACACAAGGCGAAGGAATGAGGGAGGCAGAGTGGTAACATACGGTACCATGAGGAGAGAGACGCCGGCCCTCCCTGACATGGCGTGCACCGAGCAAGAACCCCTCCCTGGCCCCCGCAGGCAAGCACACACAAACACACGCACAAACACACACACACACACACACACACACACACAGTATTTGGATAGCATATGTACTGTACATATACAGACCAATCTGCCAAATGCAAGCAGATGATATGATTGTGTACTCACACGGGAGATACACACATACACGCACAGCCTTTGCTTCACACCCGCTTCGCTTCACATCCTCCCTCCCTCTGCAGCTCACTCTGCATGTGTCCTGTCATATCTCCTTCAGCCCATAATTGTCCCAACTTATGGTGTTTCTTCCTGCAAGCCACAGTTTAGGGGAAGTGAAATCCTTCTAAGTGACTGTCACTATGCATCAGCCTCAGGCGGGGGACACTCGCCCGCCTGCTCCCCCTCCCTTCCTCCTCCTCCCTCCTTCAGTCCCCCGGCTGCGTCCCTCCATCCCCACTCACTATCCCTCACTTTAAGTGTTTTTCTTGCTGAGATGCTCCACTTGTGCTTTCACTCCCTTCCTCTCCGACCCTCCGTCTCTTCTTTTCTTTTTTTATGCAGTCACCCTCCCAACACACTCCACTTCCTCCCTCTTTCACTCTCTCTTTCTCTCTCACTCTCTGCACTGCATTTAACCTGAAGGGAAAGCTGTAGTCACAACACCACACTGCCATTAGGCCCTGCCTGTGACCTGCTCTCCACTCAATCCTTGTTCCCCCGACTACACCGGCCAGGAGTAGCAGGGGTCGACTTTGCTTCTACTTCCCGTTTCCTTTAAAGGGATGGTCACTCCTTGACACACTTTCAAACGCAAAGACACACACCAACAGAGGAGCTAAAGGAGATGAGTGTGTGTTCTCTGGACAGCCAGTGTGACCTTTGTCATGACCCTGGCATGTCACAACCCTGTGATGCATGTGTCACTTCCTCCTTGCCTCTGACCTTGGTGCTCACGTCTCTGTCCCCCAGGCAGACTAGATACACACACCCATTTTCTCTTGTTGCGCCTCTCTACACACAAAAACAATGACTTGTCATTGCTGTCAACCAAATATACTTCTGATTCCAAATTTGTTTTTTGAAGGTCACTGTATAGGTTATGTGGACTAGGGCTGCAAATAACAATTAGTTTTTATTAACGATTAATCTAGCAATTACTTTCTCAAATCAACAATTAATTGCTTGGTCTATAAAATGCCCATCACAATTTCCTAACCCCAAGTACCATGTTCACATATCTTATTTTGTCCGACCAACCATCCAAAACCCAAAGATATTCAGTTTACTGTCAAAGAAGACTAACAGTGTGTCTACACAGATCATTTTTGTACTAATTTTTGCTTAAAAAGTAACTTCAAATATCAAAATTGTTGTTGATTCATTTTCTAATTGATTGTGGACACAATGGACTCCAAACAGGACTATACATATCTATATATATGTATATACATAGATGTATATATAGAGTATAAATATATATATATACTAAGATTACATTAAAATCAAAACCCAGATGTCACTCTGACTGTAGAACAAGGGGGCCTAACTAAATCAAGCAAACACAAGAAAAGCAAACCGTTGAAAAACAGCAATGTGGTTTAAACCAGTGAGGAGATATGTGCTTATTTTGGGCTACAGTGATGTGTGTGTATGTGCACCCGTGTGTACTGTATGCGTGTTTAGGTGCTTTTTCCTCTTAGGTGTTTTTCTATTAGCCCTGTCAGGGCCGGGATCGGTGCTTTATTGAGCATTTTATTGGAGCTGTGGACAGATCAGTCGCCCATCAACCTTTCATCGACCAATCATGTGCGGTGAGGGGAGGGACCTGGGAGGTCTGGCAGAGACGGACACTCATCGGGGAGGGGGGTCACTCACTCATCACTTGGATACAGTCCGGCACTCAGTGTGTGTGTGTGTGTGTGTGTGAGAGAGAGAGAGAGAGAGAGACAGGGAGACAAGAAAAGGGTCAGTCACTGGTCACCAGATGGTAACTGTTTGGGCTGGACCACAGCAAGCAAGAAAGAGAGGGACAGTCTCTCTCTCTCTCCCTTCCTCACATGCTCACACACATACAACAAACCATGAGAGTGATGGGTGATAATGGAGCAGACACTAACAAATCTGCACCTCTTGGCTAGGGGCCTTGACTCGGACTCAGAAAGCAGACAGTCTGTCCAACTCATAAGCCCAAGTACAACACACCACTACATACTCAGCAGACAGAGGGACCAGTGACCCTAACTGTACGCCGTTCAGTTTCCAGAGGCACTCATTTGTTGTCAAATGACATTTTCACCAGTGGAATACACTGTGCTTATACATCTAGCTTGTAGATGTATAAGCACTACAGGAGTCGGGTGAGTTTTAAATGCAGTGAGCTGAGCAGGACCTTGTCACTGTGTGTGGCCTTACAATGTGCAGGCTACTGCTGCTCTGGATATTAGCTCTTCTGTATGTCTGGCTATTAAATACCAATCCCCAGCCACACACACACACACACACAGACCACTTCCCTTTCAGTCTCAAAGTCAGGGACATAACAGTTTTGGCTGGCAGTATTGTGTGGGCCACAAGAAGAAGGAGAGAAAAACCAACTGTTCTTTTAGGGGAAACCTTCCAGCTGGAGACAGAAGAGGGGGAAAAATAGGAACAGGCATTTGCCAGGAAAGCCAAGGAGATCAAAGTTGCATGAAGGAGCACTTGTGACCGAGCAAAAGGTGTGTTGGGTAAAGAAGTCAGTCGCTCAGAGAGAGGAGACAAGAAAGTTCATGTGACCTGCAGAACAAAATGAAGCAAGTAGAGTGAAGCAACAAGGACGTGAAAGAGTGTGAGGAGAAGTTAAGAGAGCAACATTTTAAAGTACAGAAAAAAGGAAAGAAATAAAGTAGAGAAGTGCCAGCAGCTGGACTTCTGCTAATTCAGCACTTTAACAAATCAATGCCACTTGAGGAGTACAATCCGCACCCTGAGCTCAGCTGGACGCATCAGTGAGACTGTAGCCGTGTTTGGGTGTGTGTGTGTGTGTGCCTGCAGGGTTGATGATGTTGGTGTGTGGTCGTCCACAGTACTGTAGTCCACATTAAGGTCCAGTAATGTGTTAATTTATAACTCTATCGCCCCAGACGCCTGCATTATCCATCTGTGTCACATGCTAGGCCTACGATATCAATCATCCGGAAGGGAAAAATGGCCAGTCCTGAGAGATTAAGCCAAGGGTCGCACAATTTCTTCTTTTTTTCCTTCTTTCTTTTCCCTTCAGCCTTATCTATTGCATCCCTACACACCCATCTCCCTTTGTCCTCAGCTCCCCAGGTCAGGGTGATCAATTAGGGCTTGACAGACCTCTCAGTCCTGGCTGACCACTGGAGCTCCAGAGGCCCTGCAGACATCACTATCTACCCACAGACGGAGCACTTAGACCGGGGTTTTAACACTCTCTCTCTCCCCTGGCCCTGGAGGCCTGTAAGGATGGCTGTTTGGATAGCAGTGATCAGAGATTGAATTACACTTCACCGTGACCTTTGTGAACTCACAATGTGTTATCACTTACAGCAGATTGACAAAACAGATTCTAATAATAAAGAACATAAATGTGTGTGTGGCTTTGTGTGAGCTGAGAGGACAAAAAATGGCTCTATTTGAAAAGACCCTTGATGCATATAAGTCAGTGACACATAACCCAGTCTGTCATAACACTACAGGAGCTGTAATTTAACAGGTTTCCACCACCACTTCTGGGCAATAATGTTGATATTTCTATAAACTATAATGTAGCAGGAAAGTATACTTTTTTCCTCTTGACGCAATGTATTACAGTTGTCAAATGCAAACAACCTACTGTATTTCTTGAGTAAACATGGCTCGTGTGTGTGTGTGTGTGTGTGTGTGTGTGTGTCCCTGCATGTGTTTGTCAGTTCGTGTTTGTGCTGGTGGCTTGTGCTCGCTTTGTCAGTAGCGGCAGGCACTAATAACACACGGGGAAATGATCAATACTTACCCTCTCTATTCAATTTCACAACATCACTACTTTCACCGGACACACCCGTGCACACACACACACACACACACACACACACACACACACACATTAAGTCAGGCACACATGTTGACATAAAATACACCGACGTAAATGTAAAACAAAGGGCCTTTGACTAACAGATGTAGCCAGAGGGCTGGCGAAAGCAAGAGAATTGGCTTTGGTGTGAATGCGAGCGATGCATTAATATTTATTTTGTTAGAAATACTCCCCTCTTTCCTGGGAGGGAGGTAGTGAACACGAGATACAGAGGCTAAAGGAAGGGTGGGGGCTGATAGGAAAGACAAGCAGGCAATTCCACCTTTAAAGAGTGCAACAGTCATCACGAGAGGAGAAAGGGAATCTGCCCATTAAGACTAAGTGGATGTCTATTAGATCATGGAGGTAAGGAGGTGGGCATTTACCATCAGTCCAACTCACAAACAACCATGTCTGCCCCTGGACCATGCCAACAACTGTGAGTGTAATACAGAGCCATCAAGTTGACATCATTTAAAGTTTCTCATAAAGTTGATAGAGCTTTTTTTTAAATAAATGGTTCTCTAAACTTTAGGAAATTTACTCATTCTCTATTTAAAACTATTTACTCTGAGAGTTTCTGCCAGGGACATCACCTCTGCAGAAATTAAGGCAATTAAAAGACTATCAAAGTCACCACCCAGTCCTATGAGATCAAACAAACCCTGTGCCCTCTTTCTACTTCTCTCCCTGTCTGTCCCCTTCACTCTCCCCCCTCTCTCCCTTCTTCCCCAGTGTAAACCCCCCCATTCTTATCACTGCGGTACAGTTAATCCTCCCTCTCTCCTCCTCCATCCATCGCGCCGTCCCTCTGGGGGTACGCAAAAGGCTAAAAGGAGGGAGCACATTTGCCACTTGCCTGCGACACATAATACGGAGCAGGCAATCAACTTTGGCTTGACATGTATTTGCTCATCTCCGGGACACACGCATGCACCCCCCTCCCACCACCACCACTACCACCACCACTGCTGGGAAATTGAAGGGTGAGGTGGGGGTTGGAGGGAGGGAGGGAAGGAGGGGGCAGCCCAAATTAACACTTGACATTCAATACGGTCAGGTCCTTAATTGGCTGGGGCCTTCCTGAGAAGGCAATTTTCTATTCCCCAAACTGCCCCCGCACTGCGCCATGCGCCAGTGTCATCTGTGTATGTATGTCGACGTGTCTGTGTGTGTGTGTGAGAGAGAGAGAGAGAGGGAGGAAGCGAGAAATTGCATATGTGTGTAAGTATGTGCCAGTGAAAAACTGAGACAATGTGTGTATGCATATATCTGCGTGTGGCTGTGTGTGTGTGTGTGTGTGTGTGTGTGTGTGTGTGTAGTTGTTTGAGCCCGGGCCCTGTCCTGAGAGAGGCCCTCTGGTCCCTTCCCTCTCTCTAATGAGGCTGGATGAATTAGCGCTACGTGACATGATTTGAACAGTGGTGAACAGCCCCCCCCCCACCCCCCACCCCCCCTCTGTCCTTCTCCCCTCCTCATCCCCTGCTTTTTTTTCTTGAAGCTGTGACAGGCATCTGGTGGCCGAAAAAATGCCAGGAGCAACCCCGCGGCTCTCGCATTTATGCGTGCTGCTGCTGCTTTATACCCTACACCAACACCTAGACATTACACACACAATGAAACACTTTCGCCTTCCTTCCGTTCTTTTTCCACTCACACACGCAGACTCGCTTGCACTTCCCCGCGGATCCAGTTGCAGTTGATGTTATTACAGCTTTCAACCTGAGAGGTATTAGGCTTCCTTTAACAGATCTGACAGCATTTACAACACAGGCAAGTCGACGCCTCTAATCGCCTCTGTGACTTCAGCCTATTACCAATTGATCTCAAAGAGAGCCTCCTCCTCACCTTCTGACTGATGCACAAGCTGTCGGCTCCTTTTCCTCTTCTTTGTCATAATGCGCTATCCTGCTTTGCTGCTATAACCTGTACACTTGACTGCTCTTTAAGTGCTCTCATTTCACTTTTTTTATCCGCAATAAATCTCACAGCCATTTGCTTATGTTGTTTGTATTATTTATGTTATTGAGTTATATCTGGTCACCCATTTATCAGGCACAAAGGATCAACTTTGCCCTCATGAGGCCCTGTTGAAGCCACAAACAAGAGGCTAAATTTATCGGCTTAATGGCCATGCAGAAAAATAGCAGTAAATCTAGGTGATTTTAGGTTAAGCTGATCAACAAGCTGTGAAGTAATGGCCTGGATAAATGAAACAAAAGCTGCAGAATTTTTTGTATTTGGAGGAAACATAGCAAGTGGATTAAATGCCATGAAATATTTAATGCCAGTCAGAGTCACACACATCATGCAATGAACAGTGCTCCAACAAAAGCACTTATCGCTGAGTGTGTTTTCTGACAATGGAAGAGGCAGCTCAGGCCATTTACAGAGAAAACATCAACATAGAGAAAGCAAGTGTATACGTGTGTGTGTGTGTGTGTGTGTGTGTGTGTGTGCGGCTGTATGTCTGCCTGCACGCATGTGTGTCAAAAATACAAAATACATCTTTTAACACACACTGAAAAACAGAGCTTTTCTTTACAAGAATTCTCACTTTGTCTCGTTTTAAAAGACTGAAGCTGTCACTTCAATTGCATGATAAATGTCACAAGAGGTGGAAAGCAAACAATGTGCGTTGCCAGAGGTCATGCATGGTGACCTCCCACCCCTGGCTGGTTGCCGCAGATACAGGGTCAGACCAATTGATGTGTATCACAGTAGGCTAATTTGATCATTTGTGACTTAATTGGCATTATAGATTGTTAGAAAGTGAAGTGCAATGCTGCTAAATATGTGATCAGCTCACATGCAGACAGTCAATTCAGCAGTGTGTGTGTGTGTGTGTGTGTGTGTGTGTGTGTGTGTGTGTGTGTTTTTCTGTGTGTGTGTGTGTTGTGGATGTGTGGGAGGGGTTGCATTCAAATGAACAGGTATGCTCAGTGACAACGCACACAATACCTCTCCCACCCGGCCCACACACACTGTGGTATTTCACTGCACTGCGTATATATACACACAACACATACTCGCAAAAAAAAAGCCACCCAGAGTCTCAGCTTGCCAGAAAAACACGAGCTGTGGGATGCCAAGGCAGCTGCATTTAACAGTGGCCATTAAATGTTATTAATCCAACAGCGCAAACATCTTTACAAAGTCAGCAAAGAGCACAAACAAATGCTTACACATGTTGCTTTAACACTTTGCTCACAACAAAAAGTAGCTAATGAGTTTAGACTCAAGTTTTTTCAGAGGGTTAAAATGACAACATTGTTAGGAAGCAATTTACACAATATGCATGAAGAAAAGACATAATAGGAGTGAGTAAAAGCAGGTATCTATGCCTGTAGGACTGAATATATTTGTTTGTGTGTGTGTGTGTGTGTGTGTGTGTAGATTGGCTACAAGCCTACCACAGCCTGTACCACTAGCCTCCCTTCTCCAGAACCTCCCTAAAATCCTCCCTGGGCCTCTAGCAATCAAATCTCCACGGAAAGCTGGAGACAGAACAGTGCAGAGAGATAGACGGAGAGTAAAACATGGGAGCGAGAAAGACTGAGAGAAAGAAATGAAACAGAAAATAGTGGGGGAATGGCCTCTCGCCTCCTCCTTTCCCTCACGCAAGCCACAGAGTTCAACCTAATGCATTAAGAGATATAACAAGTTCTCCTCACCTCACATGTGAACTGCGGACATGAAATCACTGGTACCTGTTGGAAAACCATTTTCTTTGCACAATAACTTTGGTAATTTGCCAGCACATCGAAAATGTACAGTACAAACACACACACTCAACAGTACATGTCGGATTAGCAGGGGAAAGAGACGGAGTCAACTGTGAGCCCTGAACAAAATTACCATAATTATCCATAACCATAAATAAGCCTGATGATGATGGAGGTTTTAACAATAATAATAGCAATTCACCCTGAGTGCTTTTTCAAATAACAGTGACAGCATTAGCCACATCGCCAACAGAAAAATGAAAGGCTCGGTGCCTTGAGAGCTCTTCTTCGCTGCCACTGCTGATGGGGCAAATTGGCAGGCAGAGTGAGCAGACAGGGGTCCTTAAGACGGATGTAAAAATAGTAGGCTGTCGATTTGCCCGTTGCACTGGCGCGGCTCCAAGGAAAACAAAATAACAGGAGTTGAGGAATAACAGGAAAAGGGAGAAGCCGTGGTGAAAGTATGCCCAAGTTCCTGTCACTTAGCACAGGTCACACCTAATGTCACCTTCCTCTGGATGCAGAATGGGAAAGAACAGCCTCTCACAACAATGTCTCTGCCATATGGTCATGTCTTAAAATACTACAGGCCACAGCAAAATCTAGATGTTTCCTCTGACTCTTTTCACTTAAGTCAATTACGTGTGATGTTCCTCTCTGCCGGTGGCAATCTCTGGGTCACTAACGCCAACATAGGCCCCTCCCAGCTCTCAACTCCCCCATGACCCCTGGTACTGCCACTTCACCAACACACACACAAGACACAATTATACTTCAACCCTTTTATAACTGCCTGGACCTTAGTGACAGCTGCTGCATTCCTGCCGTGTCAGAGTGTGTGTGTGTGTGTGTGTGTGTGTGTGTGTGTGTGTGTGTGTGTTTCAGCCCTGGCCCTGTGCTCATGTCCCCCTCATTAGCCATTGGCGGGGTGGTGACATCCTGAGCGACTGGCCCTTCAAACACACACTTCCTCTTCACACCGGCAACTTCTCCCCACCGCAGGAAACTACCCGAAGACAAATAACTAACAGCCCTCTTTTGAAAGAAATTAAGAAAATGAAAAAAAGGAAAAACAGAGTGAACAGAGTGGTGTTCAGTTAAACAACCATCAGCAGAAAAAAAGGAACAATCGTAGTGGGGGGTAAAAACACGTAAAGTAAAAAAATATTTATTTTTATGATCAACATAAAATGCATCCAATGAATCTGTAAACACAGGAAAAAAGGAAAAAAGAACGTACACTTTTCTATTTGTAATATTATACATTTTTTCTTAGTGCAGTGAGGGTCTAATGACATGCCACACACGACTGAGTTTCCTGCCAAACTGAACACTAGAACATTTAAAACGAATCAAACCTAAATCAACCTTTTGATCACACAACACAACAGCCTAAAATACCACATAAATCTCCTTATTTTGTTACATGTTGAGATTTCTATTCAGATTACTCATACTTTATTGATTATTCTGTCGAAAGCAACTTCCATTATATAAATAAGAGTAATATTATTGTATTTCTTTCCCTTTACATACACATGCCCACACAGGACTATAAGAAGTCCCTGGGAAAGACTCACCACTCATCCCTCTGATAAGAGCGGAGCAGATGGCTTTGCATTTCTATCGTTCCTCAACACTCACACACACGCACGCACGCACACACGCACACACACACACACACACACACACACACAGACAACACACAATACACTGCCATGCCAGACATATGATAAAGAAAGCCTTTTGACTTCCATGATAGTGTCTCTACTTTCTGTATCCTCCCCATTATTCAGGCATTCACCATGGCAGTGTGGCGGCCATCTCCTCAGGAAAAACAGGAAACAGCTGACATGGAACCCGTGAGTGATGCTCACATGATGCTTATTGATCGCTGGTTGTCCCAGGTCTCGCACAAAGAGTCACGGTCAGTGCTTAACCATAACCCTGGTCCTGCAGGGCTTTAGTGCACAGCTACAGAGGTTACTGTATGACCCGGGACACAAATGATCATTGGCTATGTGAGGGGCGGAATTTTTGTTTTGTTTTGTTTGGTAAGATCATACATATACTATAAAGATAAAAGAGTAAAATATATTGGTTAAAGGCTATTAAAGTAAGAGATGGTGAGGCAAAGAAAGGAGAATGAAGGTGTCTGCATGAGGAGTCGTATAGACGGATTTCCTCAGCAGTCTGACTTTGTAATACTCCACAAAAGCAAACAAAAAAATGTAAGAATTAAAATCAAGGATATTGATTTGATCCAGTTTAACGTGCATTGCAGATGCAACAGAAAATATTTATTAAATGGCACAACAGGGAGAAAAATTATATTAATGTATCTTCAGAGTTCAACAAAAATGAAAGGACATGCTTGGTGATGCAAGCAAAAAAAAAGCCAGTCGAAACAAGTTTAAAGTAAAAATGTTGCAGACGTCATATCTCCCTGGTTGGTGCCTGGGTAAATAAAGTGGGGACCACAGCATGAATGGGACCTTGTACATCCTCCTACTCCGTCAAACTAGATGGGTTCTTAATAGTGCACACACACATACAGTAAATATACAAGTAGCTGCAGCCACCTTCCCACTCAGTCTTATTTTCCCATTTCTGTGCTCTCTTTTGCAAAAATAATGCTGCCTTCAGGAAACACTCACATCATCATTGTTGCATATGCACAAAGACTGAGGGAGATGCCCGCTGTCTGAATGCCACAGTGGCCGTTCTCAGCGCTGCTTATGTTATCTGGACCCTCTAAACTGGCCAGAAGCGTTGCAATAATTGCATTAAACAGTGTAAGAGCCAACCACAGCTTTATAGTTAGAGACAGGTGCTATCGGTGGGATCTGCTGTGGTGAAAAATTAGCTTTAAACCTTCTCCCATCAGGTGCAAAACCAAACATTCTGATTGAGAGACACACCCAGTCACTTTCCCTTATTGAAACAAAATTGTGATCCTCCTGACACTTGTCCTCGCGTCTTATTAAAGGTGGTAATCCTGCAAACGCCCAAACTGATCCTCTGTTACACAGGTCTAATCTCAAGAGCCCTTTCTATAAAGACAGTAGCTGCAGAACAAAACAATCTACGGAGGACTGGTGGTGGAGATAGACTTTTAGGTAGGAAACGTAGTCGAGATGAAGAGAGAGAAAAGGGGGCTGGGTAAGACGTGGGGACCCAGAAGAGGAAGGAAAAGCGAGTGAGAGAAGAAGAAGAAGAAGCAGAGAGAGAGAGAGAGAGAGAGAGAGAGACGTAGTAGAAGAAGAAGAAAAAGAAAAAGTAGTAATGGGGGAAGTGGTGCGTGTCTTTTCTGCAAATCTCCTCTTTCACCTCTGCTCTCCTCCAGCTCTGCAGCCAAGGCCAGCCAAGAGACACTTCACCTCGCACCCACACACACATGGAGCCAGAGCCAACACACAGAAACACACACAAACACACGCACACAGGGGGAGAGGACGCACACCCACCAAACTGCACATGCTCTCTCTCTCTCAAACACAGACACACACACACGCACACACACACACACAACTGGGATATGAATATTAAGCCACCCACTCAGAAAAATAAATGACAAAAGCACGGACACAAACGCCTTAATGCACACATGCATAGACATAACAACTGCAGTGTCCGAGCACACACACTAATACACACTTGACACCAGATACAAGTACGTATAGGCATCCATATGCTCTGCGTGCAACGACCCATCAAAGACAGACATGGAAATAATAACAGTTGAGTTTAACGACACACACACACTGACTCTGGGTAATTCTACACATATGCATCAAATCACTGCTTCCCAGTCCCACACAATGGTAAGAAGCAATGCATATGCACCACATATGCAACATGCAACACTCCTGTACCCCACTGTGTAAAACAACGTGTGCACAAACACACACACACTCAGCACTGTAAGTGTATCAGTGTGTTAATGGGCAGATTAGCCCGTTCTGTGATCTGCACTGAAGAGGATAATATCAACCTCATTTCTTCAGTCAGACAAAACAAAGCAGAGCATGTTATTCCACAAATGTGTCTGTCATCGTGAACTGGGAGGTAACAGCATTCACTTTCCAAGGTTTGACATACACAGACAGGATTGTATATAGGCTGCACTGCACTAGCACAGTAAGGGAAAATCAACCAATGTGATTGTAAAATTGATCCAAACGAAAAGTTTAAATATGACACAGGACATGAAAACACAAGAAAATATTAAAGGAAGATGGAAATTGAAGAACTGGAGCCAGACTTCAGACATTTAGAGTAGATATTTGGGGTGGATTTAATATTTGTATGAGCTATGCCAAAATGCCTGTATGCTGTTTAACATTTTGATACTGTATTAAAAGCAGGCATTCTGAACTAATCACTGGACAGTTTTTCTTTATATTAAGGTGGAAAAAAATAACATTAGTGATACAAAAAAATATATTAATATGTATTTTATAACCATGCTTTACTGCTTTTTAGTTTCATTTTAATAATGTTTTTTCAGGAACTTAAATTTGCAAATGCATGTCATGAGGAAAATCAAGTGGCAAAATGCGTGTGGAATTTAAAGAATGCAAAATAATCATTGTTGTTATTATTACTATTATTATCTCAATGTCTCCATTCATTTCTAATAAATATTTCTACATTATAAACCCTTGCACTGCTACGTGGATATACGAGTCTCCGTGTGGGGTGAAGCAGGCAGCACAGAGAGCAGACAGAAGCCAGGCGAGCTGTAATGCCACTGTACCTCTTCCAGGTCTCGGCCCATAGTCGACCTGTCGCACTTCAAAGGAAGCCGCGTTACAGCACCCTTGCAAAAAGAAAAGGAAGAGGCTATTTTAGAGATAGTTCTAGATGGAAGACATACACTGTACTCGTTTGGGGGGTTTTTTCTCTTTTTTTTTTCGTTTTTCCTCCGAGGTCTGCTGTAAGCCTGGGTGGCAGCATCGGATCCTCAGGTGGAGGTTAAGGCACTTTTTTTTTTTTTACGAGCTTTTCCAACCTTGAGCTGTTTCCACATTCCTCCGACTTGAAGCGGAGGAGAAAATATAAAAACGAAAGCGGCCTACAGCTGCTGTATATTGTGGAGGAATTATCCTCGATGAACCAATTAGGCTGGTAGTTTCACTTAACTCCGGGGTTTTTAACCTGCAAGGGTCGATATTCATAGCCATGCACGTACAGCAGCGGGTCAATTAAGGCTCCAAATATTATCATTCCGTAATTCCTGGGAACTAGGCCTAATTCAACTCCTAATTAATGTTTGTATTTTTTCCTCCATAAAAACAATTATGAAAGTTCCCTCTTGCGGTGTTTAATAAAATGTGCGCCGATTAGGAAGCTGGGAAAAAAGGCAGCATCGAATCCATTTCATTGATTTCAATTAAATTGCATGCTGTTCATGTTGTTTCCTGTTGACACTTGCGTGGATTATGAAGGTTGTGAATCTCCTGCTATGTGTCTGAGAAAAAGGGTTTCTTCAAAGATTAAAAGCCTATTAAGGCCTGTTATGAAAGGTGTAAATTATTCTCTTGCAGCCTTAATGCCTCCATCGCCACTGTTGTTAATTTCGTTAGTTTAGAGAAACACGCAATAATGAAAACCGATTGCATGTAGATATATGTTGTCAATATGCAGTCTTCACACGCCAAACTTAATAAAACATAAGAAGACATATTTTATTCACTTTTATTTTTCCTCTCGTTCTCCAATTTGTAACCTCACCTCTAGCCAGATATGCTGGGCGGAATTGTTTCATTGTCTTGAAAACAGCCATGTGAATGTGGAAATAAATTAATATATTAATTCTGGAGTGATTCACAATTACAGCTGAAACATAGAACACGTGAACATGTCTAGAACACAGGGGGAAATCAAAAATGAAATCAATACATTTTGAGGTGACAATCGTTCTCAAATCGACATTTATTTTGTTTAAGTGGTCCACTTTTCTTTACGCTGAAGGAGGCAGGTGCTGCTTTTCATGGCTTGATTGAGCTATAGAGCAGCGTGAAGAGAAGGCAACAAGATTTAACATAGGATCTCCTGATTCATAAATTTAAATATTTGCTTCACTGTCTGCTTTCATCGGTCACTGGTGTTTATGATCGGACACCTGCTGTGCACCATGGAGCTTATTATTCTCATTTCAGTAGTGGCAGGGAAATGCCTGCATTCGTGTGAAAGTGCTATTTTCTCTCATTTCTAAAGTCTTGCTTTGTGCGTGTGATTTACAAGGAATGTCAAAGGTACTACCAAATGTTTTGGCTTGGTGATGCCCTGCACCTCACCACAGCCGCATCTGTCCTACACGCACTGCGCAGAGCTGTTCCGCGTCTCTGTCGGTGAGATGAAAATATAATTTGGCCTAACAAACGATAAAATACCGCATCCCTCGTGTCACCTAGTTGATCTTTAAGGGAGAGAGGGGAGATTTTGAAACAGAAGCCCATAACGTATTTCTCTCCTCCAACACCCCAGGGTGCACAAGCCTCGGCAAACACAAAGTCATTATCGGTTAGATTCCAAGAAGGCGAGTCTGTCAAGGAACAGGCTTCCTTCGGAGAATTTATGTCATGCCTACTAAACATGGGAAGATGTCTTCTAAGTGGTGCGAGGAAGGATAAATAACAGCGAGTCCCACAGCTGATTATTTTGAAACAACGGTGCGCATTTGTAAAAAGGATTGGGGATGCAAACGTGGGGTCCCAGCAGATGCTGAGCGCGGGGGCCCATCCACCTGCTTCATGCCGGGAGAGGAGGAGAGAAGAGGAGCGCTCTCCTCTCTGGACGCACCCGGCTCCTCCAATTCGCTTGTCAATAGCTTGTATGATCGTTTCTTTAGGAACATTTAAGGACATGGGCTTGTAAAAAAAAAAAAAAAAAATGATGCTGCATGAGGGGTCAGGGATGCAATCCATTTAGATACAAAAAATTTATCTTTGGTTAGGCTGAGTGAAATTCAGAAAAAGGGGTAGGCCTGTATATTTCATTAAGAAACACAAAACAAGATCAGAAAAGATGCTGGAAAATGTTCGCAAAAGTTTCATCGGGATATGGTTTAGTCTCAACACATCAATTTAACCATCACGATTTGACCTCGACGGGCTGTAAATACCGTCAAGGTGAGAATACAGTACCTAAGTTTCTCATCGTTTACAACACAGAGCCGCGGCGAAGCTGTTGCGCAAGAAACCGCTGTGGCCTGAGTGCGTAACAGCATGTGCATGGTACGGAGAGCCTGCAGGTCCTGCTATGATTAACTGCAGCCCCTATCTTTACTGTCTCCCCCTCACACACGTGCGCGCGAACGGACGCACGCACTCACACGTACACACGCGTACACAAACACAAATTCGCTCGCACGAAACTCGACTCTCACTCCCCTTTCCTCTCCTACCTGACATTTATGCGAAGAAATCACAAAATCCCCACCGTCCCTTAAAAATAACTTGGGGGCTACTAGAAAAGGGTGTTTTTTTTAAAAGCTACTAAACAAGAGAGAAATTCAGTGTAGCATCCACGATAGCAGGCGAGAAATGTCGGGAGGAAATGTGGACTTTCCTCAGCCGGTGCAGCCTGTCCGTTATCATCATTACTTTTCCAGGCGAGCCTGTGTTCATTCACGTCTCCTCTGCCGTTCTGTAGCCGCGCAAGGGGCTTCCTGCCTCGGCCACATGAAGTCAATTAGCCGGTCCCAGAGGGGTGCCCCTTCCCGAGTCTTTATCGGCACCGAGGTTACCAAAACAGTGCTCTTGCTTGCTTTTAAACTCCACACCGCTCATAGACCAATTATGGAGACCTAAGCATGTATGTAACGAATCCGGACAAGGGACAATCCATCAAATGGTGAAATAAATGAATTATCTGATACTGTGCAAATTTTGTCTTCAAATGTGTGTTTTTACAAATACACAAAATATGCTATTTTAGCTATTTTATGAGGCAGAAAAATGACTGAATTGGTCAAATTAAAAAGCAACACACACACAGGCTGAGTGAAAACACTTTCAGGCATGGTGTGTGTTAACAATGTAAAGACATACAACATCAAATCTGATATATTCCAAAAGTTGCAAAATGCATTTTAAAGTAAGGATTCTGCATCTGAAACATATCACAAACAAAACATATCCCCCAACTATCCCCTGAATTACCTACACACTCCAACTGACCCAAATACAAACACACAAACACTCTTTTTCACACGCACACAGACCAAGCAAGAATCACAATAGCAAACGTCTGAACATACACCAAGAGAAGAAAAATAAAGGTTTGGTCCTTGATTAAAGACTGTAAATGTGGAAAGAGGGAGGCGAGAAGAGATAGAGATGGAGAGGATGAAGGGGTGAGCTGAGCTGACGTACCTGCTGGGACATTCTGTAGAGGAGGTTGCTGTCAGTGCTCTGCTGCTGCCATGTCCCCATGAAGCCCGGCTGCTCAGCACTAGGCGGTCTGGTGCTGAACTGCATGGAGCTTTCGCCTGCTCCCTCAGCGATGCTGCTAACGATGCTAATGCCACCCAGACCACTTCTGCTGCTGCTGCTGCTGCTGCTGCTGCTGGTGTTGCTGCTACTGTGGCTACTGGAGGGGATGCTCGTGCAAACGCCAGTGGTGCCGGTGGGTCCGTTAGCCTTAGCTGGGGCTGGCCTGGGCGGCTCTGGGTCTGTGCTGGGCTCTTGTGGGACTGTGTCGCACTCACTGCCTCTCACATCCAACTCTGCCTCCTTGGACTTAAACAGAGAGAGGGAGAGACGGAGAGGGAGGGCAAGGAGGGATGTGGGAGTGTGAAGGAGGAGAGAAGAAAAAAAGGTCAGTGAAGGTGGGTTCTTTTGGGGTCTTGTTGCCTTTTTTTGTCTTGTGCGGGTCCTGCTTCTCAAAGAGGATAACAGTTAGAGGGGAGTTGAGGGGGTAGTAGTGTGTGTGTGTGTGTGTGTGTGTGTGTGTGTGTGTGTGTGAGAGAGAGAGAGAGAGAGAGGTGTCTTGGCAGCTCTGGTGGTGGAGGAGTGTGTGTGTTAATTCTCAAGAAGAGAGAGGAAAGAGGGCTTGCAGTGAATTTCCTCGGGGGCCTCGTCTTGGACAGGGCAAGATGAGCGGAGCACTAGAGGTGAGGAAGGTTGAGGAGAAGAATGGGGCTGAGGGGTGAGGCTGATGAGAAGGTGAGCAAGAATGGAGTAAAAGAAAAAAGAGGGGGGTTATGGGAATTAGCGAGGAGGGGTGAATGATGTTGCCCGTGGCCTCGGTTTTTGCTTTAATCCATCTGTCAGTCATTTTGTACTTGGATATGGACTCAACACAAACACACTTATGCGCAAACACACACACAATAAGACACATGTTTACCTGCATGCATGCATGCACACATTCAGACACGGATAAATAGTGCTCAAAAAAGTAGGAAAGAAAAAGTTGAACAACCTGGGAACTGCCATCAGCACCCTCAGCACTGAACACATGCACACATACTGTAAGGATAAAAACAAGTCTATGTAATTCTGTGCAATCTATGTAACTGAAATATTTTTCTAATGTGAAAGGTAAGTCTTGAAAATGAAATGAATAACTGTATCCTACATTGTTAACCAAAAAAAGCAGACAAACAACTAAAAGTGAAATGCAAAGTATCACAGAAAACGTGAACGTCAAACAAACAAAATTTCAAAGACTAATTTCTTTCTTCATACCTAAAAAAAGTCCAATGAAAAGTGCCGTATTAAAAGCAAACAGCCAATAAAATGCATGAATGTCTCTTACCATCAATTCTGTGCCTGTCCCAGCAAAGTGAAGATGAGGTGTGGGAGTGAGCCACCAGCTATCCAGCTCTCCCTGCCTCCCGCTCCTCTCTCTCTCCCTTTCTCTCTCCCTTACGCTCTCTCTCTCTCTCTCTCTCTCTCTGTGTGATTGTGTCCCGCTCTCGACGTCCGTGCCGCCTGTCCTCTCTCTTTTCCTCTCTCCCTGCTTCTCTCTCTCTCTCTCTCTCTCCCTCTGTCTCCTCTGTACTCCGCTGCAGCCGCTGAGGAACTGAACTGAGCGCCTGAGCCTGTAAGTGTGTGTGTGTGTGTGTGTGTGAGAGAGAGAGAGAGCGAGAGCATATGAGAGCGAGCGAATGAGAGTGAGAGAGAGACGGTGGCTCTCTGAGTGTCTCTGTGTGAGTGTGTGTGTGTGTGTGTGTGTGTGTGTGTGTGTGTGCGTGCGTGCGTGTGTGTGTGTGTGTGTGTGTGTGTGTGTGTGTGGAGGATAGCGAGCGTGTGTGTGTGTCGGGCCGGTGCAGGCTGAACTGAGTCAACTGTGCCGCTCCACTCTGAGATGCTCAAAGACATCGCGCTGCACGCTTCCTCACACAGACACGCACTCACCCCTCCTCTGCTAGGGGGAGGAAGGTGGGGGCAAGCGCCATCGCAGAGCAGGAGAAGGGGGGGAGCGTTTGTCCCCCTGCCTTATTACCATTTGCGCTGCGAGCAGCCGGCACATCTCAGAGCAACTTAGTTCCCCTGAGGGACCATCCCGCCACACACACACACACACACACACACACACACACACACACACACACACACAGGTGTTTAGCAAAACAGCTCAGTTTTTACCTGAGAGAAAAAGTGCTTCAAGAAAAGCATCACCCTTGCAGACTGATAGCAAGTATTTTTTTTCTTTGTTTGAAAAACTGATAATGTCGGATTGCTTTCAATAGAAAGGTTCTTTGAAGGCAGCTGAAAGTGGTTCTATTTCTGATTTGTAGGGCAGCAATAAAACAAAACAAACAAAAATAAACCAAAAAAATAACCAGAATTGTTATATAAAAAAAAAAAAAAAAAAATCTGGTCTCTTTGTTTGATTTTCAGTCACTCTAATGAAAGACTAATGGAACGCAGGCAATCTGCCACCAGCATGCATACGAACACACACACACACACACACACACACCCCCGTGGAGGCTCTCAGATTTTAATTAAGAAAAAAATGAGGAAGCGGTTCCATTTTAGCCAAATTGGTCCCCACAGCAGCAAAGGTAAGGGAATAAAATGAGCGATGGTGGAATAAAGGGAGGCAGACATGGAGAAAAAGACACACAGGAGGATAAAACAAAAAAAAGGAGTAAGATCTACGCTTCCTTTGACACAGGATAGGACACATCTCAAACAATGAAGCCCCCCCCCCCCCCAACTCCTCCTCCCTTCTCTCCCACCATCATTAGAGAAATGACAGGCCAGGTGTCTCAGTCCACAGCGAGAGGGAGATGTCACTGTGATCTTTCCACCGCGGTGGAACAAAAGAGAAAGGGACAGAGAACTTCTCTCCTCGGCTACATTAAATGCCTTCTGATTTATAAAGTCACTTCAAATTTTGTGGTAAATTGCTGTAGACAGGTGCTTGGTTGTCTGGTAAAAGCCTTTGGCATGGTGTACAAATGGCAGTATACTGTTAACCTTTGCTGAGATTATCACACCGGTCATCACTGTTATGTACAAGGGATTTCTGCTAGTATCATTTAAAGTGGACAGTGTGTGTCTTACCACTTGTAAAATGGTGCAATTGTGTATTTTGTGTCAAGCGCAATTTACATCTACACTACTTTCTCCTTCCCTGCCTACATGTTCATCCTTTGCTTTTGTCTCCTGTGATGTTTTTCTCCACTTCTCTTTTCCTCACTCTGTTCTTTCTTTTACTACACCCCCTTCCCACAACCCTTCCCTTCCCTTTCTATTATTTTCTTCATTTATCTTTTTCATAGTGGCCTGCGCCTTGTCAAAAACACAAGCAGCCCTGTCATAAAAGACATAATGTGTCACCTCTGTCCATGTACCGCACGCTCCACTCTTAACAACTTATTGAAAAGGTAATGCATGAGGCTTAGGCTAATTATATTAAGTGACAATTTAGCAGCCGAGGTTTCTTTTTGCTTTCCAGCTCACGCTTCTCTTTCTCTCTGTCCCTCGCTCCCTCTCTCGCTTCCTCCCTCTCGTCTGTAAATGTGTAAAGTCTGTGGGTTTGTCGAGTGGCACTCAGTGTTTCAAGTCAAGCTGGTGGCTCAGCTTCTGACCTGCCTGGTTAATGGCTGTTATTTGTGGGAAGGAGGAGTGGACTCTGCCAATATTGCTCACTCTCCCTCCACATCTCTCCCTCTTTTTGCCCCACTTTCCCTTCCTTCCCCCTCGCCTCTGCTGATGATAATGGCCGTGATGACAGAGGAAACGAAGAAGAGACACAGAAGTAAAAATACGGAGATGGAGAAATTTAGACAGGGAGGAAGAAGGAAATAGAAAGATGAAAAATGCTGGGGAGCAGGAAGGGATAGAAAAGAGCATGCAGGAGATCTTCAGGCTCCTTTATTAAAACTATTATTGTGCAGGACTTGAGAATTCCCCCTGGGGCAGGGGTCCGTGTCGAAGCCCATATAATTAACTAGAGGCTCAGCTACGGATCAATTACCAGACAAGCAAGTGATAGCCGAATCAATGGAAGATCATCAGGCTCGTTATCAGTGTTGCAACTCATTAGAGGAAAAGTGAGGTAGAGAAAGGGGGAAAGAAAAAGGGGGTGGGGGAGTGAAGGTGGTTAGGTGAGGCAGGAGGAGAGGGCAGGGTTGGTGGCAGTGTGTTAGCCCAGAGGCTGATGGATGTGTGTTGGATACTGGTGTGTGATGGGTTGAAGTCCTCCTTAGCTGCCACTGACCAGTGACATGGGGAGCCCTGTATGACAGAGTGCAGCCTGCTCGGTAGCAACAGTCACTGAGGCTTGTATGGATCCATACGAGTGTGTGCATGAGGTTAAAGCTCTGCCATAGCATCCTTATTCCCCAGTGACTCACACGCTCAATCTGGGGTACAATCCTACAATCCGAGCAGTCAGAAAGGGATTGTCAAGAGTGAGAAGTTACAGAACAGAGTCTACATTTCCAGAGTCAAAATTATAGGAATGTGTTACCCAAAAATGTTACCCCCCCATCCCTGAAATGCTAATGAAAGATGTCACCATGCCTTTGTAAAGGGTAGAC
This sequence comes from Coreoperca whiteheadi, assembly GCA_011952105.1. Classification (NCBI taxonomy): domain Eukaryota; kingdom Metazoa; phylum Chordata; class Actinopteri; order Centrarchiformes; family Sinipercidae; genus Coreoperca; species Coreoperca whiteheadi. The sequence goes on along the minus strand of CM022472.1, from coordinate 12,063,266 downwards.
ATTTTTAAAGAGATAGTTATTTCAATTATGACTGGGTTGACTCGATTTGATTCCGTCATAAACATGCACACAACACGCTTGTCCAAATATACACTAGACGAAAGCTAAAAAAAATACAGACACAATCCAACATGGGACCCGGACATACAAAGAAAACAAATTTAAAATAAAAATTCAAAACTAGAAATAAAATTAAATAAAATTGAAACAAACTAAATGTATTGATTTGATCAACACGTCTTTTAAATAAGAGCAAACAAGTGTCAAATGTCTGGAAAAATTGTGCAGCTTAATTCACAGTAATGCGCCGTGATCCAGCTCTCAGGTGTCCAGTCCTGTGCTCGATACATCCCAACCTTAGATATCTTTGTGAAAATGCCTACAGTATGTTAAATATATGACTTACTACTTAATATTTGGATCATCCAGTACACATTGTTTGAGGGTTTTTTTTTTAAAATTGTACAGCCCTTTTAAATCGATGTTATTGAAAGAATCTCTAAATGTCTTCGGAATGACTTTCACTGTATTCTTTGTGAAAGAATGAAGTAGAAACCTTTCTCATCTTGCATTCACAAAGACTCTCAAAAAAAGAGTTTTTGAGTAAGTCCTTCCTTACTTATTTCGGTTCTTTCCTTGACAATGCATTGCCTTGAGTAAATGTAAAATAATATTATGGCAGATATAGAGCAGCATAGTTAATACTCATAGTATTCTCATTCTATGAGTCGTATCATTTTATCATTTTATGCACCGCTATCCGTTATTTCATTTCATTAATTGTTATACTATTTCATCTGTTTTTTTCTTCTGTTTATATTCTCCTGTTCTAACTTTCTTCTTTTTTTAATTCTGAAGTTTTTGATATGATTTTAGTGTAAACTTGCTTGCTAGTTCTGTGTCTTGTGTATGTATGACAGTGCAACTTCATCTCTGTGCATATTGCTATAAAGCTTTGAATTTTGTTTCTAAACTCTATACATAATACCATTCACGGTGCCATATATCAGTGTAATATATTCATTTTTCTGTAATTGGTGTGGATGGATATAATATGCTTGAAGTAAGGTATAAATATGATTCCAACCAGTCACAAATTGTAATTACAAATACAGATTACTAGTTAAAAAAGGATTTTATGTAACATATATTAATAAACTAAAACCTATATAGCATGTCAGGTAAAAGCAAGTAAAATAGTGCACACTGAGTAAAAGTGAGATTTAAAACATTCTTGACCTCTTATTGCACTTTTTGTCCTTTGATCATAAACTAAAAGTGTGTTTCAGAAGGTGCCCTCCATCACTAAGCCCACATTATTATACCCTTCAAATCTCTCAGTGCTGCCTGTTTGTTTCCCAAACACTGACATCTAATAGGTTAAATAGCCCAGAAATTGGGTGCGACAGCACTAAGTTGTCAGAACAGTCTCAAGAGAACCAATTCACCTTTCTATGCTCATCATCATCATGTCATCAAAAAAAGTCATAATTACAGTGCATGTCTTCTCTGTTATATTTCTGTGTTTTCTTGTCTTTTTTTTGGAGGTGGGATAATTTTTCATGGAATGAAATCTCGACTGAGCAAAACCCAACTCAAATTGGCCTTTTACACAATAAGACAAGGACAAATGGAAGGACAGAAGCAGAGGGCAGAGAGAGAGGAAAGTGGAACAACATAATTTGTGCAGTAATGGTGATTATCTGCCTCAGAAACAAATGATTAAGGCCAGTAGAGAGTGTTTCTTTGCTGAGGAGGATGCTCCTTGAACGCAGCGAGAGAACACTGGTTTACGGGTTGCTACCTGAAAGAAGAGTTCATCCTCTCAGCTGTTTTGTAACCCAAACATTTCTCCAGATTGAAACCTCTGAGATTTTCTTTGTCCATTTGAGGTCAAAGTATTTAAAATAAACAGACAAAAACAATTATAATCATGGTTTTAACACTGGTGGGAAGTGGCATTTCCAAAAGAGTGAGTGCAGCCTTTGTACAGTATACTAGAGACATAAGCAGGCGCACATGGCTGAGGGCTGGTTCTGTCGGTGACCTGATTTATGGTCGTACAAGGATGCTCTCACAAACACACACACACACAGCATGTGACATGGAATAGCGTGTCGATCAGATGGCACAGGGATAGAACTGTCACTGTTCTGTTACCACTACAAGGCCACAAGACATCATATGACACCGACAGGAACAGCCCTTCACTTGTGATAACGGGAGAGAGAGACACATGGAGAAAGACGTAGAGAGACACAGACGAGGGCACCGAAAGGTCTGAGACAAACGAGAGGGAGCCACATGATTGTCTGTGTCACTGATCACTGCAATCTGGCCTCCACTAATAAGTGCACCTTTGTGGAAAAACCAGAGGGGGAAAAAAAGGCCAGCAGAGTGTCTTCTTCGAGTGTTATGAGTTATTTACTTAAAACTGTATTTGCGGTAACATAGAATGGCAAAAGGTTAATGGCTGAGAGCACAATCTGCTAATGCCTATTTGGCAATTCATGACCTAATGACACGTTATGTATCAAGTGCTACACGTGCCAGTTTTGTTTTTCCAAGCAGGGAAGACTCCACTCATGAGGTCAGGAGAAAAAACTACAATTTTTTCAGCGCCAACACAGCAACTGGTGCAAAAGTGAAGCCATGCGCACACACAAACACACACACGTATCCAGTACACATGTGCACCTCTGACCCTACAGGCACCGAGCTGCCCGGACCATTGTTCTTCTCACCAAATTATAGCAAGCTGTCGGCCTACCTTACTTTACCTTTTCTGCACCCCACTTTCTCCCCACTACACAGACACACTCACACCTGTTTGACTAGGTTATCACAATAACACAACAGGCTCTCCGTTACCCCAAAATAAATTTAAAACATTTCTAGCGCTGCAACTGATTATTTTCTTGATGATTGGAACAATCATTTGGTTTATAAAATGTCAGAAAATGGTGAAACATCCATCACAAGATCCCAGAGCCCAATTGCTTGTTTTGTCCAACTATCAGTCCAAAACTCAGAGACATTCAATTTACTGTTATAAAAGAAGAAGCAGACCAGCGAATATTCACATTTGAGGAGCTAGAAACAGTGAATTGTTGGATTATTTGCTTAAAAGCTTATGTCAATCAAGTAACTGATTAATCAACTAATTGTTTTACCTCAAGACAAGAGGTTCTCAGTTTACAACCTGCAAGAAACCAAAAATATTTTTGCAGCTTGTTGTAAGTTCCCATGAAAACAAATCAGTCTTTTATTAATACAATATTGTGCCTTTAAGTAATTTACTTTTACTGGCAGAATTTATAGTACGAAGCAAACAAAGACACCACCAAAGATATTTTGGACTTTTGTGATTTCCTGAGTGCATTTTCTGTTTGCTTTTGGCCCTGCATCCAACATGGACTCAACTTTCAATCACCAAAGCATACCAAAAGTGAGGATCTATTATCCACGGTTAAGAGGGCTTTCAAACCTAAGCGCAAGTGCAACTCTGCATAGGCAGACCGTCCTCCCCAAAAGTACAGCGGTATAGGTCATCTGTGCAAGCAATTTATTGCGACCCATATTTACGTTTATTGTTAGGCGTCGACCTCTAGAAGCCGTAGTTTTTCTGACCGGATGAAAGGAGGAAGTCGGGTGAGGTTGTACAAACAGCGAAAGTCCGGAGAAGATCGGGGTGGATGGATGGCTTTCACCCAGGAGACCACTGTTCGTGTCCCTTGTGAAACCAAAAGTCAGTATTGACTTATTTTAACTTACGTACGTAATTAAGTTATGTTCCTTACTTTTTTTAACCCAAAACATGATCTTTTCCTAAACCTAACCAACTAGATTTGGTGCCTAAGCCTAACCAAACTGCCAACAATGGTCCAGTACGCCTGACGCTTGTACTCTCCAACGGTCATATATTTGGTTTTGGGAGTCATTGGTAAATGACCTTTTCTGTTGTTTAGGTATGAGGACATATTGGCGTAGTGCAAGGCCATTATTTCCAATGAAGAGGACAGCTGCGCAAGCACTACAATGATTTTCCCGCCATATTTTGCAGCTAAAGTTCAACAAAATTTAACTTTAACCCCAAATACGCTGACATCCACAACGCATGTCCAATGGGATTCTGGAATCGATGGGAGGTGGAAGTTATGACGCAGACAGTTTTACTGTAGAGATGAATGACGGAGTAGTTCATTTTTGCATGTCTGAATTAGAGTTCTGTTAATCTATATTCCAATCCTACCAGGACTTGAGTAGAAAATCTCAAGCATGGCAGAAAATATCCAAGAGGAGAAAATAAATGTTGTGCGTGTTTACATTCTGATGCATTCTGTAGCATCCTAGTTGGTGGCTTTGTAGGATTATGTGCTTCTCTTCACTCTACTCACTCCCTCACTGAAACTTACTGTGTGAAACCACAGTAAAGCATCAGGGAAAGGGTTACATATGAACCAAGAGGTGTGGGGATATTGTGTGGGAAAGGGATGAAAGACAAGAAGAAGGAGAAGAAGAAGAAAAAGAGGAAAAAGAAGAGGTTGAGTTCCATCACTTGCCCATTGACTCGAGTGGTTTCAGGGCATTTCATAGACGTATATATCGTGGCACCCTGAGCCCATCCTCCCTCTTATTTCCTCCTCTAACTCATCCACACTCACACTTGGATAATTCTCTTCTAATCATCTCTAGTTCTTCTGCTCATCCACCCTCATTTACTTCCCTCATGTCTCCCTCCCCTTCTACTCTCTCTCTTCTCACCTCATCAGACAGGCTTCCACCTCACCCCTCCGCTGCCTCCATCCCCTCGCTCCTGTCCTCTCTCACTGACCCGTGCTCCCCCCCAGTCACAGGGCGTTGTGTCTCTACCTGCCAGGCTCCCTGACAGCCCCACGTCCCCCTCACCCCCCTGAGAGGAGACCGCCTGCCCATCCGGAACGCTGCCGTGGCAACCCTGCCAGCGGCCCCGTTGTACCGCCCCCCACCAACACCACCACCACCAACCCACTCTCTACTGAAACCAGCACTAAGAGTTTGAAAAAGTCTTTCTCTTCTCTTTACTAACTTATCTCTCTGTCTCTCATTATTCTGTTTTTTTTCTCTTCTGACCTCACTAACATATCTTTACCTCTTTTGGCTTTTTGCTCTCTTTGACACTTTCTCACCTTGCTGAGGCTCAGATAAAAGAGAGTGTAATGCCAGTGGTTGTTATGGTGACCTTCATAACTCTTTGCTTGGTGATTGTTGTTTCTTGTGGTGGGACGAAGTACTGGCAGGAAATATAGGACCGAAAAGTATGATCAAATTACTGTGGTGGCCCAAAAATTTAGATGATATTTTTTGTGGAAATTACATTCAAAAAGGTGGGGTTCTTTTTATATTTGAGGACTTGACAATTACATATTCCCATCATGAGGTTTTATTGTTTTTAAAGGAGAGAATGCCAGTCTCACTGGCTCCTACAGACAGTGTTGCATTGTGGTTTTGTAGTCTTAATATTGCTAGGCTAGCAAGTCCTTTAAAAATTTGTCTTTTTAGAGTTAGCCATCCCTAAAAGACTTCATGCAGCCCAGTTTAACCTACGGGAGTTTCTGATGGACAACCCTGTCTCCTAAAAATTACATATATTACTAAATTGTTTTGGGGTTTTTTTTGGAGTGAATGAAGCTTATGTGCTGTACCAAAGTCGCAAGGAGGTGGTCAGGGTCAGGTTGGGAAAGATCGTGGTTTCGGTCAAATGTTAATAAAAACGTCAGATCTCTTGCATCAAGTCACTGTGGATCTTTTAATACCAAGACATGATCTTTCCCTAACCTTGGGCTGCCACTGCCTAAAAATAACCACTAAAAAGGTAATAATATGAGAGATACTAGGTGGACATTGTCTTGCAAGACCGGATATTTTGGCAGAAAACAAATGAACAGGGACCAAATCATCTGTCAAGCAGCCAAGAATAACTTTAGTCTCGGAATTTCATGATGAGCTCAAAAAAACAGACAAGAGAAAATAATTCTGACCTCTTCCAAGAGTGTGAGTATGAGACTGATAAACAAGATAAACTAATTTGGAAATTATGTTTTGTTTTAATGGTAAAGGTGTTTCATGCTTCACTTTTACGAGAGAAGAGGCTTCAAGGACTCTCTTCTCCTAATAGTATGTCACAGAAACATTCCCAACAGGACTAGTCCTTTTCCAAAACCAGGTGCTGGAAAAGGGGGAGTCATCTTATAGTCAGGACAAGGTCATCTTATATTCGGGCCAATACAGCATGTGAATCATTTCTGTCAAATTGAGACAAAAATCTAACGAACCGGGGATTTATCAGTCTATTGCTTATGTCTGAGTATGACTATGTGTCAAGATGTTTTGAGAGCGGTCGTCAGTAACCAGCTGTGCATCAGCTAATTGGTGACGTAGTGAAGTAATGCCAGTTAGCCTTTGTGAGTAACAGGGAAGTCCACGACTGCTTTTGATATAAAAATGACCTCACAAAAGTTGAGAGGCGGTCCAAAAGAGCTGAGTACCATCTGAATCCTCCCCGAAAACAAATGCTGAGATGGAAGGGAGGTGGGAACAAAACACATGTGGGTTACATTAGCAAGGGAAGTCTTTATTTATGGCACACACATGACAAGGAACATAACCGCTAACAACACGACAAACACACAAACACTTGTGACTCTCCCCAGCCGAAAAAAAAAACCTCCCAAATACACACAAATCATCCTGTGGTAGTAAAACCACTCCGCAAACAAGCAACAAAGTTTTGGTTTGGGACGTCACATCAGAGGAAGTAGAATTTCAATCACAAAAAAATGGGTTCCAATTCTCACTCCCAGCACATCTTTTTTTTTTTAACTCTGTGTATGAAGAGGAGAGGAAGTGTAGGAAGTGCAGCTTCAAAAGTAATAGATTTTTTATTTTTAAAGTTCTGCATGTTGTCTGCGCCAGCCAAACCATTGGCGCATTGAAAAGTGATTTTAGCTTCTCTTCCAGTGAACCCATGGAGAGGTTGTAAGTGTAATGCTCATCGCTATGCCCTCCCCTCCTCCAAACCTCTTGTAATTGAATACTGTCCCACAGCCCCGGCAAAAATCAGCTTAGTGAATACAGAAAGCAGGAAAAAAAATATGAAGGAACGATTATTATTCCACCATCAGGTTTCAATTACAAGGAAGAGGGGGGGTTAAGTGAACATCAAGTCATATTAAAGTATATAGGCGGCCACTGGCATTGGGAGACTTTGTTGAAAGCTCTCGTGTATTAACACACATTCTTACACGTGGCCAAGTTACATTATTTGATTATTACAACCGTAGCCACAGGTTTGGCGTGCAGGCTCCGCTCTCGCCTTAGAACCACTTCCACGGAGAACAAGAACCTATTAGTCTGAAAACAGTGATGAGAGAGAGAGAGAGACAGAGGGAAAGAAAGGAAGGAAGAAAGAAAGAAAGATCTCCTGTCTACATCTGGCATGCACAGAGGCCAGAAACCCAGCTGTGTGTGTGTTTGTGTGTGTGTAAGGCATGGGCGTATATTCCATCTTGCATGTCTGCGTTGCATTGCTTTAATACATAAGACACGTAAGACAGATTTAACGACAGAATGGACGTGAGGCTCTGTGTAATGAACATGCGTTGTAAAAATATAGATTTTAAAAAGTGACTGCTGTTCATTATGTTCCAGTCACTCATAAATCACCTCAAGCTCCTTTAATTCTTGTATGTTTCTGAGCATTTATGTTCACTCTGCTGTCTGCCTCTCTTTCTCTCGCAGTCAGTCTTTCTCACTTTGTCCTCACACACCACCACACCAGATTCTGTCACCTGTCTCCGCTCGTTCTATCACTCCCTGAGAGGCAGACGGATGGCCGCCACATTCCCAGAGGCAAGACATAAAGGGCTGTGAATGGATGGATGGATGGCGAGGGGGACGAAACCAACGACTAAATTATTAAGTGACACTTTGCTTCGTTTTCAGACACACACACACACACAGACACACTTACGAGGCGAGAGGCTAAACGCATTAGAACAGTTAGCCCCATGAATGCACCCGACAACTTGACTACACGCTAACTCACGTCAAAATCATCAAACCAGGCCTGGGGCTCTTAAAATGTTTACGCTACCGCTTGAAGGGACGTCGTGGAGCCTGGGAGGCTTTCTGAGAGTGAGTGGCCCTGTCATCGCAGCCATCGTTGCCAATAAATAAGTAAATATGGGAGTGGAGTGGGGAAGGAGCGTTGCCACAAAGTTGACAGCACCTATCCACTGTGAGTTTGGGCTCCTGCGTGAACATCAGCAAATAGGTATTCACACCTGTGCGTGTGCGTGTGTGTGTGTGTGTGTCTTCTCACAGCCTCTGACAAGCTCCAGGGGGGCCCTGCTCTTGCCACCATCTCTCCCCAGCTAGAATGTGCCAAAGTGGGGCTTCATTCACTTAAGTTCCACCTGGCCTTGATTTCCTGTGGACAAGGCCAGAGCACACTGGGACAGCGCTGGTCTAATTTGGTACATAAGGAGACTGGATGATGGGCCATTTGACCACCATGGACCCAGGCTCTTTGTTTAGGTCTAACAGGGAGAGGAACACAGCCACTCAGTTTGTGGGGTTGTGGCTGGTTGAACTTATGTTCTTTATCTGGCTGTACCAGGTTCAGTCCTTCCATACACAAATAGGATAGAAGACAAAGGATATTGAACATAAGTTCATTAAGTTAATTGCATTAAGTTATCTGCAAAAAGACAAGAAAAGCCAGATAACTAAGCCCATTTTTCCTAACTATTTTATGAAATTACATGCCCAAATAAATTGAGTATATCTTAACAACCACAAAGGCTATATGCATAATCTTGGTCTCAAAAGAAAGCTAAGACCTGTGAGATTACAATAGAAGTGTAGGGATTCAGGTATCTATACTCTGTCAGATAATATGCATCTGGAAATCAGTAAAAAATTGAAATTTCTACCTCTGCCTAAAAAAACCCACATCATTTATAGTGAAAACACATTAGAATCATCAAGGAATAAGCCTAAACTTTGTAGGAATGATTAAAATAATATTTGCTAAGTAACTGTGCAAAAGTAGATGCTAAAAAAGTGAACCTAAGCAGTTTAACACACATTTTATCACAGATATTTCCAGGCGGAACCAGCAAATATGGCATTTGGATCCAGATGTGCCATTGACCTGTTTTAGGTACCAGGCAGTAAAAAATAATTATATTTCACTAATAAATCATTATAGTAACTCATTCCATCAAATACAACTGTTTTTGAGTCATTTTGAGCTTATAATCTGGCTCAGATTCACCTCGGCACTCTCACTGTACATACACTATGCTTCTGGAGCTGCTCTGTGTGGCCTGTCAAAGAGTCAGAGCTCAGCAGCCCATTGGCCGATCTGCATAAATGACACCTCTTTGTGACCGTTAGAGCCAATAGAATCGATTGAAACTGCCCACAGTTGGCTTAGCAACACCAATCCCCATCCAGAAGGCTGTAAGGCCAGGGCCAGTGAATTCTGTTCGTGAGGTCCCTCCCCCCTCTGACTCGACTGTTATTGCTTATGGAAAAACACTGGGATCCGCCATTGATTTCAAAGGGACCGTAATACACAAGAGAACACGCTAGAACCGTCTTTTTCAATCGGAACATAACTTTTGACCAGAAGACAGCAAAGGTAAGACATGCTTTATGATATGGTTATGATTTTTTTAGGTTGTAATTGTGTTTTTTTCTGGCTGTGGATGCTTGGTACTGGCTTTTAGAGGAGTCTCTGGCCTTTGTGTTGGTGTGTAGGATGTGCTAGCTTGTGTACTGTTCATTTGGACTGTCCAGGACTGGACAGGACTGCGTACAACCCCCTGATTGTACGTATGGGAGAGGTTCCAAAAGATCATTAAAACGACTCGTATCTAGGCATGCAGACAGTTTTGGTGTTATTTCCTCAGGTTTTGAAATATGAATATCTGTGTATTCTACCTCCATCCCAGAATAAGGGAGGTGAAAAGAAATGTTTGTGGTGCTCACACCAAAGAGCACTGTCAAAAGTTTTCATTGGGCCTATTTCTACAGTACACAGTAGCTCCAATGAAAAAAACTCCACTGAGTAACCTGGACATTGTTTAAGGAAGGACATATTGCTTCTGATTTTTCTTTGTTTAAAAATGATTTTGAGCACCACAAACAAAATTCTACTAATCTCGATTGCATTGGAGAAATTTCCAATGCACTGATGGATATGTGATGGATATCTAAAAACCAAAACACCCTACATGGTGGTATACACTAGGGGTAAATAAGAAAAATAAAATTGGGGTTTTTTTTGTTTTGTCATTTGGGTGAACCTACCCATTAGAGAGTGAGATGATTTTACCTCTACGCAGGGGCACAGTGGCAGCAGTTATCCTTCTTCAGGAGACTTCAAGAAATGTAGTTTTAAAACAACAAAGTAAGGGAGACCCCAGTGTTAGTATCACAAAAAAGTCACTTGATACTAGAATATTCTCTACAAATGTATTTACATTGACAGCAAGTGAAATCATCTCACCTATTTTCAGATATTTAAAAATGTGTTTTTCCAAACATTTTCTGTTTTTGCATCCAGCTTATTCTGGTTTCCTGGTATTGTGTGGTAGTTTTGGAAAGTTGTGTAATTTATCTTTAAGATTTTACATCTCAATAATAGAACAAATGTAAGTTTTTTGCAGCACTCAATCTTTATTTGTCCATTTAAGTCACTGCTAAAAATGGCTGTCATGTGTTGACATCCACATTAAAGGTTAAAAGTGAACACCAGCAGAGAGTTATGAGTTATCAGTTATAGTTGACCTAACAGCAAAATACAATGGCATAGTAATACTTAAGCCACTGTAAAGAGTGTTTGTGGACCCATAAATGTGCTCACAGTTTGGATGTATCTGTTTCAGTGTGTGTATATGTACGTGTCAGCGTGTACGTGTCTATCTGTGGGTACGCTCATTGTAAAGCCTGCTAATTGCAGTTGAGACTCCTTTAATTAACACAAAGAGAGGTCTCGGGGGTATGTATGGGCACAGTGAGTGTGTCACGAGTTTATATCTGGCCAACCTGTGGGACACAACAGCCTAATCAGAGCCTTTTAAGTTCTGCCATGCTCACACTGGAGGATTAACTGAAGACACACTTTAGTCGTGGAAAATGAGACAACCGAGGATCGCATTGGTCTGGCTGACAAAACAAGCAAGGCATAAAAAAAATACCCAAATGTACTTATAAAACTAACACTTGAATTGAATTACACAGTAATGCTGACAATAAGAGGTGCTGTATTTTAAGGTTGTAATGGCTTTCTTTAGTATGAGAGCCTTGCTCTGCTGTTGTTGTTTGCAGATTGATGGTTTGTGTATGGCAAAGGGTGCCACAAGAGACATGACACAGGATATGCCTCAATCTTTCTCTCTTCCCTTTGTCCACCCACCTCCGTCTTCATTTGCTCACTCGTTTCTCCTCTCTCTTTAAAAATAACTTCCTCTCTTTTTATTATTCCTGCCAATTTGGACAGGAGCCCTGGTCAAAGACAGATTACACTAAGTCGCATATCAAACCTAATCAATCTTCAGCCTCTGGAAGGCATCACTCTCTCAATGAATAATTACAGCAATCCAGTTATGAGCTGCCAGTGCCAAAATGTTGCCACCACCATCTTTTAGGATGCTGGAACCCCCGGCTGATTAACCAATGAACTTTGAGGGGGAAGTTTGTGAGCGTGTGGTCCAAGGAAAAAAGAACTGCAGAGGAAAGACAAGATGAACCGGGCATGACGAGTGCTACTGTTTATCTATGAGAATTAATAAAGTTATTTGAACTACATTAAATACAAGTGGCACCAGAGGTATGCAGAGGTTAGAGAGCTGATATGTGTGGAGAATGAGAGTGATCATGAGTGTGTTTTGATCCAGGATTTAGTCTGGCAGAGGTTGCTGTAGTCAAACTAAAGCCAAACTCAATTTGGCTTCCATATGTCTTCCATATATCTTTAGTACAGCTCTGTCTTACAATAGAGGAAACGTGCTACGCCACCCTCTGCTGCTAACACACACACAAGCGCACAAATGCACAAAAACACACACATACAACAAGATGAAGATGATTAAAAGGAGAGAAAGTGATGTGGGGTGAAGTGGGAGAAAAAGATACAAAAAAGGTAGCGAGAGAAGTGGGAGAGAAATGAATGATGAATGAACGAATGATCTTGTTGGTGAGGGCGCTGCTATCAGCGGGGAGAAGATGCTCCAGTCGTACACTGCCAGTCAGTCATTCAGCTGGTGATATGTGATGCATGAAAGTGCATGAGTGTGTGTGTCAGACAAGACTTCTTTCATCAAGAGGCATGTTGAGTGGCAAATATTGAGAGAAAATTGACAAGAAACTTCTTTCACATGAGGGAGGGAAGCCACTGTGTTGTGCATGAGAGGAAGTGGTAGAGACTTGAGGGAGGAAAAGAAAAAAGGGGGAGAGAAGTGAGTGTGTAACTGCAGGGCAGCTGTATTGAGCGGAGGAGGGTGTCATTTAGAAAGTGGCTGGCTCAGCAATGGCCATTAGTAGTGCTGTGACACAGTGGACGGTCAAGCAAACAGAGCATAGACAGGCGGAAGAACCAGCATGGATGCGGGCAGACAGGCAGGCAGGAGAACTGATGAACCGCTTAAAAATTAGCAGGATGAAAATAAACTAGTGATTGCTTTCATTACTGATTAATGTGTCCGTAATTTTTACTAATTACTGAATAATCATTAATTAAAGAAATGTCAGAAAACAGTGACAAATGCTCATCATAATTTCCCAGAGCTCAACATGACCTTAAATGTCTTGTTTTGTCCAGCCAACAGTCCAAAACCTTAATATATTCGATTTATAACTATATTAAATGGAGCAAAGTAGCAAATCCTCAAATTGGAAAAGCTAAAAACAGCAAACGTTCTACTTTTTTACTTTGATAAGTGACTTAAAAGATTAATCGATTATCAAAACTGATGACAATTCGTTTTCTGGCTATCTACTAATTGATTAAAGGTGAGGTATGCGATTCTGGAGAAATCCAATACCCTGACATATACCATGATATAGAGCAAATAAATACACAGCAAGTAATGTAACTTATGCTAGCTGGGTTGTAGGTTTGCAAACTGTCCCTACATTTCCTGCTGCGAAGCGAACAGCCAGAGAGGACAAGACATTTCCAAAATCCAGCAAACCAGCTCCAGACAGTGATACTCACGACTCTCCTGCTACTATAGCAAACATCACAACAACAGCATATTTGGGCAAACTAGAGAGTAAGCTGAATGTCCGTGGCCAACTGATTTAACGTTACCTGACACACAAATCATGGCTGAAATAGTGTTGTGTGGCTCGATCCGAGCCACTATGTTTATCTAGCATTTACAGAGCCAGGGCTGATTACACACTGAATGGACAGCCAGTGAGGAGATATTCACTGAATTTGACAAAAAGACGTGTATTGGATTAGAATCGTATACCCCACCTTCAATTGACTAACCAACATTAAAAATAACAGGTAACAGTAAACAGTTTTCAAATTAAGTGGTTTAAAAATGGCAAAGGCCTCTATGCAGAAAAATGTGATTTTTGATTCACTTAAAAGAGCGCTCCACTGATTTAGCATCGACTGTTTTGTTTTTAAAATCAATCCAGCAGAACTACAAATATCGTCTTTTTTATTGCACACATTTTTCCTGGCACCTACATTACCCACAAAGCAAATCGCCAATAGTTTTTTCAATCTTGTAGTCTTCAGCCCCAACCTATGTTTATCAGACAGAATTGATCAGACTTCATGCAGCTTCCTCTGGAGTCACAAAAGCCTTTATGCCTACATTTTCACATACCCAGTGGTACTCCCCAACACTTTAAACAGACTTTCATGTGTAAAATCGGTGCATTTTCCCTTTAAATGAACAACATTAGAATATACAATAGGTTATCAAAGTTCCAAACTGTAACACTATTAAATGGGACCTTGAAAAATACTGGAAGGACGCTAATGTTTATACCATTTTAAGATATCTGATATTTTAAGCCAAGGAAGCCTCTTAGAACATTATGGTGAAAGACTAGATACCTAATACTGGAATAATACAGCCGTTCTGAAAACCTCAAACTATCCAGCGCCACACCGCAAATAACTATGATTTTAAACAAAATTGAGTGAAAGAGAGAGAAAAAGTATAAAGAAACAGAGAGAAGGAGAGACATAACTAAAAATTACTCAAGCCCGTGAAATTCCTTAGACAGCAGAACTAGCAGTGAAGGCTAAACGCTCCAGAGTCTGTGAGTTGGCAAACACAAAACATTGCCACAGCTTGAAATCTAAGGCTTCAAAATGCACCCATCACAGGCTCTGATAGGACTTGAATCACCAATCACAACTTTGAGCTCAACTTAAGCGCCAATCACAGCCAGGATTACAGAGCAAGGCAATACGTGCTGGTGATCTGATAAGACAAGCTCTCTTTTTCTTAACTGGTAATTATGTGTATTTAAAACTGTGATCGATTATTCACCATCAAACATCACTTCTTTGTGACTTTTGAGCTTGCAGTGTGGTATGAATAACAAAGACACTCCAGCTCTCAGCATTTTTTCCATTTCTTTCCATTTTTGAATCTCACTATATAACTTTTTGGTGAAACACTACAATCATGCCTTATTTATTTGCCTGAAAGACAATCTTAGCTTTCACTTCACTTTCCCACCAGTCTGTCCAGCTGCCCACTGCCAGAAAGCATTTTGCTGGGGACAGTGTGGTCCTATTGGAGCAGCAGGAATTCACAAACAGAGGGGGCAAACCAAGGTTACTGAGACGGAGGGCGCAGGCACGCTCCCAAATGAGGCAGGCGGCGACGCAGCCAGCAAAATCTGGGGTCCTTCTGCTGACTAGCCACGCTAGGACTCATGGGAAGGGAATGCAAGACCCTGCCACGGGCCAAGTTTGGAGGAGTGTGGAGTGAGAGACAAACTGTTTGAAGAGGACAGGGTTAGCACATGGGAACGCTGCATGTGCGTGCGTGTGTGTTTAAAAACCTTGACAAGTAAACTCTGGCTGCCATCACTCGTCACTTCTTTGTGTTGGAAAAGACCGCCTTGCCACACCCCGTGGTATTCCCGCGCAGGCCAAGTCTTCTCCCATTCCAATGAGGAGACATTAAGGGAAGAATAATCACTTTGGACGCAGGCTGCCAATTTAGTCTGAACTTATTTATCTCATTTAGAGTCAGTTTGGAGGGATATACACATGGCAAATACCGACTTCTCAGTTCCCACAGACAGAGGAAGAGAGACCGCTGGCAGGGCTGACAATGTTTCCTCCATTGAGCTTTTCTTTACTGTAACAAGAGAGGGGGTGACAACGGTTTGCCAAACCCTGACAACTGCAATCCTGTCACTGCTTGCTGCCAGTTCATCTGTGAGGTTTTTTTGCAGTGGATGCTTTACCACTAATTCAATTTCTTCTGGTGTTTCAAGCATTAAATTCGAAATTGGGATGTCCTGAAAAAGCAAGCTTACCTTCACAAACAAAGTCACATACATACATTCACATACACACAGTGGATGTGGAGGACAACAGCCACTGTAGTGGCTCGCCTCCACCCAAACCACATGATGCAGGGACCCCCCAAAAACTCATATCCTACATGGCTCTGGCTACGCATACTAACTAGCCTGCGCAGCACCCAAAGGGGGTACAGTAATGCAACTGGAGATGGCCTCTCTTTTTATGGAGCATGCACACATGTTAGCACACACACTCACACACATTAGGTTTAGTCTAATTAGCGCTGGTATTTTCAGGGCTTGTTTGCGCAAATTGTAAATGTGTGATGTGAATTAAAATATGGCCAGGGTTTTTGTTCCCAATAAAAAAATAGAAAGGGGTTTCACCTTGCCTCTTTGTTGGGGCTCATATGAAAGTAATTTAGTCCAGAGAGAGAAAGAGAGAGAGAGAGAGGTACAGAAAGAGAGAGGTAGTAAAAGAAAGACAGAGAAAGAAAGAGAGAGAAATGGAGAGGCAGAAAGAGAAAGGGGGAGGGAGATACATTCCGTTTGGCCCAGAGTGAGAGGCACTGTGGGTGTCTGAGGGCCCTCGCTGCCAGTAATTGCTTCCATATAGGACCCGTCCATGGTCACACACACACACACACACACACACACACGCATGCTGTATGCATACACACACGTACACACAGTACAAAATGTAAAAGCAAACACTTTTCTGTAAAAAAAAATCCAGCTTTCAATAAAAATGAATAAAACAGTAATCACGTTACATGAAAGTACAATACAAGTTTGCATTTATTTAACCACCGAATCCTGTTTTATATGAAATATGTCATAAAACAAAGCATAAGCCATAGAGCTACTGCATGAGGTGATGAAGCACAGTAATAAGTTACAAGAATGAGAGGGTATAAAAGTATAAACGAAATCTGATTGTATAGAAATTTATGAGAAAATTGCCCTGCCTTCGATGTGATTTATTACATCAGTAAACATCTTCCCAGTGAGTTTAGTCTCAATCGCTAGTTTCAAGTCTTCTTCAATACAGCATGATTTTCATTTTGTAAATTATGGTCCCATTTAGAGTAAAATAGCCGATAAAGTATGGTATGCTTAAGGGCCTGGCTACTTTGTGATTGACAAGTCACTCTCCAACGACGCATATCCCTTTCCAGCTCCACCTTCTCGTCCAAATATGGTCACTTCTTGCTCCAAAAAAAACAAGATGGCGACAGCCAAAATGCCCAACTCAAGGCTTCAAAACAGTAGTCCTTAAACCAATGAGTGACGTCACAGTGGCTCCGACCACTCTATCATTTTATGTTATTTTCAAAATCTGATACAAATCTACCCGTATATCAAAACGACCCTACAGGTACACGCATGAACTTGTTCTGGACAAAACATGACTTACATCTAACAGTGATGTTCTTGTCTTTCTGTGAATTAAATCAAACTGATGACAGAAGCTCCACTTTTCCCAGTCTCACCTAGCACCAAGCCTCTGCCAGTCTTAAATTCTTTCCAACATTTGTCTTAATTCTGTTGCTTACAGCCACTGTTGCTAAGCAACAGTTCACGTCAGCAGGTGTAAATTAATATATTTACTGTACATGTAAAAAATGAATAAGTCAATGAATGAGATATTCTCCGTGTTTAAAAAGATCATTCTATATGTAACCAAAGTATGGAATCTTTACTAGTTCAATCATTGTAATGTGTTCGTCACATTGTCTTTTTGTTGACATAAAGGTTTATTCAAGAGATTCCCAGCCATTGTACACTAAAATGCTGAGTTAAATTTAATTTCAGATATGCTTTACTGGCAAAAAGCATTACAGTACCTCAGTTACAGATCTATGCATTCTTATTGCCTCTCCCTGTATCACTGTGAGTGTGTATATTTCAGTACATAGACAGTGTGGGCTCTAGTTTAATGTATTTACAGGGTCCTTTGCCATACAGCGAGTATCATGTGCACTCTTTCTCAGTAAAAGGAGTGGGTCTGAAGGGGCAACAATAAAAAGAAAACATACAGTGTTAGGCATATGTAACCTTATGTGGCTGTGACTACATTAGACTGCCATGGACTACCTCTCATGTCAACAACAAAGAAAAAAATCTCCTTTTCCAGTTTCTTCATACATAGCATAAATTGACTTACATCATTTCATACACAAACAGAGAACAGAGAGAATGAAGGAGACAGGCAAGGAGACAGAGAAAGAAAGATGCAAATAAAACATAATTTAATAGGAAGGCTGAGATGGAAGGAACAGGTAAGCAGAGAGGGAGATATTTAAAATCTGAGTAACTGAAAGAGGAAATCAGTTTTGCCATTTAAACAAGTTATAGCCAATTTATCAGGTGCAAAAGCACATCAGAGCCTTGAACTTGGACAGCAAAAGAGCCAACTACATAAAAATGAATCTTAACTTTACTAGGTTCTACTGGAGTTTAAATAGCAGAATGACTCTGCGTCTGTGTGTGTGTGTGTGTGTTTGAGGTTCAAAGCGTTAATGTGACTAAGCCCACTTGAGAACGTTAGCATGGCAAGCTGAACAGGTGTGGGCTACGTTTTCAGCCACTAAAATGAATGAAGTCACCGAGCCTGCCTTACACACACATGGAGACACATACACGTACCCACACATCCGTGGTTCCCACCTGAGCAGTAATTTTAAATGACTGTGAGCCTGTGTGACTGAATCGGCCGAGCTCACAAATCAAAGGCACGTGGGGTTAGTTGAAGATTTCCAATGAAGTTTGCAGAACACAAGCGTGCATGTAGGCCTATGTATGCTGTGCAGGTGTCTGTGTGTGTGTCTACACTATGCATGTGTGTAAATTACAAAGCAACAGACAGAGAGACTTGACTGCCCTCTCCGGGCTTGATCAGATCTTTAGGGAAGCTCAGATGTCACATACTATTTCATTATCAGAGCATGAACATTAAACATTGCAGATATCAAAAATAACTACCCTTATATCGTCCCTCTGCCACCACACACATGCTGTAGCCTGACCCTTAGGGAAAACTGCTGTAAATTGGTGAGCGCGGTGAGTTTGGCATTGTGTTTTGTGTTGGTATGTACGTGTGTGTGTGGGTGTGTGTCCTGGAAGAGTGGCTGTCACCGTATGAGTTGCCGCAGTAGATAAGGCAGTGTACCGCGGCGGTGCTGGTAATGATGCTGGGACCACTGAGACAAGTGTAGGGGAGGTGTCTCTGCTGCTTCTTGCTGATCTCATCACATCACTTCACACACTCTTCATACACAGCCTCACAACAACTTCCTCACATATACAGACAAAAAGCGTGCATACCGGCAAAAATGACAACTTTTAATTTCTCTAATGTGTTTCTTTTTTCTAATCCTGTTGTCTTTCTCCCCCTGTTTGCGACGTCTGCTCTTTATAGCTGAATATTCTGTATTTTTAAGAAATGTACTAGTATCAAATAAAAAAAACTGCCAAGCAGGTAGGGAAAAAAATCTTTAAACTACTATAAAATTTAGGCCACTATGAAACAATTTCCGACCTTAAAACAAACAAAAAAGACAACGAAACTGTAGTAATATAAGATAAAGGTTCTTGAAACTTGATTATTTTAATTACATAATAAAATTAAATGACAGAGTCATTTTTAAATGAGGCTTAATTTAATTGTTTCAAGAATTTTCTAAAATTAAAATTTTCTTAAAATTGCAGTGATTTGCTTGTTCACCTACATTTTAAATTACTCTTACTATATAATTTCAGCAGTGATGACTGTGTCTTTAACCAATTCCAAAAAATGAATTTTTGTCTTGCAGATTTAAAGAGGCACTCCATCAATTTTACACATGAATTTGAGTTTACTCGTCATGAAGAGTACTACAAAGGCTGTGAAAACAGTTGTATAATGTCTTCTGTGGTGCTAGAGGAGCTTTGTCAAGTCATCCTCATGACGTCATCAGGGGTATCCACTTTAAGATTGGTCTGAGAAAAAACATAGTTTTTTCTTAGATGTCTGGGATACTAATGTGACAACCATGCAATCCACTTTTCCCAATTGTTTTAGCTCTAGTTAGAAAAATAGATTTATTGTCTTACTTAATAATGCAAATTTGTGTTTCTTTTGATTTAAAAAAAAGATGTAATAAACATGGCAACTAGCTGAAAGTGTGCATTTATTTTTTTTAATTCAAGGTAACGCAACCACACATCCAATTCTTTCAATCAATCTGTTAGTGAATATCAATACTTAACTTCCTCCTTTACTAGCAGAGATGACTATGTGGAAAAAATCACAGCTGCCTGGTGAAAGAAACCAAGAAAACAAGGAGACCACACTGACTTTGTGAACAAAAAAAATTTCCTTTTCTCCACTATTAAAACATAGAGCAGGCATCAGATGTCAGCTCTTTATTTCTAATCGCTGTTATTTAGGTGCCCTAGTTGGCTGGACTTCAGTGTTTGGCAGTTGTGAGCACCTCTAAGGAAATCAAATGAAAAATCTGGTTCAAAACCTGCACGTATATGAAACAAGCTTTTATTTGAGCTGTTTATAGTGCACTCTGGAAACAAAAGAAAAATTAAAAGGTATGTGATTGAAAAAAAACTGTGGGATAAACAGTGGCATAGACACAAAAACATGCATAATTTTTCCCATTCCCTACCAAAGTTAATCATTTTTTCTTCAGTCAAAGTCACAGAGTCACACAGAGGATGTGGGAAGAGGTTAGTAAAACCCTATAACAGAAACCTCCACTGTCCTATGTCTAACCCTAAACCGCTGGTGTTTCCGCATGTAGTGTTAGAGAGGTTTGTGGTATAAACGGGTCGTGGTCCAGCAGGAACAAGGCTTGAGAGGACATCAGAACGCACTTAATCTAAACAGCATTTCCTATCTTGGGCTGTTGCTACAGAAAGCAAGCCAAAACCACACAGTGTCTGCACACACACGCAGTCAGGAGCTCTGTGTGTGTGTGCGTGTGTATACTGTGAGGTTGTGAAGATGGCTGCTTCAACCTCAATCAAGGGGAGAACGACAAGAAAACAAGCACAAGCTCAGGTAAACAAATGGGGGCAGAGGGATTCATTGAGGAGAGACAGAACCCAAACAAACTATGAGATTGATGCAGATGAAGATTAGTGCAGGGTGGGGACGTAAAGAGGGGGTCCTTAATGTATGTGACACAACCGAACATGCGCACACACAAACACTTCTTTCCACAGGTCATGCATAGTCCTAGCTAGAGGCCGCCAACAAAGCCTAAACAGTGGGATTAACTGAACACAACACTGACGCTTTGGCTTGTGTCTGCATAAGGGAGAGAGAAGGAACTGTAAACTGTTTACAGGGGATCGCAGGCTTGGTGCTCTGTGTGTGTGTGCACGGGTGTGTGTGTGCGTGTGTGCGTGCGTGCGTGCGTGCGTGCGTGTGTGTTTACAATGCAATATTGCGGCTTTTGTGATGTGTCGACTCCTCTCTGATTGGACCAACAAGGAGACAGTGGCATGTGTCCATACACAAACACACATGCTGCTTACAGTTAGGGAGATGGACACTGAAATGTATTCAACAACACGCACACAACGACAGAGAGCTAATTGTATGTGACGTGTGACTTATGTCACTTTAGTCTTTTGTCACAAGGACAAGACAGGACCTCAAGGCGCCCTTCATGTCAGCTGATATTGTGCTTTTTGTGGTGCATAAAAATCAATATTTTCCCAATAATCAAATTATCACAAACCAGCAGAGCCTGGGGTTCTGAAGCCCAGGTTGGTAATCCAGCCTTGTTCATAGCTCATCACTTGACTGGGCTGAGTTTGCTAAAATGGTGAGGGTTAACCCACAATGGTCTTAGACTTATGGCAAATGGGCTTCATTACAGGCTGCTAAAAGCATAAATATTAAATAATCAATTACATTATTTCATCTTATTTTCAATTTACCATAACCTTCTGGACAACAGCTTGAGCAACATCCTGTTGTCGGGCCAGATTTTTAGGAATTTGTGTAAAATGCGTTGTTGGTGTGTCCTGGTGGCCTACAGGGTTAAGACACTGATGTTTGTGGTTTGAGCCGGCTGGGAAGTTTTGTTTCATGTCATCCCTCTTCTCTTTCCTGTCATTTCCTGTCACCTCTCTCCTGTTGCCATCAAATAAGGGCAAGAATGTTTGTTCCCCTCAAAAAAGTGCTAATGTAATTTTGAATTAGGTTTTCTTACAGTACTTGCAGATATTATTAAATGTGGCAAACAGAGATAGACTGGATATGACATTTCCCCTCTCTGTGCCTTCAGCAATCAAGCCACTGTGGGAGGATTGCATGTTTCTTTTTCAAAAGAATCACTACATCTTTTACACCCTTTGCCCAGTGGCGCGAATATAGACAAACAAAACTGTCCAAAATTTTACACAGCAAACAACAGTTAGGCTCTTTTAAGTGCGCCTTCACATGTTGCTAAATGTTTGATGCTGCCTTTTGCCTCGCAGCAAATGTAGCAGGCAAATCTATGTCACTGCAGCGTTTGTTTCTTTTCTTATTTAAGAAGAATAACTGTTTGTTGGGCCACATTTGTTGCTTGATATGAAAGCATTTTCAGGTTCAGGAAGCTGGGGAAAAAAAAGCTCTGAGCAGAACAAAAGAGAAAGCGGGGAGTTTTGAGTCAGACCTGCTAGCTTACAGTTTCTGACTCATCTCAGTAAAATGACCCCTAGTGTTCCTTAGTGCTCAAAATAAGAGTGGCAGCTACATGCTAAAACAATTAGCTTCTCCTTCGCAGGCTGAGGAACAGCTGGTACATTAAGAAGCTAAACAAGTAAGGGAGGCTGAAGAATATGGCACAAATTTATTCTCTATGTGTGTGTGTATTTGCGTGTGCGTGAGTGTGTGACAAAGTGCCTCCCTCAGAGAAAGAGGCTCTGATTGTGCAGACAGAGTGGCTGTGTGTGATAATGGTTTCCATTAACCTGGGCTGAGTTGGAGGACCTGTGAGACTCTCCATTCATCCCTCGCTCTCTCTTTTCCTTTCACTCTTCCTGTCTCTTTCTATCACACACACACACACACATCCCATAAGTATAAGGACCCTTATAGTGACACAACCTGCCAGAGAGGTAGACTATTTTATTGTGTGACGATGGGCAAAATGGTCAGAACTTTATCAAGAAACCTGAAGTCTGCAAAACATTGAGCATATCCAAACCATTAGTACTTCTTTGTCGTTCCGTGTTATCTAAAGAGTAGACATGAGAAACGTGGCCCTTCACACGCTGAGAGCCTCTAACTTTCTCCATCAATACAGCTTGCAGCCAAGTGAGTAAAGGAGAGGGTGAAGAGAGAGCTAAAGAAATACGGTAGAGGGCAGGAAAGAGACAGAGGCAGCAAAAAAGACCTTTCTTTACCTGGACCCTCTCTATTAGAGCAATACTTGTAAAGCACAATGCTCCTCAGAAATGCTTTGACTAGAATGTGGACATGTACAGCAGTGGCTCCAGCAAAAGCATGTCACGTAGTAGTGAATAGGAACAGAGGAGGTAGTGTAGCAATTATTCCAGAGAAGCCATTAAGGGCCAGGGGTGGCTTCTTAAGACTATCACCGCAGCTGACTAATGGACAACCTTGTTTCCTCACTTGCTCACATCCTGGATTTGTCTCTTCTGGCTCTCTTGAAATAAAATAAAATCCAAAGTATTCAATATGCTGAGCAGAGTTTTTACAAAGCGAAAACATGGTTTTATTCCTTTAATGGCGTGTGTGTGGGTGTGTTTGTGTGTGTGTGTGTGTGTGTGTGTGTGTGTGTGTGTGTGTGTGTGTGTGTGTGTGTGTGTGTGTGTATGTGTGTGTTGTTTCCTCCATCCAGTGCAGGTTTGGCCCCAGGGCAATAAGTCACCAAAGCCACCCCCGTTCTTTTCCTCCCTGCACACTTCTCCATAACACACAAGACATGTACTGTAATATTGCATAAAGTGTGATAGTAAAGAAGAACAATGTCAGCTTTACAAGGCAGTTTGAGGGCCTAACACCACGAGGCAGAGGCCAAAAAGTGCTCCTCAGTGGTGACACTGTTTTGTGTAAGTAGACAACAATGTCTGATAATTAGGAAACGAGTCTTTTTGGACAAAAATGTATTTGTTGTTTGTGAAGTCCATAAAAAAGAAACTCAAGACCTGCAAACATCCAAAATAAGTAATTTAAAGGTCTAAAATACAGGTAAAGTTTAGTGAGTGTAATTCACACTCTGAGAAATAAAATATACACTCTAGGTTTAAGCAGGCTTATCCATAATAGTTCATGTGCATCGAGCAGTAGTACTCATATATGGCAAAGCCTTTAGTTAACATTTCGTACAAGTTCCTTTTTTTATTTCAAGTCACTTAACACCACTGTCACCGGAACCGGGCTAGCTCATGCCATTTTTTTATTTAATTTAGTTAATAAAGCCGGGGGGGGGGGGGGGTTATTCCACAGTTTCACATCATAGTTCCTAGTAATGCCTCTATGAAATTTAAGACAATTTTATTCACTATGAATCCATACACATCATGTCAGTTATTATAGCTGCAGGTCTACTGTAACTATTGCAATGAAAAATGAAGCATCAGGTGCTACTTTTGCCAGATATGTTGGAAGGAAGGCGATGAAGCATGCAGTGTGATCTTCTCCATCCGCTAAACCTGGTGTTTTTGGATGAAGATGTGGACAGAGGATTTGTGGGAATAGGTGGTCCTAAGGAAGTTCAGTGATGTAGAACTGGAAGAGAAGTTTTAATTGTCTTTAGATTTTTCATGTATCTGGTGTGTGTTCGCAGCTGTACTAGATTGACTCCAACCCTCGTAATGACTGACAGCGAATCAGCTGGTCAACTGTGCACTTCTCTGCCGAAGTTGGTGTGGTCATTTTGTCATCAACCTGCTGGTGGTTGTGCTTGATTTAATCTTTGGAGCTGGTGTGCATAATTGCACTTTTCCACTTTGCTACCTTCAGACGGTGGTATAAGTAGTTAACCAACAGAGGGAGAAGCAGCAAACAAGCTGTTGTGAGTGAAAGATGCTGGTAAGAAGCAATGTTTTACTTATATTATTGCCACAATCAAAAGAAAGTATTATTACTCTGCATTTAGAAGTAGGCGCTGGTTAAAGAACGCATGATGAAGGTAAAAGAGACAGGCAAAAGCAGTGAATGGATGCGTCTCCAATGACTAAAGTGTACACTGCAGAGTACGCTTCATTTCCAAGTGCATTTATATTCTCACTTATGCAAGTCACCAAATTACCAAACAGGCACAAATGAATAAAAAACTAAACTCCCTGTGTCTGAGGAAAATGACACTTGTGCACCCGTACAAACCTCCTGGTGTTGAGAGAGGATTGGTTTGAAAGAAAATGAGGGTTTGTGTATTTTTATCAGTATCAGCTTTATTTGAATTTATAATATATATATATTTATAACTTTATATTTTTATTTTACTTACACAAATTACATTTAGCTTACACTCAACCCCATGCAAACACACTCACTCAAAACATACATTCACATGACTGTGCATGCACACACACACACACACACACACACACACACACACACCTTTCTGAAATGTGTGTGTTGAAATGACACAACACTTATTAGCATTTCATTGTCATGGGTGCCTCTGCTGTTTGCCCTGGGCATTGCTGTTGGCACAATCCAACATCATAGACATAAATCAAGTGGGGGGAACAGAGAGACAAAGAGAAGGAGAAGTGGGGAATTAGAGAGTCAGAGAGACTTGATGCTCTGAATTAAACATGTTTGATTGTGACTGGAGATGAATGTGTGTATGGCCTGTAAGTCAACATGCATGTTGGCACCTCTTAGCCATGCTTAACCTAGCATGAGAGCTAACAGTGGTGAGCTCTGAGGCCGAATCACTTACGTGTCTGCAGGGAGAACAAAAACAGAAAAAAGAAACTTACCTTTAGAATGGAGAGACAGCGGCAGGAGCACATAGGGAAAAAAGGATAACAAAGAAGTTAGAATTTTGTTTTTCATACACATACAACTGATTAATTTTGTTAACAAGGGATAGCGGTCCAGTTTTTACAACTATGAACCAAATTGCGTAAAAACAAACAAAAGTAGAAGAATGATGCCATTTCTTTATCAAAGTCTAAACCATTAACACAACATAACACTCTCCGCCATGCAGCCTGTGCTTTCAGGAGGCTCTGTGAAGCTAACTAAGGGTTAAACTGGAGGTACATATTTCGGAGACAACCTCGCTTCAGATGAGCTGTGCGGCTGCTCTTGTGGCGGTAATGGGAAAATTGCACTGAGAGGAAGGACACACGCAATTAGAATCTGGCAAGTCAGTCGGCGGTGGGTGGCGGGAGGTGGGGAGGGAGATACAGGAGGAGCGAAGGAAAGGAAGAGAGGGACAAGGAGGCAGGGCCCAGCGGACAAGAAGTGATTTAGTTGAAATCTGGCTTTTTGTGCACTGGGTAAACGCCTCTCGCTGTCTGCTGGCTGGGGCCTGTCCTCGCCCGCCTCGGTGACAGCAGCCCAGATGTCAATCAAATTAGTGCCCATTTACTGCTGATTTGCCCGTGTCATTCGCAATCTCCCCTTTCTGCCTCTGATGGGGTGCCACAGAGAGGAGGGAGTGACAGAGGAAGAGAAAAGGGGAGAGGAGAAGATGGAGGGAGAGTCACTTTATTGCAGTCTTTCTCCGTGAATGTCATCTGCCCACTTATCGCGCATTCCAGTGGGACGGAGTGAAGGAGGAGAGAAGGAAGAGAGGAGATCCTTTGTTCCGTGGAGTGGCTCACTAGCACATGCAAATAGGGCGTCAGCGTCAGGGGAGAGTCTGGCGCGGGTTTTAATGGAGTTGGGGCAAACTCATTTTACAGCAGAGAGCCACAGAAGAGGAGGATAATAATATCACTGTGCGTGTGTGTGTGTGTGTGTGTGTGCGTTGTGTGTGTGTGTGTGTGTGTGTGTGTGTGTGTGTGTGTCAGCGGGATGGTGTTTATAAGACATTGGGCTGATAGAATACTTAAAATAAAAAAGTGACTCCTGCAATCTGATAGATGAACGAACACTAATTCAAAGCATCAGCAGCCTTTAAAAATCCTTTATAGTACTTCTCTTTTACTTCATATGCAATTGTGCTTCCTAGTGGTGCTGTTTATATACCCTGGCAGACTGCTTAGAGACACCAAACACAGACAAAAAAAAGAAAGGGGAGATGAAGAAGGAGTGAATGGGGGGAGGTAAAAAGGGTGTCCTGATTGATGCCGTTTGATTCAATTTCCAGCGTGTGGAGACATTTCAGGGCCCCGGGGGCCTCTGTGTCTTCACAGGAGCAAAGGAGGGAAAGATGGTGATAGGCTAGGCAGGAGGGGAGGGGAGGGGGCTCAATAATTTGAGATGTGCCTTTCAACAATGAAGGGAGCTGATGTTCAACTTATTCTCCAAATCTCTGGTAAAAGACACACCTAATTGGCTTGAAATAAAGGCAGAGAGTAAGAGGGATAGAGAGTATAGAGAGAAAAGCTTATCTTCAAACATTTGCTGCATGCCAGCCACAAACACACGCACATACACACATACTGTATGTACAATCTCTATGAGAAAGGGGTTGCATCTGAAGTGTGTATTGAACAGCACACATAGAAACGGAAGTGTTTTTATCAGCTGTCATTTCTTTGATGTCTCTCAACTTTTCATCGATCTCACATGTGACAGCTGGCTAGTGCAAAATGCAACCCTCTATGACATTTACAAATGGTGAAAATTTCAAAATGGTGTGATGATAAGTTCATCTCAAGTTTGTAGTTTTGCACACTCCCCCTGCTCTTTGTCACATACGTACTATATATGGAAATCAAACGAAAGTGGATTTTATTGCGCGTAGCTACAACTGTTATTAACATAACATGGCCACCGCTTAATGAGCAGTGGGAAAAAGTGCCATTCAGTTGTCAGGTCCCAATGAGAGACACAAAAATGCATATGGAAGCTTGTATGCTGGCTTGGACACACACACACACACAGACACACATACACCCAAGGGGAGGGTGGAGGGTTGGGCCTGTCACTGTTCCGTCACTGACTCCTTCCATTTAATGCTGGTCCTGTCATGACAAGACAGGAGCAGAATGAAGTGGATCACCTACAGGCACCACACCTCGCCTGGTGTCTCTCTGGCTGCCTGCTGATCTGGCTGAGCACAGACAAGGCAATGTCACCCTACAGTTCACATCAAACATGTGGAGCTCTCTGACTGAACAGGACTGAGGACTGCAAATTAGGTCCTGAAGCAAAGATTTGTGAGTTTGAGAGACCAGAAAGAATTTTTTTTTTTAGTAGTAGACATACAGGCAGAGGGAGAGAGTTAATCACTGTCTCTATGTGGGTAAATTACCTGAGTTGATTTCAGTCCAATCTGCCTCTCAGTCTCTAGAGGGGAGGAGAAATGTGTGGGGGTGACATTTCCCAGAATTCACTGCCTCCCTGCCCTATTCCCCGTGGGTACACGTACACCTACACACACACACACACACACAATCTTTCAAGCAATACAGACATTCTGCATCCCCAGTTGACACACATTCTTCTTTTGCAAATGACGTCACGGATGGCCTACGCTTCTTCCCGCCATCATCAACCCCAAATTTCCTTAATGCATTATTAGGAAGGCATGAATTAGCACCCATGTGCTTTTAGTTTGTGTGTTTGATTGCTGTTTCGCTTCAGCAATGGCTGCATCGGGCCTTCAGTTAGGGGCAGGCGGGAGAGACAATGCAGAAGAGGAGAAAGAAAGACGGAAAGAAAGAAAGAAAGAAAGAAAGAAAGAAAGAAAGAAAGAAAAGAATAAGGAGAGAGTAAGTCAAGGAGGGAAAGAAGAAAGTTAATGTCAGGATGTGCCCCATAATGACTAGTATAAGCTCTAGTGGGAGCTTCCTCTCGCGCCAGTTCCAGAGAGGGTAGCTTGATTGGGGATAATTGGCTAGCCTTCACTAGCGGTTAGCATCCAGGCGTGGAGACAGGGGAGGGCACAGGGGAGGGCACAGGGGCTTGGCACACACACACACACACACACTTACACTCATATATATACACAAACATATACACGTTTGCAAATACAAATTCATGTGCAGAGACACACAGGACAGGCCAGGGTTGAGTAAGAAAAGACAATGTCCAAAGTGCCAACAGCTCTACTGCAACTTCAAGTCTGTTTGCTCATATTTATATAAGAACCCAAGAGTAAAGTTAACATCCCAATATCCATCTCAATTCCTGTGTAGCTCATGTACACACTTTACACCACACTATTTTACATATATTCATTTAACTTACATACTTAAACATACCAAAATGTGATGTTTTGCACAAACTGATCACATTAGAGCACCGCTGCAGAGCACAGCAATCATTTAATAGTTGTGCAAAGTTGCATTTCTCTGATGGCCTTCTCAAGCTCCTATTAATCACAGTCTAAAAGCAAAGCAATAGGCGGCTGAGATGGGAAGGAGCGCTCGTAAAACAACCCACACTCCCTTTAGCTATAACAGCACACACACACTTTCAAAGAGATAATTTTAAAGAGCCACCCGCTCCCCCGGCCCTCTGTTGTGCCAACAGCGGCTCCATCAGAGCTTTTGTGCCCCCCGGCCCTGGGGGCGCACTGTACGAGCCACATGTTGATAGCAGCCAGCCAGTAACTCAAAGAAACACAGCAGTCCACACTCAACGGCAATAAGCAGGTTGTCTCTAAGAGGAGGTAAAACACCTGAGATGTCTGGGTCACAGAGACCTAAGAATAAAATCCCCTATTAACTTTCATACAGGTACTGTATGTGACTTTACACATATTTTCACATTATAATCCCACCTAAATCATACTCTAAAGTCCCTCTGGTACCTTTATTGGGTAGTTACTCTGCAATGCCTTACAGTAGATGGATTACTTTTTTGTAGTAAAGATTGGGCTTGACCATTTGAGGAAAATGTATTTCACATTTTTCTAACTAGTATTATTTTCTACCCTATTAATCAGAAAATAATCTTCAGTTGCTTGTCGCTGAGATCTTGCCAGGGTTCTTTTGCTCAGCCAGTCAGTTAGAGAAAAGTCGACTTCTCTGTAGGCTCACCTTGTTTTAAATTTTTTTTAAATGTATAATTTAGCTTGTTTAGCTCATTTATGATATCCTCATAAATGTGACCTAGATATTGAAATCTAATCATTACATTCAAAAGTGGCCCGCTATTTTTTCAGTCATAAAAAACAATAGAGTGATGTTTCTTCTTCCACAAAACAATCTTAACGGTAACAAGCTACAGATGAGTTCATATGTTTGCAAAAGTCTTTATAGTCAGTGAAATCAAGTAGCCGCAGGTTGAAACCTTCACTTACTACAGCTTGTGCAGCAAATGTTGATGTAAAACTTATAATTCAAATTGCAGCTCTTGTGTATTGAAAATTGCAATTTAAATACAAATGTTAATCATTCAACACAATTCTT
The DNA here is from genome assembly GCA_011952105.1 of Coreoperca whiteheadi. Taxonomy (NCBI): domain Eukaryota; kingdom Metazoa; phylum Chordata; class Actinopteri; order Centrarchiformes; family Sinipercidae; genus Coreoperca; species Coreoperca whiteheadi. The sequence goes on along the minus strand of CM022472.1, from coordinate 12,033,200 downwards.
AACACTACATAATACTATTTGTTTAGTTATTTTTAAAGAGTTAGTTACTTTACAACTTTGCATTTTGTTACTTATTTTCCTTATCCATTATATCTACTATATACTTTAAGACCCAAACCTGTCATATTAGCCCAAAGTGGAAGTAGGACTGAGGAACATGACATATTTTTCGTATATTTTACATATTTCCTCATAACAGAATCTCCCATTCAGTAAATGTTCGGTTGACTTTCTGTCCAAAACAGTTTTAATTTCCAATTTTCCTCAAAATCATAAATTTAATAATATAGTACAGCTAACAAAATTTACAAACCTTTGGGTAAAGTTTTTTTTTCATTGTTAATATGAAAGTATTCCAAGGAGTTGTTTTATTTGTTTAGCATTTTAAAATAACCAGTTATTATTTGGTATTAAGTAACTCTGCTTCTAACAAAAAAAAACAGGTCAGAGATAGCTGAAGTTCCACCTTTGTCATTGCACAACTTGCATTGTCTACTGAGCTGCTGTAACAACACATCACTTCTGTTATAATCAGTAAAGTTCACAGAGAGCTTCCTCTGGCTTGCCTCACGCACACAGACACACACACTGGATGCCTTAATGAATTAACGAGGGTCTGCAGCCACACCCCTCACTTCAAGAGCTTCAAGGAGGTGGACAGAATGTGAGGTTGGAGTGGAGAGGGGACTCAGGGGCTGTTTTGAATGGCAGGAAATCCCCGAGATGTTTTCTGTACTCTCTGCCACAACCTAAGGCCCTGCTAAGGTGGTGAAGGGAAATTGTGTTTGTGACACACTTACAATACAGCTTTCTTCTTCGTTTCTGTCTTTCTTACTTTGTCTGTTGCTTTTCTCTTATGCCTCTTGCTCTCTCTCTCACACACACACACACACACACACACACCCACAAACATACATAAACATGTCTTACACAAACCCTCTTTCTGCAGCCAGATGTCCTGGGAGAGGGAGGCCAACGTGCCCTTTCACTTAAAACAGCACACACACACACAAACACAGAGTGGAGTGTCAGTGGGCAGGGGAGTGTCCCTGTGCAGGAATGCGGGGATGATAAGTTGTGGAGGTGTCAGGGGAGAGACCCATGCTGTTACAGCCAGACACCTAAAAACACTCCACCCCGCCTCCAACTCCTGTCTGATTCTTTCTTTTTTCTTCTTCTCAGTTTTACCCTTCAATCCTTTTTTATATTTTTTGGATTTGTCCGTCCATACATATGTACGTCTGAAGTCCCATTCTTGTGAAAGCAATATCTCAGGAACGCCGGGAAGGAATGTCTTCAAATTTGGCACAAACGTCCACTTGGACACAAGGATGAACTGATTAGAAACGGGTTTTGGGCCATAACTCAAGAACTGATGTAGGGTTGGGAAATATGACTAAACATACCGTACGACGATAGAAATGTGTCCACCGGTAGACATTTGACAATTACATTCCACCGCGGGAGCTATACCTTAGTGTTTCTGCTGTATATTCCGGGCAGGTGATTTGGGCACCAGGTCTGCTTACCACGTTCTCACGTGACATGAGAGTGACAGTTGGTGGCGGTAATGTACCTCTAAGCTGGTTTGCCAACTGCCACTGAAGAAGAAAGTGCCAAGAAAACATGGAGAAGGAGAATGAAATTGTAGCGCAGGAGGCATCCCAACCAACCCAGGGAGAAGGGGACACTGAATAGGTGACACTTTTGACTCAAAGGTCATTGTGACCTCAAAATATGTCTTTAGCCATAATTTAAGAATGAACTGGGCAATTCCAGATTTCACATTACTTTGACTGGGACAACACATTGAGTAAACAATAACTAGCACAGTACGGGCTTTCCTCCATCTCATCTATTCTGTCTTCCACTTCCTGCCTCATTCTGATTTTCGAGCATCATCGGAATCACGTGACTGCAAACAACGAATTGGAGTGCGCCTAGCTAATTGTGATCCTGTGAGTGAGTGAGTGAGTGAGTTTCGCCTACAGTTCATAGAGGCTGCATCTAAAAATGCCAGGGGAAAACAAAATCATCACATTTCCTGTATCTATACTCTAAGAATCCATCTTTACATAATAATAAAGTACATGTGTAGATGTTTAGCCAATACATCTATGATAATCCTTCATTAATCAGTTCAACAATGTACATTATATTCACTGGAATCGTATCATCAATATAGTGATTACTTCCATTTAGCCAAAAAAAATACACTTTTTACCTTTTATTCAGTTCCTTCCAAGTATTCACTACTATATGAGTCTGGACAGACATGGATGTAAACTGTAACTTGACTGGTTGGCAGAGGCATACAACCGCGGGGCGGTAATTCTATTTTCCATTTTTTAAACTTTCTTCTCTCTCCGCCTTTTCTCTTCTCGTCTGACTACAGTTTCACCTCCACCTCTGTCCCGTACACTGACGCTCCATCCTTTGGTCTGTTTAAACCTTTCCCCAAAGATCATTTCCCTTTTATCAGTCTCTCCCTGTTTTTTCTTCACTGTACAAATTCCTTGGCTCAGTGTCAGATCACAGGCTTGCCAGATGTATCAGATATTTCTGGGCAAGATGGATTTTGACTTTAAATTAATGGAATACAGGTTGAATATACATTCTTAAAGATAACTTTGTCCTGCATAACTTGGGATTTACAGTTTAACAGAAGCTGTTTTGTTGGATTTTTACACTTACTTTTAATTGATCATTCACTAAGCCCCGCCACCATTAGCTATTGTTGTTATACCTGTCAAGCACATTATTATGCAGTTTACCATGATAACGGTAACAGATTTAGCCAACAGAATTCTTAGCAAATTTTTAAAACAATTATTTGAAGTTTTTGATTTCAGATAGAGATACAGAAAAGCAAGTTTATAAATTCTAGCTGACCATTGATTTCACAAGCTCAAGCTGTCAGCTGTCCCTGGCAGATTTTATCAGCTGTAGCTAGCTAGCTACCTAATTAGCAAACATTTTCTCCATAAGTCCATGGCGGACTTTTTAAAAGTCTCCAGCTGTGTTGTTTTAAAACGAGAATCTTGAAACAAGAAATGTGGCTATATACAAAGCTACATGTCCCAGGCAAAACGTTAGCATCCTTGCAATTTGAGGATTCATGTAGAAGACATGGTAATAAGAAAACAGCATTGTCCTATTTTGCATATTTTGCTGTGCAAATTAGCTAGTCCTGGTGTTATACTGTATAAGTATGAAAAGGAAAGATGTTAGATCAGATTTTTATTTGTTCAAACCAAAAATCCCTAACACTTTGCTGCTTAGCATATGTTCATATTTTCCAACTGTATATTTTCACTTTTAATGCTACAAGCCAAAAGGCTTCAGGGGTGAAGACTAACTGATGTGTTTGGCAAGCTAACACTATGTTAAGTAACATTGGCTGGGGTTGCTGGATCAAGTGCAAATCCAATACAGAAATGGACAGAGTTGCTAACTTTATCCTAAACTCTGCACCATCCAAAGCAGGTTTCCACACAGTTTTTTTTTCACTTAACCTGTAACCCCGCAATGTAACATACAATGTAGTTAGTTAATGATGTGCTATATGGTTTAGGAAGTAACGCTTGGTGACTACTGTAGGTACTAAGATAGTAATAAATAAAGTAATTGGTTTGGGCTTTTTGGTTTTCTTGTGCTGTTGAAGTATCGTACACTGTTCAAAATGTATGTATACAGAAATTATATAGATGTCTTTATATTGTAATTGTCAACATCTATTATTCATGCAGTGCTTTGGCAATAGCCTACTGTATTTTGTTATGGTCATGCCAATAAAGCTGATTTTGAATTTTTAGTAACAGTGCAGCAATAGAGGTAATACAATAGAGGTAAACACACTGTTTAATCCATTTCTTACACTTCTTCTGGTGTGTTTTTGGTTTTGGAAAGGCTAAAGAAAAAATACCAAACTCTTTCAATGCCAAGTATTGCTTTTACTAGTATCCCATTACCCTGCTTCAACATGTGGAGAAATGCTAAGGTTGACATGCTTACTGAGTTATGATTGGACAATCACGTTTTGGGGGAGGGGTTTAGTAAATGGTGAGTAACCATCTACATGTGATATATATATATATATATATATTTATATATAGCGCATTTTGTTTCTATGTAAGCCTTTAACCCAAACCTCTTAATCTCTCTTCACTCCATGTACCCTCCCTTCCTCCATGATCCCACATAGTGACCAGGTCATGGTGACATCCTGGCTCTGCTTTGACCACTGCTGCAAAAGATTAACATAAAGCCACACTCATAGACACACAAAGGAACACACAAGAAAACCATTACTAATTCTAGATAACCACAGGTTTGAGGGGTTTAGTGACTTAAAAGGAGCTGTCTTGTATCAGTAGCATAAAAAAAAGTGTCCACAGAGGACCCTCAACTGTGTCTAAAGAATCTAACTAATTTTATCTTCAGCCATGGGGAACAATAATCCCCTTTCACACCATTAACAGTTTATCACGCCACGCAGGCTGCTGCCTTTTGCACAGTTTGAAACTCAGACATTTTGGTGAATTGCTCATAGTGGTGCTGGATTATATAAGGTACTTGAGGACACTTTATGAAATATATTTAAAAAATGTAACAAGAACAGGATTGTTATGTTGTAGTTTGGTAAATAGAGGCTATGTTTTTAGCAGGACTCTGAAAGTATAGAGATGGCTAAGAATCCCTGGTTCCCTGTTTCAATTCTGGCTGGGGACCTTAGTTCCATGTCAATCCTTGTCTCTGTCCCCTTCATTGCCTGTCATCTCTCTACTGTGTGCTATTTAATACAGGTAAAATGCCGCCAAAAATAATTTTTAAAAATGTTATGTTAGAGAGACAAATAGAAATAGGTTATATGAGAAGACAATGCATTGCCCCTGCAGGAGCAACAAGCAAACCCCAAAGTTCTATCACTGCCCTCTCCTCCCACTTCAAACTGCATTTCCCCTTAATGATTGCCCCTATAAATATCGCAGCACAGCCTTTTACTCCCCTTGTTATCCTCTGATTTTTTTTCATGGCTTTGAAATTATGAAACCCTGCTCTTCCAAGGACTAAGTACCCATGAAAGCCTGGCTTGTACCTTATTTATTTATCAGTCGTTCTGTGTGCAGAAATTGTGGTTAAATTCTGTTTTTCCTTCTCTGTTTTTTTAATATATGATGCTGGGTGTAGAAAGCGGCTGGCAGTAGCATAGAGGGTGACTCATGCCAATAAAGACTATTGAATAAAAGCAGATGTTAAAACTTTCCCTTGCAATTAAGCACCAGCTAAGTGCTGAGAAGTCATGTGAAGATTAAGGAAACTGCATTCCCAGGCTGCTATGATATCACCTGGTGTTTGAAGTCCTTCTAATGGCTAATGACAGTGAGAGGAAGCATAACTTTGTGTTTATGTATGTGTGTGTGCATTGGAAAAAATCTAGTTTGACATAAATGTGCGTGCGTGAATTTAAATGTGTGTTCTACACCTGAAGAGTATCAGGTCTTGGGAGGCAGAGGGGATTGAGTGTTAGCATCAGCGTCAGTGACTGGGAGGTGATGTGTTGAGACCTGCATCTCTGTTAGACCATGCTCCTTCTTGGCTGCCTGACTGGCCTGCTGTCTCACCCCACCCTGCTGCAGACTGGGAAGAGTGTTTGAGCTTGTAAGTGGTGGCAGGACAAGGTGTACAGGGCGGGATGGTAGCTTAGAGAGGCTTTCCTTTCTCTTTCAATTATGAAAATAATTTCAACAGGAAGTGGTTATCAGAAAGGACGGATTCAAAGGGCTCAAACACATGCAGAGACATTAATGGACAGACACCCAGCAGTTGCGGTAAATTCCATTGAGGCGGAGTATGGTTTTTAGCACACTTTTACACATACAGACACACAATGAGAGGGTACAGCTTTTTTATGGGCTGTCAACAAAACTCTGAGGATCTAATAACAGTGCTGGGGCCAGGCGGTGGCTGAAGCATCCCTTTTAGCCCTTCACAACTTAAGTGGCTGGAAGAGGAGTTAAGGCAGTGACGGGGAGACGAGTGGACGTGAGGTAATTGTCCGAACCAGGTGGAGTGGTTTCCAAATGGGGGGAAGAGAGACACGGGTGAACAAGCAGGAGGATGGACGGACAGGTTTATCGTCACGACGACAGGCGCTCCATTCCATCGCCGCGGTCACCTCTTCAGAGTCGTCAGTGGGGATCAGTGCAGCCCCATTGAACACGTCACGGGGAAATGAGCGGGTTGGCCCTGACAACTGTCAACACTGGGACTCTGGATGGAGTGACAGGAGGCAAAGGCTCCAGAGTCCACAAAAAGAAAAAGAAGAGGACTGCTATGAATAAGAGGTGGTGGAGGGCACAGCTATGGAGGATTAAACCAATTCTGCCACAACACCACAATAGCCCAAAGTACTCCAGGTGGGAGTGAAAAGTCCAAACACTTAACTCAATACAGCTTTGAATTTGTGTTCACACAAACCAAAGGCATCCGATAAATCTCACAAAGGTTTCAAAACACAAAAGAGACTTTCTTGGTTGAGGCCTTACGCTGTGAAATTTCAGTTTATCATTTCATGTGGTCCTTGTAGCTTTAGGCTGCCATTCAGGGTGCTGTGAACACAGCAAAGCGATCATGAGAGGAAAAAATTGATCGATATTTTAGTGACAGCCTCGGGACGTCTGATAGATGCCCCTCTCATCACTCTTGACCATAACCGTGCAATTACACGCACACACCCCTTCCTGTGTCTGTCCATAAATCACAGCATTCACAAGAAAAAGAATGTGACACAGAAAGTAGGCATGGGAGGAGAGGCAGGGAGAGAAGTCTTGTGAACTAAGTCTGATCACTGCCAAAGTGCCTCAGGAGGAGTGGCTGGGGTGGAGGTGGAGGTGGCGATGGTAGATTGAGATGGTGGATAAGACTGACACAGATGAAATACCACTCCCCTTCTCTTCTCCAAAAAACATGCGCAAAGATTGTGCAGTACAGGACACATCTGAGGCCTGTGCCCTTGTCTTTCCTTGCACTCCCTCCCTATTCACCTCCCTCTTGAGGGGGCGCTGGGGAACATTCCTGGGCTCCAGCTCCTCCACTCTGGGCATTAATCCCCTACAGCTGTGCCCCTTACTCCCTGACTCCCTCCCTCCTGCCTCCCCCCTCTATCTCACTCCCCCGGTTCTTTCTTACCTCAACTGGCCCTTCCACACTCTCAATACATTTTTCACAACCTACTCACAAGTGACACATGTAAAGCAGGCCAGTTCAGTCCCTCTACATTCAGCGAAGGACACACATTGCCATGGTGACACAAAAATGTGCATACACAAATACTGTACATACACATAACAAACCATGCACCGCATCCTATTTTATGCTGCTTAGGTCTACCAGACTCCCTGGTAGATAGAAACAGTGTCACACACACAAGCACACAGCTGCAAACGTACACAGAAAATCCCCTCCGGCTGTGCCCCGAAGCCTCTGCTGTGAGACTAGGTTGAGGGCCCGAGGCCCCGGCATCACACACCAGGACCTTAGGATAGCCCAACATGACTTCTCTCCCGTCCTTTGAGACAGACTCCAGCTCCTCCCTCCATATTTAATACTGAGACAGGAGAGACTCAGGGAATAATGTACGGGGGGGACCTGTGAGACACATAAATTATGGAAGAAATGGGAGATAGAGATATATGATACTCTAGATATATACGTGAAACTTTGTCTATTAAAAAATACAAAAAAAATATTATTTTATCAGTTTCTTCAAATCTGAGGCCATATGCTTTTTATTAGATATCTGAAGCTGAGTAAATCTTATTTTGCAGTAACTCTGTTGCCAAACATAGTGATTATTGCTAAATGGTATTTAACCCATTATGATCATGTTAATTGTTAGGATAACAAATGCAGCCCTGCTGCTGCTGGCTGAGCTCAGGGTCTGACCATGGAGGGCCATATAAATATACATGTCTGTATGTTTATGCTTCATGTTGTGTCTGTGCAGATACATGAAGATGAAGATACATGCATGTTTACATTGTGTCCCACTATATGACTGCATTAAAAGGATTTTAATTGACCAGACCACGCTGAGGAAAGTGGTTCGGAAGTATTGGCCCCCCCACCAACTCTCTGACAGACAAGAACAGAGTTAATAAGCCATGTCTCAGGAGGGACTGCTGTGTGTCTGTGTGTGTGTGTGTGTGTGTGTGTGTGTGTGTGTGTCAGGATGCAGGGGCTCACAGGAGCACAGGAGTAAATTAAAACACACTTTAATAAAGTGACCAGAGGCAAGGCCTGTAGGCCACCTCCTTCAACACACACACACTCACATACACGGACACACTCCACTGGGACAGGATGGAGAGGTATCCTGGCGAATGGAATGTGGATAGACGGGGGGACAGAGGCAAAACAGTCCACCGGAGAGAAGAGGGAGGGAGAGGGAGAAAAAGGGGGAGGGGGAGAGCAGCAGCCTTATAGTGTTCTGAGCTCCTCCACTCAGGCCAGGTGTCTCCCAGTCAAATAAACCACTTCACTACATAGCTGTACCTCCCACTGGCTTTTGAAAGCATCCTGTACATGGAACTTTAACCGTATACCTTTTTCTTTTAAATGATAACTAGTCTAAGAGTAGTAGGATTATACTATGTCGAAAAGGAAAGTGGTGTGCATAAAGAGTAAGTTTAAGGATGCAAGCTTGAAGAGAATAAATATTCTTTACCCATATACAAAAGCAAACTTCAGGCATATGCTTTGAATCCTGAAAAGGACCTATTGTTCTTAGGTCAAAACTGGTCAGTTTTTGAATATGTTTCATGAATAAGCCATGTGACTAATAAAGGTTTCTTATTATAATTTCAACCTTGCTCCTGCTTCTACACGTTGGTGATTTAAAGGTGGGGTATGTGATCATAATCCAATACACGTTTGTACACGTTTTTACAGTTTGCTAACCCACAACCTAGCTAACGTTAGTAATATTACTTGCTGTGTCATTATTCGCTTTATATAATGGTATTTGCCATGGTATTGGAATTTTCCAGAATTGCATACCCCACCTGAAAATGTCACTTGCCACTGAAGAAACTAGCGGCAGACGCAAACATCAGATCTCTGTGAAGGGATGAGGAGACTGTAACATTCCTCAAATGTTTACATTAAAAAACATTTTCTGTTTTCCACACGGCTTTCCATCATTTGAGATTTGATTGGTGCTCTTTTAATTACGTCATCTTGTCTTCTGCAATAGTTTACTGACACCCAGCTGGAGAATTAGTGCCACTAGCTGTTTATCTCGTCACACCCAACTCCTAATATTCAAACAACAATGGTGGATGGAAATAAGCATTAATTTGCTAATCTTCTGGCAATTCAATTAAAAAAATTTTGTTGTTTTTTTATTTTGCTTTTATTTGACAGGAACAGCTGAAGAGAGACAGAAATGTGGGAGACAGAGAGGGGGGAGGACAAGCAGCCAAAGGCTGCGGGTCGAACCCGAAATTCACCTTATTATTTGATGACATGCAGAAAAGGGCCAGAGGTTGGAATTGAACCCAGGTCAATGTAGTAAGCACTCAGCCGTACGCACTCTACCAGGTGAGCTACCGGGGCACCCTTGAGAGAAGTAATATTTGAACCAGTGACTGAATTTTGATTCTTCATTTTGCAGTGAACTATCCCTTTAAGTAGACAAATGAAATGTGGCACTGATGTAAGATGGGAACAGGCTGTGTTCCTGTGGTCAAGCATTGTCTGCTCCTTAATAACTCATTTTTGGTATATGAACAAAATACCTCCCACACACTGATCCCATCCCAGCTCCAGTACATTCAAATGGGCCGTTTCCTATGTGCACGGACACACACACACACACACAGGCTGTGGCCAAGTGCTGGGGACTTCCACTGTCATTGCTGCCAAGTTTTCCTAACGTCTTCCAAAGAAGAGTTGAGATAGGAGCTTCTCACACACACTCACACACACAACGCACACACATACAGAGTTGTAAGAGTGCCACCTCTATGAAAACCCTTCCAGCCAGCAAATCATGTTCTGCTGATCCAACGGAAATAAATGTCGCCAGGCAGGGATACAAGGCCACTCATCTCCCCTGTAGTTTTCATCTACTCAAATGAAGTGTGTTTTAATTTAAGCTGCTTTGCATTTGACTGTGGGGCGTCACAGCATGCAATGAGTAATCGCCTTTGATTACAGCACCTCGCCTTACTCTTGCTAAGGGCAGAGGCTCTCAATACATCTATCTATCTACTGTATCTATTTATCTGGTTTATTAACTTGGTTCCTATTTTATTACTTTATTTGAAATCTGGCCATCATCCCTATTGGTGATATAAAATTGCGCTTACCAAGTTAATTGAGATATCTGAGATCTGGTTTGGTTAGAACCTGTCTGATCATCTGACTGCTCATTTTTCTTCCCCCATCGTCCCAGTAATGTAGTTGGGTTCCCAGATCTCAGCAAATAACCTTTTGCTAAGCCCCACCCCCTTTATTTACAGTTGCTACGCCTGTCAAGTTTCCCGTTCTCTCAGGGCACATATGGCGGCTGATTTACCACCTAAACTTCGTAGTTTAATAGTAATTTTTTTGACAATGGGTCCTTAATTTCGGACAGAGGTAAACAATAGCAGGCTTCTTATTCTACTAGTGACCATCAATTTACTGAAATGACTGTATCTAGCCAATTTGATCAACTAGCTAGCTAGCTAATTACGCTAACATAATCCTGGAGTTGATTAAAAACGATTTCTGATTTCTTAATTTTCCCAAATGGACTCATTTCAAAACGAGAATCTTTTACAAAGGTCTTATAAATGCACGCGATGGCTACATATAGGATATTGTGCTAAGAGACTAATGGGTAAGTGTGCATCTCCCAGGCGAAAACGTCAGCTAGATGTGCCGGCGCCAGTGTTTTATTTCTCAAACATAAACCCACAAACCAAAGTAGATTGTTAATGATAATGCTAACTCTGGGTCATGCAAGTAATGCTTGGTTAATCTTGCAGGTAAGCTAATTAGCCAGACATATGTTAATTATGTTAGAGCAGATAAACACACTTTTTAATCAATTCCTTATACGTCCCTTGCATTTTTCAAAATGAGGAGATATCCAAAGCTTGACAAACCTGCTGTGCCTAGTTACGGTTGCTAAGCTGTGAATGGACAACCACTGTTTCGGGAAGGAGTTTATCAAACGGTCAATTACTTGCTTACAATGTTCTCATAACCAACAGAAATAATGGCCAAAACTTAAATATGTTGTAATAAATTAGATTTATCATTCAACAGTTTTCCACTTCTGTACATAGACCCACTGAAAGCTGTTCTCAGTCCAATACAAGGAGAGGTGAGGGCCCAGCGTCAGGCCTCTCTCGCCCCAGGCGAGGGGGCCCCAGGGTGGGCCACATGCAAGGGAAGCTTGGTCTCTCGAGCTGTGGAGGTTGACACAGAGTCCCCACCCTGAGTCCCGCGGGTGTTTGTGAACAGTGGGCTTGTTTTGGAAGAGTGTCCACACCACAGCTGTTGAACAGTTCAAGGCGGGGAGTCCTTCTGGGCAGGGGGACTGGGCGGTAATGAAAATTCCCCAGGAGAGAAGCGAGGGGAATTCTGCGCTGTTATTTGTTATGGGAAAAAGGAGAAGACAGGGACAGGAGGGGAGAGAGCGTTGTCAGAGGAGGGGAAGGAGTCACACAACTCAGTGTGTATATCACTTCCCTGCTGTATTTTTATTCTTGTGTTTTTATTCTTATATTCTTGTGAGAAATGGTGTTTTGTATGTGTCGTATAAGCTACTATCTATCTATCTATCTATCTATCTACTGTATAAGTGTGTGTGTTTTTCTGCATATGTCTGCTCAGTTGGTCAAGTGGTCCCTCCCATTATAAATGAAACAGAGAAAGAAGGGAATGAGGTGGAAAGGTAGAAGAAGACAAACAGTAAAAGATGAAGTCAAAAGTGTGTGTGTGTGTGTGTGTGTGTGTGTGTGTGTGTGTGTGTGTCAACAAGCATTTCATCTCATGGAGACCGTTGAAATGGCAAGGGGAGTTGCATTTACACAAATATCCTCCCAACACACACACACACACACACACACACACACACACAGTTTAGTTTTCCTTAGCCTCAAGATATGAACTAGCTGTGCTCTTATTTCAGCTGTACTAGTTCCAGTGTTTTGTCCCCATGCTCTAGGTGTGTTTTTATGTGCATGCACATGCACACCCACGAGTATGAGCTTCTGTTTATAATGAGAGGGTTCCCTACTGTGTATATATTCAAATGGGACTTGGCAACACACACCGTCGTCATTCCTTCAGAGTCCAAACACCCTCACCACCCGCTCACTCTAAATGTACACAGACCACAGTTAAAACTGCACACACACAGCATTTCTGCCCTTGAGTCACTGCAATACCTTAGAATTGAGGAGAAGTGAGAAAAGAGAGCCCACTCCCTCCTCAATGACATGGCAAGCGGGCTCCAAAGGCTACTTATCAGCCCAATGTGTTTCTACTTTTCTAATCTGCATCATTTATTATGGGCAAAACCAGAATAAGGAACACAGCCATGGTCAATATTATGTCTTGGCCCAGTGACTATTACTGAACAGAGTCCTGGTGTCCTGAATACACATGTATGCATACTCACACGCATGCACAATAGCAGACACATGCTTGCACACTCAGTTTGCTCCAACAGGCCCCTTACCAGAAAAACCTTGTGTCTCCTAAGAAAAATATGGTTGTTATGGGAAAAGAGCAACAATACGGTAAATTTCACTCAACATAAAATATAATTATGCGGTCCTTCACAGAGACTTACAAGAGCTGATAAAGACAATACTGTGGCACAAATTAGACTGAATCACTTCTCCCTCTACGTTTTTTATCTTTCTCTCTCACACACACACACACACACACACACAATTCACTGGGAATTAAAGCGACAAGGGACCTAGAGAGATGCCTGGAAGGTTCCTGGAGGCCCAAATGACGTACACACAAATACACACACATACTGTATACACATAGACACAGACACTCTTCCCTGAGGACAACCCTGATAAAACAGGAAAGAGAGAGAAAAATGAGAACAGTACAGTTTTATTCCATGTATATGTATATGAGGAATACAATGTGTCCTTGATATATATACTGAGAATGCATGTGTGGCTTTGTGTGTGTGTTTCTGCATGTGTGTGTGTGTGTGTAAGATAGGGCTGTTTAAGGGGCCTGAGGTCTCTGAAGGATTAATGGTGGCAGGCCAGGCAGGGTAATCAGGACAGCGGATAAGTCCTGGTCATCCAGGCGTTGAGCTGAATAAACATGAGAGCCTGGTGATATCTCCTACACATTCACACACACACACACACGCACACACACAGACAAATAATCACAAAACACAAATAATCACACAAATGCACAGACGTCAACCGGATCTAGAAGGAGCCAGACTTGTTCCAGAGGATGATGCCAATCAGGAGACTATGTCGCGTGCGCTCGCTCACACACACACACACACACACACACACACACACACACACACACACACACACACACATAAATGCAAACGTACGCACAATATTCTCCCTTATTGCCTTCCATTGAAAGTGCTCCCTTGGGTCATTGAGTGTAGCATGTTTCTGTGTGCCATTAGGCCTCTGATAAGTCCTCACCATATGTAGACAGTAGAGTATAAAAAATGCCTAGACTAGGGGAAAGTCAATATGTGTCCGTCCGTCTCCAAGCTAAAACTTGTCTTAATGTGACATGTGCTTCACATTACATGTAGAACTATGTTCAATTTAATAGAAAAACCAACATTTTCAACATTTGTTACAATTAGTCAATAATCCTCTTCAGAATTAATTTTGAATAATGATGCCTGCCCCTGGTTTATGACCTGCAAATTGTGTTTTTTATAAGTTATATGTGGATATATTGTGCAGATATAAAACTGCATGAAACAAATGTTTTTCCTTATAAACCACTCTGGTAGGCCATATTTGGTCATCAGTGTAATCAAGAGAATTCCTCTGGTTTACCATAGAGAGTAAATTACTCTTTTTACTGCAGGCAACATAAGATAAAATAACTTTATGCACACTTTCTACAGTTGAAAAACAAGCTGGGGACTATCTGAGAATGGCTGTGCTTGTTGTGGCCGCACGCCAAGGGTAGGTATGCAGCCCAATGGACACCATCTGCATGAACACATTTTTTAAAAGCTAGCATTTCAAGTGTGTGACTGTGTGTGTGTGTGTGTGTGTGTATGTGCAGAGTCGGAAACCAGGAGCAAATGCTTCACGCCAAATCAGGGGGACGAGGTGGGAGAGCAGGACATTCCTGTGAGATGACAAGCCATCACAGTCACACACCAGCACAGGAATGTTGGGAAAACAGACAGGGTGGGTGGGATGCAGGGTTGGAGGTGGGGGTGCATGGGAGGATGAGTGAGCAAGGGGGGAGAGAGACACAGGATGAAGAAAGAGTGTCACTTCATTAGACCAGTTGTCATGGGTTTCCAAAAAGGAGCGGAGGAGTTGCTGTAATTAGTTTGCACTCACTGAAAAGAGGAAAAAAGGGAATGGGCAAGATAGGGATACAGATAGAGAAAGAACGAGAAAGAGAAGTGGATGAGAGAAGTCTGACTTTTGCCCCCCATCGGCACCACTGCTCTGCCCGCCCCCTCAGCCCACCCCTGCTGGTGGTTAACTCCAATTTCTGTCATGCAACTGAAAAACCACTGGAGGGGTGAAAGAAAGAGGAAAATGGATGAAAACAAATATCTGCGTGTGCGTGTCTTTGTGTGTTTTTGTGTGTGCTTCTAGTGAGTTAATGAAAGTAAGAGGTAAGCTCGCCATAAATACGACAAAGGGCCCTGAAATGAGCTGGAGGAATGTGTCTGGTGGCAGCGTTAGGATATATAGAGGGCCAGCAAAGAGTGAGAGGGAGAAAGAGTGTGAACACTAGTGAATATGCGCTCCAGATGTGTCGGCCTGTCAAGCTGCAAGTAAACACGCTTGCTGATGGACAGCTCAGGACTGGATGGCCTCACCGTCTTCCCCCCGGGGAGAGTGCTGGAGAAGGAAGGAGGAGAGTGGAGGGAGAGGAGGGGGGAGAGGACAGGAGCAAAAGGAGGAGGAGGAGGTTGGGGGAAGCAGTGGGTGAAGGAGGAGAGGAGAGGGCTCTGTGGTGAGGGACCTGAGCCAAGAGCAAGTCACCCTGAGGACCTGTGTAGCCTGGCAGGCTGGAGACAGAGGAGACAGAGAGGGACGGGAGAGAGAGGAAACGAGAGTACAGGAGAAAGAGGAAAAAAAGAAGGGGGAAAGAGAGAAAAAAGTACATGGGGGAGAACGAGAGGGAGGGATAGCAAGGGAGGACTGGGCCTGATTGTTCCCTGTCCCTCCTCCATGTGGCCTCCAAGGGGGCTCTTGCAGCCTCAGCGAATTTCCGTCTGGCACAGACCTGCGAGCTCCTGGGAGCAAACTGAAATATGAACTGCAAGAAGGGAGGATGGGAGGAGAGAAAGGGAAGAGAAGGGAAGGAAAGACAGAGGCACCAAAAACGAGGGACAGACAGAGATCTCTGATGAGCGAGGAGTTCTGGTGGTCCGTCCCCTGATCTCCTCACATAAGTACACATAATCTCTCCCATTTAGTCTCTGACAGATTTAAAATGTCGGTTACCCCTGAAATTACCCAAAAATATATATATGTTTTCTCACTTACCTCTTGTGATATGTGCAGATAGTGGTTTCATTTGCCCAAGATTTAAGACATCTGCTTCTGACTATTGAAATTCAATGTAGCTGAATAGAATTTTGTTGGTGGTGCTCACGCTACAGAAAAATTACATTGAAAAAAATTCAACAGCAACATCTCTTTCAAAAAATAGCGTCCCTTATATGTTGGATAATCCATAGGACGCAGTTGTTTTAATGGGGCTCTTTTTTTTTTGCAAAAAGTTGTTCCAATGAAAACTGCTTACAGTGGTGTCTGCAAGGTCTCTGTCCATTGTATTGGAGCGGCAGCATGAATCTCAAAACTTGGTTGCCTCAGTCTGGCAAATATAAACAGGTTGGCAAATTTGGTCAACATGGTCCCAAAGTGATTAGGGTGCAGTCATCAGTGTATTCCTGTGACCTGTGTTTTTAATGCCTGCCTGCATGCCAAATTTGTTTTGGAATAATAATAAAATTTAAGTTGAAGTTGAGAACTATATACATAGATAGATACCACCAGAGATAAATGAGAAATGTGTTTTGTGATTTGAGTGAAGTGACCCTTTAAGGTAAGTTTAGAACACAAAAACATTTGGCATACCAACTGTGGTGGAAGAAGTATCCAGACCCTTTACTTAAGTGAAAGTACTAATACCACCCTGTGAAAATACTCCACTACAAGAAAAAGTCCTGCATACAGAACCTTATTATGTAAAACTATGAAAGTGTTATCAGACGAATGTAGTGGATTAAAAAGTACAATATTTGCCTCTGAGATGTATTGGAGTAGTATAAAGTATAAAGTAGGATAAAATGGAAATACTCAAGTAAATTACAAGTACCTCGAATTTGTACTTAAGTATAGTACTTGAGTAAATGTGTAAATGTTATCTTCCACCCCTGCCTACCGACACACACATACACACACACAAACGCACGCACATATGCGAGTGGAGAAAACAGCCACATGTTAAGATCCCACATGTTCACCTTGAGCGGGTGTACCTTTCCTTTCACACTCTTATGAAACTTGTACTGTGTAGTATTATTCCAACTGCTCTGCTGTTATTCTAGCTGCACCGGATAGGAGCGCTCCAGCGGAGTGTGAGAGAGAGAGCGCATGATTGGATAACTGCATACACTGCAGTCAGGTGACCATTACTGGCCCAGAGGGCACCCCTCTAGTGCGTGATGGGTCGCCAAGTAGTCACCAAACCATGAGTATGTCAAGCATGGGGGGAGAAAAAGGGGAATAACTGCAGCATAGGTTTTTGTCAAGAATTCCAATTTTTTATTATGGAAAGTTTAACAGAAAGGTCCCTCCTGATGCTATAATCTAATAGTTTATTACATATTCATAATGTAATTGAAAGCTTCACTTCACAGCATTATGAGCAGTGAAAAATGATACGAACCCTGTCTGCAATCATACACTCCAAATGTGATGGGTCTTGTAATCATACACTGCAACTGTGATATGGCACACAACTAATACACCTTTACCGAGGTGTTCCAAAACCACATTAGTCGATCTGCTAAATGTGGGGGGCTTGTGTGTAGCAGATACATTTGAGTCCCGTCAAATGCAATGGAGCTGCTATCAGAAAGCAGCACTGATGACACTACTGCATTAAGCAGCTGTCCACTTCCATGATCATTAGTGCGATATGGATGCAGCGGAGCAGTGAACAGGATGCTGGGATTGCTACAAAGACAGGTCTCCAGGGTGGAGAAGGCAGGGAGATGAGTCTAAACAACATCAAGTCACCACAACCCTCAGAGACAGGGTCAAAACTTTTACACACACAAACAAACATAAAGATTGAATTCTCCTAACATCTTTCTATGATTATCAAATCTTATTTCACTCAGCTTCTGCAAATTCAGGACCACAAACATTACAGCATCAGGGTAAAATCTGTTTATTAAATAGGAAAAAATAACAGCGTCACTCTCCTGTATATTTTGTCTGCCTACCTTATAAAGTCTTTAAAAGAGGATAAAACCGTTTTTTGGACATATTTCTGGAAACAGTGTTTAAACTTTAGGCCTCTGATTGGGCGTTTCCCACATGTTGCTAGGAAGTTAACTTATGTGCTATTAATGAGAGCATGTTTTAGTCCTTTATAGAATTCAAACACTGATTCAGTGTTGATGTTTTTTCCCCTTTTCAACAATCCCACATAGCGTTGGTTATGGACTGTTTGCGATTTAAGCCGGCATTAGCAATGATTCCCACCAGCCGTTACCACATAGACACTGATAGACAGCAGAATCTATTTTTGGTCAGAACCAGAATGTTGTAAAAGACAAAATTGTTCTAACTTGCTTCAAGCTTAGCTCTTTTTTCATTTTATACGCTGAAAAAACTATTTTTAGCCTACTTTGCTTTGTTTGGATAATGTTACCCTCCTGGTTTACCCTCCTGGTTAGCAAGGTTAGGCAGCCTTGAGGAACAGACCTGTTCTGAAACCACAATCATGAAACATGAATTCCACAAAGCCTCAAAAAAACAAACGCGCCTTTGAAAATAACTGCACAGCAGATTAAGGGCAAAAAAAAAATGTCATCTTCTAAAAGTATTCAAAGCTTGAATGACTGCGTTGGCTTTTAGCATTTATTGAATTCTAACTCAGAGATGTAACCTCGCTCTTGGAATATTCCCACTATCTGGCTAATGAAGTGCAATTGTAAGATATAGTGTCTCATTAGCTTAATTATGAGTTTTAAGTGAGGGATTAACAGATAAAAATCACAGGTGGGTGAAGATTACAATAGTAATTCGTGGAAATGGCTGCCACTAGCTATGAGCTACATGACCTGGAGCTATGGTCAGAGATAATGAAAAAAGGTAATCAAAAAATAAAGCAAAGAAAAAGCAAGACCAGAGGAAAAGATGAATGTATATATTCAACCTTAGCCTACATCTAGCTAGTATTTCATTTCAAATAGCAAATGGTTGGTATTATGTTGGAGCTGTATGTGCCACTGTCAATGAGGAGGATCTGCTGTGTTTTCCCACTGTGAAAAGCAAAGTCACACAGGGGGTAATTATCTGTGACGTGGAGACAGACACGGTTTCCTACCACACACGCTCTCAAATTCACACCCCAACATTTATGCACAGCCATATTGTCCCTGGTGCACAAATGTATGACTCCCACTATGTGTGTGTTTGTGTATGTTTACTGAGCTATGGATGGGTTCCCCCTCAGAGCCACGGGTTGAGTGAATATTCTTAGCACGTTGGGACAGTCAACAACACAGTGCGTCCCTGTAGACCCCTGCCCTGCCTGCCTGTACCCTCTGATTTGGACAGAGGGCAATCAAGCAGACCCAGTAAACAATACACAGCGAGGCCATGGAAAACCACAATAGCTCCTCAATGTATTCCTTTCATATCACTTGGGACACCAGTGTTTGTCCAATCACTGTGGAGTCGGGGAGAGACAGTATGGAGAGACTATTAAAATGATCAAGGATGCTGGTTAATGGCCATTGGAAGATAGGCAGCCGAAGATGACATGCTCTACAGTGCTTTCATAGAGCTTCTTAGGGAACATCCATTAGAGTGATGGCCCATAGGAAAGATATATATAGTGGAGTGTCAATGGCTGCTTTTTAAAGCCATTTTATTGTTTATTTTATCCTGGGTATGCCTCCTGAGATCTCAGTTCATTCTGACCCAGGGGGCAAGAGCAGAGGGAGCGTCTGACGCCCTTCATGTGGCCGTCCTGCAGAGGAAAACTTTTTTAGGACATCACACAGTGAAGCTGTTGGTACAAATGATGAGAGAGAAGCTCCAACTAGACAGACCCACACACAAACAAACAATTTATGCAACATTGCCTGTGCTTCATGGACATGACGTTTTGACAGCGATATTCAAGGTTTGTCACCAAACCAAAACCATACCAACAAATGTACCTGATAGCTTCACTGGTCGCTTAACTTTCAGTACGTAGAAGCCAAAGAGCCACTAAGAACGGAGGCATTAGCAGGTGAAAACCACAAATCCTCCAACCTAAGCAACAAAACAAGTTGTTTGTCAGTGCCCCCCAAAACAACCCATGTGACACTAACGACCCATATGTGATATTAAGAACCTTACTGCAACGCATATGAGCGTTTTCTGATCCTATTGTCAGGTCAGGTCACAACATGGTTTGTCAGTGCCTTTCAAAACACATACATCTGTTGTCTTCATCAGTCATCTCTATGGTTAATGTCTGGGAAAGATTTTGGTTGTCATGGTTAAAAGAAACCATGTTGACTGTCAGTAGAAGATTGGATGCGAACTGTCGTTTTGAGTCGTTTTGAGTCGTTTTAAGTCATTAGGGGCGGTGGTGGCCTAAAGGTTTGAGTAGTGGACTTCTGACTGCAGTTTGCCAGTTCTGGCTCTCTGGGATGAGAGTTGAGGTGACTTTGGCCCTTAATCCACAACAACTTTTTTTTTTAAGTGTTTGATCAAATCACCAATGCTGACTGCAAACTAACTTAAGGATGCATGAAATTAAGTGTAAATCACAACTTAATTTTGCCTCAAAAAACTGTAGAGAGGAAGAAATTCAGAATAATCTGCATATTTTCCCTTCTTGTTTTTGCCTTGCTTCTTCACAACTTTTTTCTTTTTCTGCGATAACTACAGAGCAGCAAAAGAAAATCTATTATTTTCTTTTGTTCCACTCTATAAGACTAGCTGTGGTAATGACTAAATAGAATCTGGATTGTCATCTCCAGACAGAAGTAGAGGAAAGAGAGTGTTCCTCTCACATTACCTACTGCTACATTGGCAAATGATTAGTCTGCTGAAAACATCTCATTATCAGTATTTATGAGGGAGTGCGCCAGCCGGAGTAATGACAGCTTTACTCCAAAGTGGCACTCTCTCTCTTCCTTTCTCTCTGCCTCTCTTTCTCTATGCGCGCACACACACACACGCACACACACACACACACACACTCTGTCTTACACACACTCTGTGTATCTGTATACATGCAGGAAGGATATAAATTGAGGGGATATAGATAGATTCAGATACCGTAAATGTTATCTTACTGTAGTACATTAATGCATTATTCTCTCCCTCTTACACCTCCACCCTCCTTGCATTTTGAGCCACTTATAAAGAGACCTTTTATTTGCTACTGTATGTTTGCGAGCCGGTCTGTGTGTGCATATGCGTGTGTTGCTATACTGTATATCCCTCTGAGAGAAAAAGTGATTTTGCCAGACCTCATTCTTTAAGGAGGTTTTTTTTAACGTTAAAACTTGAGTTTAGTTTTAAGG
This sequence comes from Coreoperca whiteheadi, assembly GCA_011952105.1. Taxonomy (NCBI): domain Eukaryota; kingdom Metazoa; phylum Chordata; class Actinopteri; order Centrarchiformes; family Sinipercidae; genus Coreoperca; species Coreoperca whiteheadi. Next base: position 12,012,157 of record CM022472.1, on the reverse strand, counting down.
GTTCGAAAGAAGATTAGATGAAGGTTAAGGCTGAGAGTTGAGGATAGACGTGTACAGCAGTTCTGATGGCTATAGTTAGGGTTAAAAGACCTTTAGTCTGTGAGGGTCCTTACATGTAACACAACACAACAAGTGTGTGGACACGTGCATGTGCATTTGCTTATTTCTTTACCACAAACCATATATCGGCACCTTCAGAAAGATTATTGTATCCATCTCTATCCATGCCCCAGGTGTTAACAAAGAAAATCTCAAGTACTCAACCCTTTCAGGTACACTAGGTCATATTCAGAAGCACCACTTGTGATACGATAGCCGTGACAAATTTGAGACATCCCAATAACAAGCAAGCACAGCTGTCTGAGACCATGTCCACATTAAAGCCTGATCTGAAAACACTATTTACATGTAAAGACGACTTGCATTTTCGGGATGTTTTCAGAACATTCTCTGTCCGCACTGAAATACTACAATGGAATGGCAGCTTATAAATGCTACCTGTTAATAAGGTGAGTGGCAATTACTGCTACTCCTGTACTTAGACTGTCAATAGAATGATTATTTTACACATGCAAAATTGTCTGATAACATAAACATGAATACAGAACTATGAGAACACCTGTAATATTTGATTAGCTACATTGTCATTCAAAATGAGAACTTTAAAGCAAGAGAAAGTTGGCTTCATAGAGATACATTAGTGTTTAGGAAAAGCTTATTTTTTTGCAATCCACACCAGCATTTTTAGATTTATCTACTCTTGAACATTTTTGAAAAGCTCAGTTTTTTGATGTGAAAAACTCTTAGTTTGGAGAGAAAGCCAAACAGAGAGGAAAAGACACTCTTTCAAATTAGACCCGCTCATTGTGAATATGGGCTAACATGTCAACTTTTTTGTTGGAAGCTTTAGTTTTAACTTGGCGAACTTGTTGATAATCTGGTTTTGGTCACAGATACATACTACGTCTGCACTAATAATTTCTTTCATCTGTGGACCCAGCCCGAGAGACTGAGGAGATTTCTTATTAGTTTGGATCCTGTTGCCTGAGGGGCCAGAAAGCGATGAGATATTTGACCAAACACAAAAACCCAATAAGGGGCCATCGATTAGGAAGGATGAGCACCATATTGGACACACAGGTGGCTACAAAGAAATTAAAAAGCTGCAACAAAGAAATGGAAGAAATCAAAACTAGGGCACCTTAAATCTCTTTGCCTCTTCACAACAAGTTTAGCGTCTGTTTGTTTATGTTTTGGATCCGGTGGAGTGTGTGTTGCCGGCCTGAAGAAGAAGTCACAATACTAAACTTGTCTGGACCATGACCGAGTGAACACAAGATGTGTTAAGTGCGGTGTAGACTGAAACTGGTGATTGTTTGATGTTTATGAGTGATCTTGATGCAGTCTAATACAATAGTCCTGCAGTAAATTCTGCCTTCATGAAGGTTATAATGTTCAGTTTTTTGTTTTTGAGAGGTGTTGATTCAACTGTATGATCATTTTGGAGGATGTAGTTTGTGGTGCTGTTGAATTCTGGCATTACACAGAGAGGTGTTTCTATTATTTAGCCTACCTTAATTGATATAAATGGGGTGGACAAAATAATAAAAAACACCTAAATGACAATACCGTTAAATCAACACCTCTCTAAAACAGTTTCAACAAAAACTGTACATTATAACCTTCATAAAAAAAGGATTTAGACTGCAATAGTTTTAGCTAGGTGTAACTAATAAACTGGCAAATTAGTGTATATACTGAGTGTTTGGTTTGACTTAGACCTATAACTTGTGTACATATTTAGTCAAAATTGTAATCACCAAAAAAATTTAATTTCAGTTTTATATATTTTTCTGCAGTGCTAGCGCCTTCAGTTGTTCACCCATGAAAGAGAGCGGACTAATGCTAGCTAACCCCCCTTCTTCCTGTAATGTGTGACCAACACAGTGCTGAGTGTGGAAGCTGCTAATGACTCAGCAGGTAATGCCATCTAGTGGGAATCAGTGCTAACGTTAGCCTGGCTTGCTAGCTTAAACTTCCCAATGGAATATAAATGTAACCATACAATGGGTCCAAACACTGAATGTTGTTAGATCGTTAACGGTATATGACCAACACTATGTGGGCATGTTGAAAAAAAGGAAAGATCACGTCTTGTATCAATGTTTGTAGGCTATACTGGTCTATGACACGCTCCAGTCAGTAGCGCAACCACTTATGTTAGAAGCGTGTCTCCTAGCAACACCGGCTCTAAAAAGTCAGTCAGCCGCTGCAATGGGAAAAGCCCACCCAGAGGCTTGAAGCTTAAACACAAATATGTCCAAAAAAAGTTTTTTTATGCTCTTTTGAAAAATTGGAAAAATATGCACAGTAGCTGCAGTATCATTATAGTTTATATTTAAACTTCAGTTTGACTTTAAATTAAAGTTACAAGTTACTAAACACTGATGTTGACTACATTATCTATAAAATTTGTGCAAAAACTCTATTATTGTAAAGTGGAGACGAGCAAAGGCAACTTCACAGTCACCTGTGTATGAGCATGTTTGTGTTATAAATACTAAGTGTGCATGGGCTATAATATGAATTGGCTGCAACTGGATACATGTGACTAGGGGGCAAATGGATCTAATGGTAGTCTTAATGCTGGCCTTGAATAATGAGGCCTTTGTCTAATAAAACTGGAAAGCCTCCAAATACCTATAGGGACCTCAGCTAGTTAGAGCAATAACAGTCTATCAAAAGAGAAAGCAAAGTGATTACTTAGAGGGTAATAAATACAAGGCTCATGCTGGGGAGGGACTGGGGGGCTAGAGTGAGAGAGAGAAAGAGAGAAAGACAGAGACAGGGACAAAGAGACAGTAAAAGAGAAAGAGCTTAGTGGATAAAACATCTCTACATATGCTCCTTTACCAAGTACTGTTGTTAAAATCTGGTCCAGGGTAAGATAAACGTCCAACCAGCATCCTTTTACATCACAAGCTATGGAAAAAAGTCAGGTGGGTAAACATGAATACATTTGCAGGTACCGAATCATTCAGGCTAAAGTCCTACTTAACCTTGTAAATCTTTCAAGAACTACAAAAAGTGAAAAAAATTCAAATACAACTGTCTTTTGACCATGAGGACCTTGATTATTGTACAGGTGACAGGCAAGAAAATAATAAAAAAAAAATCAGAATTAAAACTTCTTAACAGGTAAAGATTTTTTTCTCTGCCACTTACTTTGAAAACTACTTCACACTGCACTTTGTAATTACTTTGCAAAATAGTTTAAAAGTCAGTTGAAATATGCTACAAGAAAGGGCCACCAAACAAAGAACACAATCAAAGCATGTCTCTGTGCATGTCTATGGCGGCCAAGGGCAAACATGGAGTTCTAAGGAAATATTGTCCCTTATTCAAAATGACTAAATACTTAAAGCGTGAATGTCAAGATTATTTTGAATTTTAAAGAACAGTTTGAAAACCAATCAGGTTCACTTTGATTGCTTGAACAGACAAAGAAAATGGGTAACCCTGGTTTTAGTGCACTTGCAAATTTGCCCACATACAGGAACATGCACACACACAGAGACATAAAAAGGGTTTTCACTGTCTACCCCATTCTCACCATGTCTTAAATGGGTAGTGCTGACCTGGAGGAACGGCTTTAAGGCCAGAGAACTGGACACAATAACACCACCATCAATTATAGCCCTGAGAGAGGAAAGAAAGAGTCCAGTCAGAGAATTAGAGAGATGCTGGGCAGACAGGTGGATCGAAAGCCTCAAGGCAGAGGGAGAGGGTGGAAAGGGGAATGACAGAGAGGACAGAAGAGAGACAGACTGCTGGTCACCGCTCTAACTAAGTGACGGGACGAGGATAATAAAGAGTCAGTCACACAGAGCGTACGGTGGCCTCAGAGTGGGGAGAGAGGGAGGGTCCGGAGCAGAGGGGTGAGAGAAGTGAGAGATTGACTTCATCAAGACTGCTGCCTAATGGTCAGGGTTCAGACTGTTGCTTTGTTTCTGGTCCTCTGTCTTCAGGGCAGGGAAGGTGTGTGTGTGTATGTGTGTGTGTGCACCTGTGTGTGTATGTGTGTGTGTGCACTGGCTCAATCTCTAATGACAGGTGAGCAATTCGTTGCCCCCCACCAGAGTGACCAATGCCTTTCCACCCCAGACCTTGATTCATTTCAGCTAATGTATTACTGGAGGAGCATCACTGTCCGCTGTCTGCTGACTGGGCTGGACTGACCTAAACACAGCTTTACCGAGCTTCGCCGGACTGCACTGGGTTCTCCTGAGAGTTACCACAGAGGCAGCACAGCCTTCATCAAAGCAGATCCAAAGGCGTTTCTTCACTGTGTTCAGATAACACATACACATTTTAACCATGAACCTGAAATGGCCATACTTTGGTGCATTTGTGGAGAATTTGTGGATTTGATGGCCTTGAGATGTGAGATATTCCCAGGTATTACCTGAACCAAGCAAAATAAAAATTAGAGTACACTAGAAACCTTATAAATGTCTGATATTCCACCGCTGTCTCCTATAAATTACATTTATAGACAACTATTTTGCAACAGCAAATATGTTTTGAAGGAAATGTATAATGCCGCCAGGTTTACATGTTCTATGAACATAATGAGAAAATGTTAATTAACATATCTGGCAAGTATCAGCCAAAATACTCGATCTTGCTTAACAATATTCGCTTGTGGTGACTGCAGCACTATTAAACTTTTTTGTGGTAGTGTTTAGACACTTGCAGCAATTGGTTAAGGTTATAGAAAGATTGGTTTGGTTGGTTTAATGCAGAAAAAGTCTGCAGTGACACAACATGTTTATTAATACTTAACCAAAACCATGAACTTAACCAAAGTGCTTTTGCTGCCTAAACCTAACCACAGATGGGATTCAGGATACGATTTCATCCAGGTCTGATCCACCCCGCAGCACATAAATGTAGCGTTTCATTCACTCAAAAAAACGATGCCTCTGAACATAATCTAGGCAGCAGTTACATTTACTACCACAATGGAAATGGGAAAACAATTACTTACATAAACGTGATTTCTAGGAGACAGGGTTGGTTATTCATCTTGTCTGTCAATTAAATAGGTTTTTATGGATACAAAAACCCTCTTATTTCAGTTGATGATTGTCACATTACATTTCTGTTGTAGGAATATTGGCTCCTTCTCCCATTCGCTTCAATCAAGGCCCATAAGACTGATTCAAGCATGTTTCCTGTTTCAGTGCAATCTCTTCACCTTTGCCCTGCACATTCACTTGGTCAGCCAATACAAACAGTGATGCACTGCGTAGGATGCTAGCAGAAGATGAACAATACCCAGTTTTCTAGGTTGTGTCCAGAATCCCTCCCTATTGGCTACTTGGCGCACAATTTTCACAATTTTATGTAAGTGTCCAAAAGTGTTAACTTTTGCGCTATATATTGCTTTCAAAGATTCTCACAATGGAACAGAAAATTTAGAGTCGATAGCATGTGTACTCCTTTTTGCTCAAACCCCGAAAAAGCTTGGATTCACACTTGACAGATGTGTAAATTCCAGTTATGTGACATTACACCTGTCAGTGGTGGTTAATGGCTATGATGATGATTACAAATTACAACTTACTGCTATCTATAGAGTAAACTATTGAGTATTCGTTATAGAGGGAATAGTGAATGACAGTGATTTTATGGTTTCCCAGGAAACATCCTATCTTCATCTGTATTACCCATTGGCCTTCTAAATATGTAAATAACACAATGGCTGTTGAAACTGTGACATTAATTAAATAATCTGCGATGTATTCCTTATCAAATTATTTTTGATTGTCAATTTAGAGCTAAACACATACACATTTTATAACAGGGGTCATAAAACGATGATTCTCTTCATGTGGCCTGGTGTGCAAGAAGAGGGAGAGAGGAAATAGAGAGACAGTCAGAGCGACAGAAGGAACAAAGCAGAGAGACGGAAAGGGAGCTGGTCTGTCCTTCCTTGGGGACCGGACTGCCCCTCCTGGCTGCCCATTAAAAACAAAATTTCTCCACAAACTGTTTGTGTTTTCAGTCTAACTCCTCCAGGGTGCTGCTTGCCACAGCACAAGACAGTCACACCACGCCTGTCTTCTCCTTCTCTCTCCCTCTCTCTCTCTCTCTTTTCCGTCGTGGCTAACATTCCCTTCCTTGTTCTGTCTGAGACCTGTCTACTGTCAACATGTGGCACGTCCTTGACGGGTCAAGAGGATCCTTCACCATAGGAGTTGGGTGGCAATGTCAACCGTGCGCCCCCTTTTCCTCTCTTTTCCCCCTTCCTCCCTCATCCCGCCTCCCCTCTTTCACTCTCCCTCTCCCAATATTGAGTTGCCTGGGTAAAAGGGGGCCAGAGGAATCTAATAACTGTGACAGTGGGGCTTTTTTGGCATTGTTCCTGAAGCTGTGCAGACACAGAGGGCTGTCTGCTGGCTCTAATGAAAGGTTAAATGAATAGGACAAAGTGACAGGAGGTACAATAAAGAAACAAGAAGGAGGAGAAAATGTGTGCGCAAGCATATGTCCATGTCTCTGTGTGTGAGTGTCTCGAGGCCAGCCTCCTCAGCTCAGGGAACAACAAGTACAGCTCCTCCACAGCGCCACAATATTCAAAACAGATTGGTCTGCGACAGGGTGGGTGAGTGTGTGTGTGGGTGTGGGTGTGTGCACTTTAATGTCTGTTCATGTCATGTATGTGTGCGTGTCTGACTCTCCCACCAGGACACAGATGCTAAAGAGGAATTCCAGCATGGGGTTCTTTGATAAATGTTAAGGTCACTGGCAGAGGGGAGGGGTGGAGGCTGGATGGGGAGGGGAGGGCGGGAGAGCGGGTGCAGTCGGGGAGGAGGCAGAGGGAGTGACGAGGGGGGACGCATGTCTCGTCTTGTGCCTCTCTCTGCTTGTGCCTTGGTGGAATGCGGAGTCACATGAAAGAGGCCCTCTTTCTCTCTCCCTCTCTGAGACTCGTCTCTTGTGTCTGTCTCAAAAGCGCCACTGTCCCCCTCCTGACACACTACCTGTCAGCAGATTAACCCTCAGCTCCAAAAACACACACAGCCACAAATGCATGTGAAAACACAGATGCAATCATATACACACAGGTATATACACACATACAGATGTGCCCTTCACACAAAGTTTATGAGCATTAAGTTTCCTTTAAACAGGAAAAGTGAACTAAGGCGCAAACAAACACAAAATCCTGTCATCCTTAGACTGCTTAATTACTATGATTATCACCTTAAATAACAACTTTGTCATCAACAATCACAGGGTAGGGTTTCTAACATGTCAGCCAGGTGTGTGGTGATGTATTGCATGGCACAGTACCATCAATAGATGAAGCATAATCAATTAAATCTGCATATCCCTTGGGGATTGTGACATAGATTGAGATAGTGATAGAGTGTAAAGTGTGTAAATGTCATGGTCCAGTTTAATCTGTGGCATCAGACTGATGGAGGAAGTATCTATTAGATTACATCAAATCAGTTCTAATCCACGTGTTTCTGCCAAACCATAAGGTCAAGACCCATTGTAAACAAACGCTCACTGTCTTGAGTGGTTGGTAGCAGGTGTGTTATCTACATAGCTTCTACTGTTTAAAATGCTTAAAAGACTGACCTCTCTGGCTCTCAGTAAGTGCATGAAGTTTGCCCAACTTTTACATTACCAAAACTTATTTTGATATCAACAACACATATAAGCATTTTCTGATCTGACGCCTCAGCAGGATGACACCATTTGTCAGTATGGTTAAGGTTTGGTTAGGTATAGGCACAAACACAACTTGGTTAGGGTTAGGGAAAAAGCTTGATTTGGTTTAAAATGGGTACTTAGTATTTACATTGTGGTTTGGGTTTGTCTTGGTTAAAAGAGACCGATGTTGACTGTCAGTAGGGAATGGAGACCGAACAGCAGTCTCCCATGGCAATATACCACATTTTGTTGACCCATCCATCCACCACGACCTCCTCCCCATGCGGCTCTTTAAAAATGTTACCCGACAAACTCTTTTGCTTTCATAATTACTATGGCCAGTAGAAGGCTTTGTTAATTGAACATAAACGAATGTCCTTTGGACGTATTTTCTAAAACGATTCTTTGATATAAGCACACATTCCACTGGGTACATGAATGCATGAAAATGTTCACAACCTAATTGAACGCATACACAATGCACTGACATCCTTCACTGATTTCTTTAAAAGTGATATTTAAAATCAATGACATAATTTATACAAGGATAAAGAGTCCATACTCTGAAGTAAGACTGGGTAATAGAGGCTAGATTATACATTCACCCCACAAGGTTACACGCATGCCTGAAACATTATCAATAAGAATCATTGTCAGATGAAATCTGGTGAAAGCCTTGAAAAACCAAGGTGACTACTGCTCCTTGACCAAGCATGTATGGGTTACTAGACACCGACATGAACATATAGATTAATGTTATCCATGCTCATATAATAACTGCCAATCTGAAAGCTCAACTAGATGCTTTACAGCTGACTACTGCATTCACACATGAAAATAAATAATTCTAAAACTGGTCAGAAGCAGCATTTCTATATAACAGTATACTCAAAACTGTGATCAGTACAACTGCTCTAGCTATCGTTCAAATGAACATGTAAATGAATTTTGTCTATCATAAGTTGACTGGCTATTAAGAGTAACAGGAGTTTATATAGTTGGCCGTTAGAAAATGCCCTATGCTCTTTGACCTGCAATAGACAGGCTAGCTGGTTACATGCAGATGTGAGTGTGTAGCAGTGCTATAGCTTGATCACATTTTCTCCCTAGCCAATCCCTTATACCCCAGTACCATGGTAGTGTCCAAATTACCACACCACTGTACCACAATAGTTAAAAAGTACCATTACTTATGGAAGACCTAACACTGTACAACCACACAATACCATTTGCAGGTACATGTACAGCTACCCAAATTTACGTCGCGTCTACATAGGAGGTGTAGTGTGAGCAGCACATCTATCTGTGACTTCACCAAAAACTGCATATAAAGATGCATTCAGGCACAGTATTGAGATTATGCCACCCGCGTTTTGGCAGCACTCGGAGCCCAACACAGTGGTTGTGTTGTATTAATGAACGTATAGCGGGAGTAAAAAACAGTTGTATCAAATAAAATAGGTATATCTGTTCCATCAGATGCACGTGAGATGGATGACTGAGAAATGCATCTAAAATCCTGAAAAGTCGGTAAGTAATACGAAGAACATACAGCATAGACATTAAATCAAAAGATTATTTATTAACTGTATAGTTCTTACACAAAAATTCTGTTAACAAAATGACTGACTTCAGTTACCTTTTGTATTTGATAAGGTATCACAACATGAATACAACTTCAAAATGTACCAGGGAAAGGCTAGAAATTATTCTAAAGAATACTAGAAGTGTCAAACAGAAACAACCCCAGTAACTGAGCACTTGAATACATCTTGAGTGATAGAAATTTTCTTTATTAAGCATCTGTCTTCTGCCTTTCTGACTGTGGCCTTGTATAGCTTGGAAAAGGGAAAACAAAAGATTTGTTAAATTAACACATTTTTAACATAGATTCATCATAAAATGTAATACATTTTATAAAAGAACTAAATTTTACTAATTGAACATATTACGTGTTACAATGGTTGGATTCCTTACACAATGATTGTATATCTGGAATAAGACTTTCCTGTTCCCACTCTATTATGTAATAAAAAGAACGAAACTGTAAAAACATTGAACCTACAGTACATACCAGAAATCTCCAAAGTCCGAAGTCCTCCATGATCATTTTGCAGAGTGTCTCAAATCTCCCATTTGTGCTGAATTTCTGCTCTAGAAATACCTTCATTGGACAGTATCTGTTCATTTTTATCAATCCACACATTGGAAAACGTTTGTCTTTGTGGAAGTCAAATAGGATACATGCCATCAACTAAGTACACAATGCCTTAAAATGTTTATAATATTCAAGCTAGCCTTGCAAAGTGTGACACATTTATGAAATCCCCATGAGTGTCCCCATGCAACGTTTGCACCAAGCGTCCACACTACCCGGCTTTTTCGAGCATGTAAAATGGATAAGTTTGGAAACGCTGCTGGCCCTGTTTTTGTTTAAAAATTCCAGGGTTGTATTTGTAGTCTGGACAGCCCAAAATGGAGGCTTTTGGAAACGATGGCGCGGCCACCCAAGTTTTTTTCTTGATTGGGTCTTATCAGTCCCGACGTGTCCTTATGTGATCCCCTATCATGTGGCCCTTTTCTGGAAGCAAACAAGCACAAGCATGAGGATGCCCAGTGTACGTGATTAGTCACGTGATACGCCTTTTGGGGAATGGTAGTATGGATGGTAGTATTATTTCGGAAACAGGGCTGAAACGCTTGTCTGCACGGAGATTTTTTTAGTTTTAAAACGCTGTTTTTAAACGAAAATGCATTAAAATGTCCATGTCTTAACTACCTGCTACAGGGAGGAACGCAGAGCAACCCAAAGGCACACGTTCTTCTAAACATCGGCAGTGCCAAAACTGAGAACAGAGTTAAATTTTTTCCAAGCAGAAGTGAACAAAAGGAAAAGGTGTAAACAAGACTGCCGCATATACATCTTTTATTGACAGTCCAGTTTAAGGGGAGCGTCAAAGCAGGCATACTCTGAGTGGAGTGTGCCTTCAAGGACCCTGCTGTGTAACCAAGCCAGCTTGGTCAAAGTCTTTAGAATGCCATCACATAGCCAATCAGTGGCCTTCCACACACCCTGTTGCCAAACAGCTCCTGTGAGTATCTCTGAGCCTAAAACCGCAAAAAGGTCTAGCCACACTGATTCCTTGGCCCTTCAACATCCAACATACTGGAGTCAGGACGGAGTGGAGAGCTGAATGGAGGTATAGGGAGGCTGATGAGATCTGTGATCTAACGACTACTGGGACTGTTGCTCTGTTCAGAGGTCACAGGTGGAGGAACAAGAAAGCGCCTCCCTTCTTACCAATGTCAGTTTTGTTGGAAGAGGGATGGACAGAGGTGCAAACCATTGCAGGAGTGGTGGAACAAGAAGCGGGAATCCAGCTCTGTAGTCCTAAAAGCGGCCTGCAAAACCCTGTTCCCAAGCAGGTATCTTTGCCCTCAAAATCTACCTGGTATGAGCATTGCATCAAGAAACATGGCCATACTTGATCAGAGGTAATCATCTCACTTGGTGCTTATCCTGATTGGCCAAACCAGTACATGCAAATTCAGTGCCCTGCCCCTTGAGAGTAAATGGCCTGTGTTAAAGGTACGAGGTACGGAATAGCCCTATGTGGTACTATACTATTAAAGAGTACTTTGGTGTACTGTCAAAGAAATCTGAAGAAGAAAATGTCTGAAATGAAGTTTGGAGTATACTTTGTCCTCTCTTTGAACAGTACATAAACAGGTTTTAAATGAAAGAAATCTGGATGGAGAACCAGAGGAATCATTTCAAAGGCTATTCAGGTAAAAAATAACATCGTCAGGCACAGTTACTAGCAAAGAACTAAACACTCTGGGCAATAATTCCAAAGTCAACGTGCTATGTCTCAGTCCTCAGGAATTTTTCATGAGCCACCACTTATCTTGTCATATCAGATTTCTTCCACCAGCTTTTTTAGAGGGAAGAGAAAATACACCTTAAGGGCAAATTATTCTCTTTTAATCAAATCACTCTGTATGGCCTGAGGAGATCTTTCCATGCCTTTTTGAGTCACTGGGGCATGGGCCACTAATGCACACACCCACACAAAAAAATGCACAAAGTCATACAGACAAACATCAACTTAATAAACTATGTATAGAAACAGCAGCGGTTTGATGTCTTTTTTATCTGAAAGCAAGAAATGAGACTCAACAGGAAAATAAAAAATACAAGAAGAAAGCAAGGAACAAAGTGGTGTCTGGAGTTTCCATCACAAGTGAAATCACAGATTTTCTCACTCACTGTTCATGGAACAAAATCGAACAACTTTATTCTGGAGTGCAGTCAGTGCAGAAGGGAGCTATAAAATATAAATTATACCACATAACCCTATACCTCCCAACTGAGCCATTTGGTTACAACTATACTCCTGTTCGTTACACAGGTCCAGCGTCTCTGGTATTTCTATAGCGTCGACATGAATTATATTCTAGCCTTGCTGAGAAACGTATGGATTACAAGTGAAATGTAATTTCCCTACCGATCGGACAGTTGCCATCCAGTGACACTGAAGTGTTTATTTTACACAGTTGCCGGTAATTAGTTCTGGACAGAATCAATTAAGGCCACCCCAAATTACATCTGAAAATGTAAGAATCATGACTGTGTCTAGGAAGACAGAAAAATGCAGCATGGGTGTATTTCTAAAGGCTGAGTTGTGCAAAATGTGTTCTATCATTTCTCACTTTAAACCAATAAAGACTGAGGGAGTGTGTGGCTTCTGCACACTGGGTGTGTTCATGTACCAAAGGTTTCCTGATTCCTTCTGAAAGGAATATGATAGTGTTTGGATTAGCATCTGAAATGAAGCCAGTAGGGGGGAAAATGACAAAAAAATTTACACATGTAAGTACAAGAATCAGCTTTCAGTTTAAACACAGCTTGTAGCACTGAGCCTGATTTTAATCTGATTAACTTGCCATTTCCAAGTGTAATCTTCCTTCACACCACTGAGACAATACTATAATTTAGCAGATTAAAAACTCTTAGAGATATCAGTCTGTGTGATAGTACAAGACTAAACACATCGTAAATGCTCATGTCATACCAGCTGTAAACCCTATTCATTACCTTCTGCAATTTATTGCTCTTTTTTTTTTATACTTAAGAATCACAGGAACACAGACCACATTTCATAATGTATTCAGAGGAAATTGGAGAGTTTTCATGAATGTGTGTGAAGATTTAGTTTCTTACTTTTGTTGGTGAGGTACAAAAAATGTAATTATGTCTACTATATGTATATTGTTTTAAATCAAGTATGTCTCACACTGTGCTCTTTATTAAATTAGGCTTCCTACGTTTCAATTTGTTTTAACATTTCACAGTGTCTCTGTTTAGTCGCTAAAGCCTGCAGTTTAGGTTACAGTGTCTTGTTCAAAGATTTTCATCTCAAGCCACCACTAAGTATATGACCCCACTCCCCGTTTCAAAATATTACCTTTTCTGTCACTGCCAAGACACACTATCAATCACTCAAGAGATTATTGGGGGAGGACAGATGGAGAGACGCAGAACTATATCAGTGCAGCAATGACCCACTACTGCATGAATAAAAACAACTGCAAAAATGTTGCTTTGATGTTGTTGAGGCATCACAGAAACATTGATGTGTATCATCTGGAGAGGGGAAAGAGATAGGAAACTACCCTCTCAGCTTTGCTGAATATCTATACTTATTAGCATGAGTGAAAGAACACGTCGTAACATAAGAGTGCAGCCTCGTCATAACTAAAATTGCACAGAAAATGGGTAGGAACATGAAGGTCAAGTAGTGATTATCCCCCTAAATGAATCACATAAAATATGAAAATAAGTACACAAATGAAAACACTAATAACTATATGAATGTACCAAATGGGTGATCAAAAGATGCTTTACACGTTTAGCACCCATGCTTTTCAAAGAAAGAGGCTGGGAGTGAGAAAGTAAGAAACCCAGGGCAAATAGAGAGGATGGAGTAGAGGGAGAAGAGGAGGAAAGAGTTCTCGATGTGAGCAGTAATCAGAGAAAGCCAGCAGGGGGGACAGGGAGGGTTGGTGGGGTCAGAGCAGAGCACCACTAAGCAGCCTTTCTCTTCATTAGCAGCCTCTCTTAGGAGGGCGTCACAGGCCTACCTGTCCAGCAGATTATTGAACCGACTAACCAGTGGCTCCCACCCCACACACACACACACTCTCACACACTCTCCCCTCTCTGATTCCCACAGACCCAAAGGAATCACGACCTAGCTGCAGCCTCGCTGACAACTTTAACTTTTTCTTTAACCTCACGTACCAGCTCTGTAGGCTGAACCGGGGCATCTACTCAGTGCATAACGAGGACATTTACCTCGACATTTTCTCCATTATTTTATATCGGGTTTTGCTGTCCAAACTTTATTGTTGTTTTTCTCAAAATATATACTGTATATTTTTGTGGTTTATGTATTTTCCTGCAGCAACACACTTATTCTCTGCCAATAACTCAGAGAATGTAATAAGTTTATAATTATCTGACACACGAGAGAGAGACATAAACATACAGATAAAATGGAACACCAGCATTTAACTTCTGTGACATGTGGTTAAGGTAATTTGAATTTCACAGATCCCTGACTGGTCTGGCAGGGAGAAAGCAGCATGGAGATAAAAGTAATGAAATGACACTCCAGGAATGTAAATTGGCATTCTTCACTGTAGTTGCAGCACCAGCTCAGGCTCATGAAACATCCCTGACACACACTCAGACCAGGCCAAAATACTGTGCGAGACATTAATCTTACCCACATCTCACAGATGAAAGTGTGAAGGTAATTTTGTGGTGCTTTTAAGTGGGGCCATTCATCTCAATCTCTCTCTCGCTGATTCTCCTTCTCTACCCCTCTCCCTCCTTCTTCCCTGTCTCCTGAAGCATTCAGATATGTTCACACTGAAATGTCTTACACTGACATGAAATGCCTCTGTGTACTTCTGCTTGTGTTTCACTGTCACAGGTTGGCCATGAGCTCCCTGAGTTTTTCTTTAGATCTGGTGCCGGAGCACAGGGACGCATAAACAGGCACTAAGGCAAGTGTATTTAGCCAAAAATCACTGACACTGTCAGATTACAGGGTTGTTCTGCTCCAATAACTAGTACTGCAAAAAGCAGGATTTTAAACTATCTGAAGCTTTTGTTTGCATTGACTTCTAACACAGGCACACTTGTCTGTTTTTGTATAAGACTCGCGCAAACAGACAAAAAATCTACTGAAACAAGACAGAGAATATTTCAAGAAATCAATAAAATGTTGCTGAAAAAAATAGCGTGCACTAGAAGAAGGGATTTTCAGCAGAGGGATTTTAGGCCTGAAAAATACCTTGAGAAATGTTGCTGCCAGCTATAAAATGAAGTCTGCTCACATTTATTTAAGTAAACACCCATAACACATTTTATCACCCCCGTTTTTATGTGTTTGCTATCTGAAGACATTACACTGAATTGCAGTGAATTATAGCATTCACTGGTTTGAGTGAGTTTGTAAATACAAGGCCCAAATCTACCGGTGGTATAAAGTGGCTTATCACATAAATATCATGTGAACATTTAACAAAGCAATTAAACAATTCTTTACACTGTGTCTGGAGATAACGTTTTGGCCCTAAGAAGTCAAGTAAAAGTTTTTAATTTGCCCGTGGGGAGCAGAGAATTGAATAACACGTTCAAGGCATAATGAAAACTGTAAAATTATATTAAGTGAAGTAATCTTTTGTTAACTTAGGCTACTTCTGATGTCACAGATTCTCGGTCTCATTTCTGATTATGGCCTCATTGGGCTCACAAGTGCTACAAGGATTAGGCCACTATTGATTTTGTAAGACAAAGGGGATAAAGAAGAGAAAGAAACAGATCAAAACAAGCAGAAGAAATTCCTTTTCTTTTAAATGCAGGCATATGAAGAAATCAAGCGGATGAGTCATATGAATCAAAAACAAGTGTGGGAAATACTCAATTGAAAAAAAAAAAAAATCATAGGCTAAATTACTCACAAAGTCTTGGCTAACTCTGTATCTGCTCTGAGGAGTTCAGATGACAGAGGAGCACAGAAACTGTAAAAGAAGTTACCAATTCCATAATTTACTGTAGTAGCTAATGAGTCTCATCTGAATAATGTAAGTAAGCAGAAGCAGAAAAATCATATTTACCATTGCTGCATGTTGTATCTGACAAACCCCGGGGCTCCTGGCACTTTTCAAACTTGGCGTCCTCAAAAAAGTCTGATTTCGCCCTCAAGTGGGGAACTTTCTCCTCTTCAATACTGCACGCTGTCTGAGGTGATTCACGCCGGTGTTCCTTTCACAAACTTCTCATCGCCGTTTATGGCAGTTTTAGGTACAACACGGGACAACAGTCACTCTTTTTATCCCGCAAATATCTGTGCCCGGGCTGCTTCACTGAGAAAAACGCGCGTTAGCACGTTTGGAAACGCGTTGGTCTCACGGAGAGGGACGCACGACCACGACACTCGGTCCCCTCTTCTTTTCCCAAAGCGTAAACTGAAGAAGTCAAGGAGACGGTGAGGATTGCTGACAACCAGAAGCTGTGTTGTAACTGATTGTTCTACCTTGAGAAAAACGGTTAAAAAAAAAAAAGAGGAAAAAAAACACCCGCCTTCCTACACTCGATGATTTCCTTCTGCAGAGTCAGCGCAGTGCGCCGAGGAGAGCTGCGGACGGTCCGGGCTGGAGAGAAGGCGGCTGCTGTGATATGTTGGGTGAATTCAGACCAGTGTTTTACACGCCGTGTGTGACTGTAACCCGAGTGACTGTGGGTCCAGAGAGTTTCTGTGCCCGATGAGTTGATTTACGATGTGATGTTGGGAGTAAGAGTCTCGTCTTTGTACGGCAAAAATGTGCTAGAAACCCTCTGCCTCAAGATAAGAAGTCGGCTGAGACGCGCATTACAGCTTGTGGAAAAGCAGCAGGATTCTGTCATATTTTTCCCTCTGTGTGTACCTATTTAGTGCAAATATAGTCAAAATAATATGTATTTTATACAATAGGCATTTCAACTGTAAGACAATAGATCAGATGTAACTAAACAGGCAATAAATAAGACAAAATAAATACTAATGATTTGTGGGTACACGCTGCATTTCATTTAAACTTTCACTTTTTTCACTTTCTCTGCCTTCTGCGCTTCTCGCGCGCGCGCAACCGTGCACACGTGTTTTAGGCAGTTGGAAATAGTTTATGGTTTCTCTGTGTGCTGCAGGGATGTGACACTGATTTCCTAAGTTGTGTCCCTCAGATCCCTCAGACGTGGGCGCGCTCATTAAAGTTTCATTGTGCACTTGTTTTATGAGGATTTGCTCAACATTTGACTGAGACATCTCAAGAGTGAAGAGCTGAAAGAGGGAGGGGTGTGTGTGTGTGTGTGTGTGTGTGTGTGTTTGAGTGCTGTGTGTGAGGAGAGAGTGGAGCAGAAAGAGAGACATACAGCGCTCCTCAGAGTGGCTGCCCGCCTCAGCCTGGCTCCTCCACTGGGGTGAGAGAGGCAGCTGAATCCCAGGGCAGTCATTTCTATCAAGTCAAGCGTCTGGAAGCCCCACTTGCATGTTTGGTCAAGGGGTAAATAATAGATCAGGGATTAGGCTTGTGTAGAATTCATTCCAGGGTAACAAGCTACTGAGGTCCCTGGATATGCATATTCATTCCTTGGCCAAGGCCGTGGGAGAGCGAGGACCATATGCCTGTTTGTCAGAGGGCTTACATCGCTAATTAAATAAGATATTACATACTTATGTGAGCAACAAAACAAAAAGCCTTTAAAGGATTGTCCAGAAAAAAAAACTAGGTGTTTGAATCTATTTTGTGTCGACTTCAAATGCTTTGATGCTGCTTTAATTTGACTCAGAAAGTGTTTCCTATTCAGCAGTGTTGATGAACCTTATAGACACCAGGGGCTGGGGATGAGTAATATGACATATATTACACATCCCAGCCAAACACGACCTTCTTTCTTTGCTGTTAGCATGTGGCCAAACTATCAGATAAAACCTCTCTGTTATGACTAACACAAGATGTGTGATAGCATAGTTATGATAGTGGTTGTGTGGATAGCCATACTCACTTTTCAGCTTCTATCTAGTATGTCCTTAATGTATAATTGTTGGAACAAGTGTGCTTCTGTATTGCTGGGTGGGCTGCATAAGCTTATTGTTTTGTTGAAGCAAAAAGTTAATTTAGAAATGACTGGCTAACGTTCTGACAAAGGTGTAGATCTAAGCTCAGGCGGAGGATAGTATTCCTCCTTGAAATGACATTTATACTAATTCGCAACAGCAAATACATTTAGAAAGAAACCTTTATAATTAACAAAACAAGGAAACATTTTAAACGAAAGTATGCTAAGTCATAAATTGTTCATTCAAGACGTGTCTGCAAAACGTTTACTGACAAAGTTTTGCTTTTCCTACAGTATCCACTCTTGCAATACAACATCTGATCATAGCAACCCAAGCATGAATTATGTTTTCTGTGGTTACTTACAGCATTTAGTTACGGTTAGGGAAAGATTGGTCTTGATTGAACAAAAATCAACACGAGTTGAAGCATGAGACACAACGCTAACATTTAACCTGAAAGCATGAGCTTTAATCAAAATGCTTCTGTTGCCTAACCCTAACCACGCCCAGGAAGCAGGACGTGAACTCCAGCCTCTTATATCATAGATCCAACCCATTCCATGGTGGATTTTACGTTGTGCTGTTTGGTAACCCCACTAACATGCCTGCAGTGATCCAGTCAGCTCTGTAACAGTTACGTGTTAAGTGAAAGGTGCTGCCAGTTTGATGGCCCTGTAGAGGTACATCTGCGAAGGTGTAACATGCTGACATGCATTTTACACAAATCCTTGTTTTGGATCATGGCACAAAAGAACCATAGTTAGATATTGGTTAATTTTTCCATATGCTCCAATATAGTTTTATTGGACATTTATTGGATCATTGCTGTCAACCTTTAAATTAAATGGAGAATGGCACTATGTGCTAGAGCCAATAACTAGGCGATATGTGCTTATTGCAGATATATCCATATCAATGTATTCATCTGCCAATACGTAACAAGAAATTGCAGTTGCAATTGTTTTTATGTGCTCCCGTTTTAATCTATTTTCTTCTGTTTTACACGCATAACGACCGCTCTAAAACCTAGGTGACCATACAGCATTACTGTGGCTAAACACAACCTGCGTATACACTGATGGAGGACTGAAGCTGATTCTGCTGCACTGCTGACGGGCTGCTTTCACTATGAAGCCTGTACAGACACGGAGTTAGAAACATGACCTCCGTCACATAGTTTGTCCACCGGAGAGCCCTGGCAAGTTTAAATGTAAAATGTCACATACGGTACATACTGTGGTCCCGAAAAACTAACAAACAAACATAACAAAAATGTTTGTTTAAGTTGGGTGAAAGGTATTAATTTACCAACCTCAAAAAATCCAGTCTCAGATGGGCTCTACTGTGTACCACCCTGGCATTTAATAGGCACTTACATTAAATGTATACTGTACATGTAAGCAGTATAGGCAGCCTGATAGGGAAGGAGCGTATATGTTTATTTGTCCCTGTGACAGGATCCCACTGTTCACTAATTATCCAGCGGGACCTCTGATAATGAGCTATTGAACCTGCTATGGAAGTGTTCTACCTCCTGGGAAGGCCATCAGTTGCTGCACGGCACTCGTGGATCCATCAAATCCACAGCGGTCATCCTGTTCATTAAGTTTAACAGTAAGAGTAAAAGTGCAATGAGATAACTTCTGTTATGAATTGGCGCTACATAAATAAAATTGATTTGAATAGAAAGGCCAAGAAAGGTTTGACCATTGCCACGAACCATGAAGCGTGTTTGAAGGACTGGTTCATACTGTTCTCTTCACCAATCAGGAGATTGTTAGCGGCTCCAGGAATGTTTCTTTATTGCTTCTGACTGTGATGGGACATTTGTGATGGCAGATAAATTTCACACTTTCTTGTTTTTTTCTATTAGTTAAGTTATGTGCTACCATCAAGTCCAAAAGTGACACATTTCTTTACAATCTGTACAACATACAACATCGTCTATCCTTCGACCCTCAATTTGGATAAGCAAATAACCGTAAACAGCAAAACATCATCATAATGTCAGGCATCAAATGATTGGTCATAAAAGGACAAAGAGATTTAATGAGTAACACTAAAGAAAAATTGTGATACAGAGACAATTCTATATCTCAATTTCTTAGTTTGATCTCTCCTAACTCATAGAGAGGGAACAGCACAGGTGTTGGAAATAAGACAAATACTTTTCTCATCTCAAAGCTGTTTTTTCCGACTGGGCAACATTTACTCAGGGTGATCAATGTCCCATGTCCTTGGTCTCCTCTCTCATTCTCAAGGGAAATATGAACTTAAATACAACCTCACCACCTTAATTTACCCTTTCACCAAGCAAAGGACAAGCTCTCTAGCAAGAGCCCAAGGGAAATAGCCTGACTCCTTGTTCCCACACATCCTGAGGGGTCTAACCGAGGTTGGGAGGGATGGCACACTAGTTGGGTGAGCCGTAAGTGAGTGTGGCCCTAAGGTTCATGGCCCCATGGATATACACACACACAGACACACACACACACACACACACGCTGCTGTCTCCAAGAGGTGGGTCTTGTGTGGATCAATTCATCCTTTATGAGGGCTCTTATCTATTGAGGATAGGACCAGAAGGTCATCAGATGGGAAATCATGCCATCTCATTGGGGCAGGGGTTAGGACATGAACAAGGGGGCTTGTGAACACAGCATGTTGGGGGGGGGGGGCACTTATGGGAGGTCAGCGACATCACATGCATACAGGAATGCACATGATGGCAAAGACAGAGAGGTTTGTGATGAGGGAAGGTTTTGAGCTAGAACTGTCTGATTTAGGTAGCAGTAATCAATGTTTTCTCTGTCCTGGGGTTTTGTAAGGCAGCCCAAGGTCTCACAGGATACAGCATGAGGATGGCTCATGCTTGAGGTCAAGTGTGGCTGATAATTCTCCCACAGACTCCAGTAAGAGACATAATATCCTCCTCAGGGCATCACTTCAATAGAAATGTGTGCAAACAAGCTTTAAAATGTCAGAAAATGAACATGAATTTAGAGCAATTTCAAAGGCTTGTGATGGCCACTTTCAGTTTCACAAGGTACCCAGTGTAATAACAGCTTATCATTATACGACAAGAAAACATTAAAAAAAGACACTCAACAAATAGAGCCATCAGCCATGCTACAAAGTGACTGTGTTCAAAGACTTAATGTAACTCTCAAACATGTAGGAGCCTGTCTCATTTCAATGCAGGGGGAGTGATGTTCTACTAAACACTGTGCAGGTTTGACAAGCTTACTGGCATTTGTACAATCAATGTTCCTTTAAAGCTGGGGACTTGTGACTCTTTAGTATCTATTGTCATCTCCCGCAATTCTCAGGTTCTTTCCTCCCTCAGCATCAAAGCTAGGCCACATTAATGCAGACAATATCCCCACTTACCTGAGGCGGCAGGCGGAGACTGTGCTTTCACAATTCTCCATGGAGTGTCATGTTGTGCCTCTCTTCCTTCCTCTGTCAGCATCAGCACACCGGGGCTTGTCATTTGGTTCTTGAATTTTTCATGCAGGTGCATTTGCATGATCACAATTCTGTGTCACTTTTTCCCCTGGTAGATTAAATGCTGCCTCGCACTTGAACTTCACTGTGACTCCGCTGAGGCAGAACGAGGTGAGACAAGCATGCTTATTGGGATTGTCAATGCAAGAGCTATCTTGTTACAAGGGGTGGCTCTTCACATTTAAACAGTTGGGCAATTAGACATGAGAGGCGCACAAAGACGACTTCAAAAAAGGGTCGGTTTACATTTGATACTGTATTGTTTACATTTGCAGCAATAAATCTGAGTCTTCTGTGGTATCCAATAAAGAAGCTAAACCTTGCTGTGCAGTTTTAGTGACATCTTGTTTCATTTGCCTGGGTAGGACACATAATCTAAGCAAAACAACAAAACAAAAACTTCAGTTTAATCCAGCTGTCAGTATTTCACATGTGAACCTGTATTGTAAGTGATTTTCATTATGACAAGAAAAGTAGTCTGTTTCAATCAGATGAGCGAGCTTTATCACTTGACCTCTCTCCAAGCACGCCACAGATCATAACAGTGACTTACGATTACGAATTATGTAAACAGATATCAATTTTCAGAGATCCCCTTTAAACTTAGAATGAGTATGAATCTTTCAGGGTGAGTCTCTTTTCAGTCACAAACCGGAAGCTAATAATCAAGATTCGCATCATGTATTATTCTTATTGTGTCAGTGGTGCTAACTTATGCAGCAGCTGTGTGCTACTTCATATCAGCAAATTAAGATATTCACAATCTTTTCTTTCAATAAATCTCTTAAAAGTGTGTTTTTGAAGAAAGTAAAGCCAAATGTCAAAACTGCTGTAACATGCTTGACTCAATCTATTATAATAATTTACATTTTAATTATGTAAGGTGAAAAAAATCAGGAAAACTAACTTAAAGAAGCTTATTGTGGGATTTTGTAGTGTTTGATCTCTATCTCTAATCTACAGTGTACATCATGTGCCCAAGTTATCGTTTGCCAAAGTAGTAATCTAGCCCCAAGAAGTAGTTTTAATGGACAGACAAAATCCCTTGCATTAACCTATTCCATATAAATTAAGTTGTACAGTATAATGCGCAAATTAATTAAGTTGCAATATTGTTCTCTACTGTACATTTTTGTACATTCTACTTTACATTTTCCCTAAATTAGGTAGTGATAGGGCACATAAAGACAGGAAACACTTAGGAAACTAGAGAGGGATATGACATGCAACAAAGGTCGGAGTGCTGATTAAATGATAAACTTATTTGTAACCTGTTTCATACATCCAATAAAAGCTTTTAGATGAAAGAAATAAAATCAAATAATGACAGAGGTTGAAGTGAGCGTGAAAATGTTTTTTTGTTTTACTGTAAATGCAGGAAGCACATCATTGGTGATATGAAAGATCTGCCTTTTATGTGTCTAAAATGCTCTCAGATCTGGATTAATCTGTCATTAGTGGAACAGACAACAAGCACTTAAAAGAGGGAGATACAGGCTGCTTCAGACATAGGGAAGAGCAGCAGCAGACACTGTCAAAACATGGTGGAACATGCCTGTGTAGAACATGTAAGCAACTGGAAGTGTCTGAGGCCAAATTTTACGCATTTGATGATGAAAGAGGGGATAGTTAGAAGATGATGCCTTTGCGTTACCAGCTTCCTCACAGAGAAATGTGTTAATATGACTTTCTGTTGACCATATGATCTCCCTCTAAATGAATCACTTTCAAGGTTTTTTTACAATAGAAACTGTGCCTGGAAATTTTTTTTGCAGTACCGTTTTTGGCGTGTAGCAAACACATTTTGAATCTGTGGATGATTTTTGACCTGATGAAGAAGGTGGAATTGCAGGAACCAGACTCAAAACCCTGTTTTAGCTGTAGGATGGTAATTTTTCCTCATGACAAGAGAGAGAGGCTTATTCATGACCATGTGTCAGTTTGTGTGTCTGAACAAGAAACAGGGGGCAGGCAGATGTTGCGCATTATGTACCAGTCTACTGCCTCTAAAATTGTTCCACAAATGAGGATCTTAATGAGAGGCAGTGTTCGTGGGTCAAGGAACAGCCTAATCATGCTAAGTCAATTGCATCTTTTCTGTTTGTGTGCGTGTGTGTGTGTGTGTGTGTGTGTGTGTGTGTGTGTGTGTGTGAAGCAGTGAGCAGATGAACCAACATTTGTCTGACTGGCGAGGAGTGCCAGTCCTCATATTTCTTCATTTTCCTCGCTCACCCTGTGCTCCAAATCTGGCTGGACACTTAAGTACATTACCCACACAATATGGAGTTGTCTTGTCTCACCAGCAAAACAGATGTCAAACACGTGTCTTTGTTCCTTTTCCCTTTGCTTGCATCCAGTTCTCAAAGCTCCCTCTATGGATTCAAGATTCAAAATGTATCGTGGATAATGTCTTTGACCTTACAAAAGATCATTAAAAACATATGCAACTAAGCACATATCAACTGGGGGAAGGTATAAGTGTGTCTATTAAAAGAAAAACACACGTTTTTTAAACATAAACTGTATATAAAGATCAATACCATATCTCAGTGTCATTTCTCTGTACTGTCATGTGGCTATTCATCTTTGACATAACAACAGGGATTCTAGCCTTGTAAAACAGCACTTGGAGACACAGGGGAACCCTCATTCTACGTAGGGTGTGTGTGTGTGTGTGTGTGTGTGTGTGTGTGTGTCTGTAACAGCACAATAGCTACACAACACCTCTCCTTACCATTGATATGTTGCCATTTTCTGTAAATGTTACTGTAATTTTGATGCATTGGGATATTTCTCTGATGATCTTTGCGATGTTTTATTATTCAACCTTTGATTTTCAATTACACTATGTATCAGGGTCTGTATAAATAAAATATGGCCATGATATAATCTTTTTCTTCTTGAAAAGTACTGTGTACCCATAAGGCTGCTTTCATGTCTTAAAGACCTTATATTTCATCTGTTAAGTAATTTAAATGTTGTAATCAGTTGTTTTGAGATTTTATTACCCATAAAGAAAAAAGTGCAATTTTTAATTGAAATCCGATTTTACGACGAACAATGAATCAAACGTTACCGTATTTATTTTTAAACGTGTACAGAAAAATAAAAACTCACATTATTAACAAAGTGCATGGATTATTTTGTTACATTGTCTATTTTATGTAGACCATATCCAGTATTTTTAAGATGCAAAAGTAATTATATTTTTGGAGGACTTGATGTCCACTGGCCTTTTTCACAGGTACCATTTTGACTTGTCATATTAGAAAAACTACAGGTTACTAATAACATTCATGATGGCCCTGTTCTATTGAAGTGTCCCAGTCAGCCATGCCAGCATGCACAATACCAGGCCCCTGAAACTGAAGCAGCTGAATGTAATTCAACCATCATTAATTTTTTTCACACTTGTGCTTTTCCTCCTGTGACATGTCAAAATGTCTTCTGTAAAGACTACAGTAAATTACTGCAAAACGATTCAAAGTAGTTCGATTTTAGATTTTCCTGATACACTCCAATAAGTAAGGTGGATTTAGACCCTAAACAGATTGTTAACATGGCCTGCCCTTTGTAAAGGTTCCCACTGTGCTGTACATGCTGGGATGGACCAAAACGTGATTAAGTGGGTAGAAGAAAAACTGTATCATTGCAAATACTGTAGCATAATCTTCATCCACAGCATGATATGATTAAGAATTCTTTCACATATAAGTTATTTATAATTTAGAGCCAATAGCTTTGACCCATGGTGGTTTGGACTGGATGTTAATCGCTGCTCAGAGTTGGTCTTGGTCAGCTAAAATGTGCTTCTGATGAGAGTCCAGTGGAAGACATGGGCTGATTGAAGAAGTCACCACCAGGGCAATTCACCAGACTGCCAAACAATGTAAAGGATCGGGATTTTATGTCAAGTTCTCAGGACCCTATAGCAAGAATGGATACTGTTGCTGGAAATCAAACACTCGAGTGGTGTTAAATGACATAAAACCATGCATGCACACAATTGATATTATTTGTTTATGCTTCCTGTTGTGATAAGCAAGTTCAACAAATATATTTAGAAAAATTGTTCATCATTAGTCTGCTAAATTGAGTCTTTAAGCACACAGACTATAACCCAGTCATTTAGCCAACTGTAGGCCTAATCATAGAGAAATGTTATATTAACTCTAAGGTTAGGTTAGAGGTCCATGGACTTATAAAACTGTTTTTATTGCAAGGGTTCACATTTAATAGGCTAATCTTGTACATAAGATTGTAGGCATATTGTACATTTAAATGTCCTTATAAGAAAGGAAGGTAAAAAAAAAAAAAAAAACAGGGAGTGTGAAAAGTGTGAAAGTTTGAACTAAAGTGTCACTCGTTTCCTTAATTAGCCTGCACTGAACCCAATTCTGTTGAGGACCACTTGAAACAACCATAAGGACTCTTTGGGGAATCCGGACCCGCCTTTGGAAACTACTCATGACGTATAAATAACGAGAGCACTTGCTGTGTAGTCGGATCATTGCCGTATGTTAACGGTAACCGTCGTAAAATGACGTGATTACGATGACGCGGACGGACATAAACGGAAAACAGCGGGCTTGTTGAAAGGAGGAAAGCGTTTCTGTAGTTATTGACAACGGTGTGATTTAGCCAAAACGTTTGTCTTGTTCTGTAGAAAAAAAGTTACAAAGGGTACTTTCAGTGGATGATTAAATTCGTCCGTCGAGTCATGCAGCTACGTTGTTCAGGGCTCTGACTTACGCGGAAGGCTGTCAACAGCAGACAAGAAACAGAAGATATGAATGTTTGTTAAGTGGCTAACGTTAACTTTAGCTACGATAGTTACCGGCACACAGTAGTTAGTTACTATCTTGTGTTAGCACAGTGCTGTAAAGCTTCTGCCACAGTGTTGACATCTGCCTGGTTAGCAAGCTATCGAAACAGGTAAGTTAAGAGACAGAGACTGTACAGTTTTCCTTAAGTGCGTCAAGGGAGCTTTGTTGTCTCATTCTGCATGTGTGCTAATGACATGTAACCTTAGGTTAGCTAGCTAGCTAACGTCAGATGAGAAGAGATGAGAAAACTACAAATCCCGTCAAGTCCCCCCTTACAAATGAACAGTGGCATCGCCGATTGAAATCGAAGGGGCTTAACGTTACATGCTGATAACGTGCCATCTGTATAATCTTTTATCCACTTCTACAAGTGTTATTTCTTACATGAGAGTCTCCAAACTGATGGGGTTTTGTTTTTATGGCTTCACTTTCAGACCCAAAATGTCCTCCAAAGAAGACACTCTGGTTTTGGAGAAGCAGGTGAAGAATTTATCAGATGAGTTAATGCAATGTCAGGTATGTATGAATGTGTATTCAAAAGGATGTGCACACATTGCTGGATTGTGGTAGCTGCTATCTGAAGGAAAACACAAATGGTTTGCTTCCTTACAACCTAATAAATACGAAATTGCTCTAAAATAGGGACATTTTTTCCAGTGTACTGATGACAGCAAGTTCAATCAGCAAATGTACAGTCATGATGACAGTTCCTCAGCTCATTAGATAAGGTTTAAAGGTTTTTAAGTGCTATGGTGTTTTATGTGTCCCACCATGATTATATCACTTTGAGATATAAGTACCTGACTGTGCACTAATGCGACTCAAGGTGAACACGATTTGTTATTTGTCTGTAATTACTACATGAACTGTTATGTTTACATATGTAAGCTGTTCATGAGCCCCATGAAGCAAAGAGCGAAATAAGTTGCTCTTATCAGTGTAAAATAAATCATATATTTTCATGGGCTGAGTGTGCAGTCACTGATTGTCCCAAAGACTTTATTGTGGTTTATTGTGTCTGACTACATGTACATCTTACAGTTTGCAGCACCTCAGTGATTCAGGGAGGTTGTCCTTGCATACTCACCACCAGGTGGTGCCTAATAACATGAGTGAACTTAACTCAGCATTTCTCACTTTGCACATCCACAGTACCTTTCTATACATGTAGGTAGACAGCTGGGGGGGGGGTGTCAGCAGATGATGTGTTACATTTGAGTTTTTATTAGATTATAGATACCAGCTAACACATGGGGCAGGAGGAACATTAGTTGTGGTGCTGTTTGGCTGTAACCGCGTGTGTGCGTTACCTTATTTATCCTGTGTATAAAGTTTAGTTTGACTTTTGAAGTTAACTTTTTAGCATTTACTCAGACAATGTTTGACGATGTTTGATACCTTCATTCCATAATTTGTAGGAGACACAAAGCATCCTTACAAACTTGTATGGGGTGCAAATGTATGCACTTGTGTAAAATAATAAACAAAATAACTTAATTAATTTGATCCCAATAATATAATTCCCCAACTATAAAAGTGAGTCCCTTTTTTTTACTTTTAAAAATGCACATTTATGAAACATTTGGTTGGAAACTAAAACTATTTGTAAGACTACGATTTTTTTTTCTTGTTAAATGTTAAGGTTAAGGTGTTTCCAGTGTTGGGGCAGGTAAAATAATTTGTATAATTACGGGGCTTTGCTTACCTAACAACCCACAAAAAAGCGCAACTGCTGTACATCACTTTGTCACCTGAAAATGTTCATATTGCAAGTTGTTTATCTCTCTGGATTTTGCTGACAATATTTCTAGAGCCTGGAAAACTCCCCATAACATTTAATTTAAAACAGGGCTATTTGTTAATAGCACTGATTGGGCCTTGGTCCTAAAACATTTTGATAAGAAAATAATAGTCCCTTTAGACTGTAAAAACTGTGTTTAAAAAGTTGTAATGCACTACATTGTAGTATTACTAGTTCACCAGTGATAAATTGTTCACTTCAGATTGATCCCTGCTGCCTTTCGTATCATTGAACTGATACGAAGGCCATCCTTGGTGGTCTTGTCTAGAGTAGAAAATCAGGGATTCTGTCTATCTAATAGGGACCTTTAGTTGTGCAGTGTACTATTTAAATAGTGGCATTTGAATATCATTGATGTCTTAAGTCTCCAGCAAGATGTACTTCAGGACATCCATTAACTACAAAGAGTCTCATCTGCTAATTTTTTTAATATCTGGCTGAATTCCAGGGACTTTCTCTGGTATGTTTAGCCAATGGTGTTTCAGTGTCTAGATCCAAAATGAATAATTCAGCCATTATCAAACACACACTCAGTGTGTCTTTAAGTACACATACGGTAGAGGAGAGCTCTTGATGAGGGTCCTGAGTGAACACTTGTCTGTGGAACAGCTAATGGCAGTCAAAGGCCAGGCAGAGGGAGACCACCTATTTCAAATCAACCATGCTAGTTAATTTCATCATTAGCTGCTTTACAGGGCTGATTTGGTGAGATCTCTATCCCCCTTTACCCTGCTCCCACTCTGTACACACACACACAAAACATAGATGCATACAGAGACAGAGATCTACAGTCCTTCCACTTTATATGTTCAGCATATGGTCTTATCAAGGTCTGCTTCTGCCATTTTAGTAAATAATTGATTAGACACTTTTAAAAAGGGGGTTAAAATTCATGTACTAATTGGAGACCAGTAGATTCCAGTGGGAGGGATGACTTTTATCTTATGATGATGTGAACATAATTTATCAGATAATTTTATATTAAGTCGATTTGGTATAATTCTGTCTTTTAATGTCAGAAAATGTAGTTTTTAGATGTCCCTCATTAAATGTAATGTAGCTTAAAAATGTTTGAAAAATCAGTGAGACAATTTGAATTGGAAATGTGTCAGGGGCTGGCTGGGTGTTTCTACTCGAAGATGACTCTCTCTGTCATCAGTTTTGAGTTTCTTTGGGGCTAGTTACTTTGGAGCCGAAGTGGAAAACATATCCGGAGTGCAATTGAATAATAAAGAAAATGCAAGCTCGACTGCTGTGTTTTGATTTGGATCTCCGCTCTCCCCAGTCATAAATAGTGCATAATGACAAGTGTCAATGCTTGTTCCCCTTGAGTCGAAGGTCAGTCACATCTCAGCGATGGGGAGTCCTGTTAAAAGAGGCTCATGATTAGAGAGGGCAGGCCAGTTCAAAAACTATTTTGATCAAGATATTTAAATTATTGATTGACTACCACTTCTGTCGTATGCTAATGTTATTGAGCATCCTATTTAATTTTTTGTTTTTTGGTGAGAAAAGCTGAGAT
Source organism: Coreoperca whiteheadi (assembly GCA_011952105.1). Classification (NCBI taxonomy): domain Eukaryota; kingdom Metazoa; phylum Chordata; class Actinopteri; order Centrarchiformes; family Sinipercidae; genus Coreoperca; species Coreoperca whiteheadi. The sequence goes on along the minus strand of CM022472.1, from coordinate 11,982,598 downwards.
GTGGTGTGGCTTTCCTTGTACGCTTCACTGCATTTTGAGACACATTTATAAAAAGCTATTTATCTCAATTAGGAATAACAGCTGTTGACTGACTGAATCCTTTATTTTCACAGGCAGACAAGGAGTTTGTGTGGTCCCTATGGAAACGGCTGCAAGTGGCAAATCCAGATTTGACCCAGGCTGTCAGTTTGGTGGTTGAGCGGTGAGTAGATTCATCTTTCAAATTGCTACCTGCGAGGCTCAATAGCTGAAAATTCCTTTATCTCACAAGTGAAGAGAAATATGTGTGAAAGTCGTTCAAGGGGTGTTTAAGGCACCTTGGCCATTCTACTGGGGTTACGACGGAATCTGTGCAGATGCTGATTTAAGCCTTCTTATCCCCGGTCTAGCAGTTCAACCATGGAAACCCTTTTAATGAAAACACTCTTCCTCTGCCGCACCCATCCTGGACAGTTGAAACACTCCTGCCAAATACTTGTCTTTATCGGATAAATTGTGAGATTGAATATGACCTCCTTTGCAGATTGGCTAAGCCACACCAAACACAGTGGCATGGGAACTTTCAGAAAAGAACTGAGGTTCAGGTCTTTTCACAGTTGAATAAATAAAATATACTTCTTCTTGTTAGGTAAAAAAAAATTGACTTTAAATTATCTTTGATGCTGGTATCACTGCAGTTTGAATACTGGTTGTTTTTTCAACTTACATATGTTCCAAGTGCCATCGAAATGAGCGTAAAGCTGTATTCAATACTTACGTTTGTACTGACTTTTTCCTTTTGAGCATATCCTAGAATGATATTTTCTCTACCATGGGTGCATATCACATACTTTTTGAGGTCTGTCAGTTTTTAGACCCTTAATAGGGGTAAAACACAGTTCAGCAGCGTGCAGAGAGTTCCTCAGTACCTGTGCCTCTCATTCCTTCTCCACACCCTCTTCAGTTCCTTGATAGCCCCATAGGAAACCCATCAAAGTATGTTGGTCCTCTGAGACTGGTGGGGGAACATGCACCCAGAGAGTGCATGTGTATTGTATCACCTGATGCGCAGGAGGATATTGACATGGTAATTGTATCGACTCCAGTCAAGCGCTGGTGCCCACTGGGAACTGCCATTCACCCTCCCCTCCCCTTCCTGTGTGGATCTTGTAGAGTGATTGGTTGGTTGCTCAGGACATGGTGAACACAGCCCAATATACAAGGAGATGTAGCTAGGCCAGCCTGCGTTCCAGCTCCTCCAGGGACCCCAGATACTTATTTCAGTGTCTACCAGGGGAGACGGCTGATCAGAAGAGCAAAGAGACGAGAGAAAAGGCCTCAAAGATGGGAGGTGTAGAAGGAGTAGGTGATGAGTGGAGGGAATGGGTGGCCCCTGGTGGCCTAAAGCAGTTGAAACAAACAGGTCCCCAACTGATGCCTTGTTTTTGTCTCCCCAAGAGTTCATTATGATAAAAGAGGTGCTAGAGAGAAAAGTTCAGAGTTTGGTGCAGCAGCAGGGTAGTACAGTAGCTCTCTTTTTACGACTGGTTGAGCATTTTTCTTTTTATTTACATTGATAGTTCTTTTCTTATATGAAATATATAAGTTTTTATTCTTTTACATTAAAATAAAAAAGAACATTCATTTTCTCTGTTTAACTTGTCAAGAACAGCAGGTGCACAAAGAATTTGAAATTGATAGTAGGAAATAGATATTTTACAAGACTGTTACAAAGTGCAGGATTTACACTGAAAGTGAGAAAGTATTACAGAATCCACATTATATAGTACTGTCCAGGCATACTGTATGACACCAGACCAACGCACTAGTATACTCAATATACAGATTTCTGGGATTTTTGCTTGTCATTTTTTCAGGTGATATGGGTCCTTTTTTTTATAGGCATGGTATCTCTTGTTGGGTGAGGATGTACTTTGCAACCCTATATAGATATACGTTCTAACCCTATAGTCTCAAGTCACTCAATTGTAGATGACTATGGACACACACCTTCTTTTCTATTTCCACTAGTGAGAAGCACAAAGCTGAGATAAAGGACAGGAAGGTGTTGGAGATCCTCCAGTCCAAAGACTACAGGATACAGGAGCTGCAACAGGTACTGTACCATTTGGTCTAACATGGTGTCATTTTTATGTGTTTTAGCATATGCAGGAGGATGCGTCAGGAAAAACATGTCCAAGTCTCTAATCAGATTAAAATCATAAACTGAATCTGTTTTTTATAAAAGGTACCACTGAGTTTGACATTCCTTTTATAAACCCACTATATTTACAAACCTTCTGCTGCCAGCCAATGATCAGCTCCAATGGAGCAACTGGAGGTTAAATGTCCTCCTCAGCACCTTGGCCAAAGGTCCAAATGGAGGGCATTTCTCATTCATTTCTCCCAACCAGTCTCCAAACTACTTCTCCAGACTGAAGCTTGCTTATATGGCATTTTAATCACAAGCATTTGTTTTATATCTTTACTTGTTTTGTGTCTTTCACTGAAACTATTTTATTTATTCTATCAGTTTTTATCCTGCGTGGTCCCCTGTAGCCTTTTCTAGGTTGTCATTACCAACAAGTGTTTATTCTTAGCTTGCTTAAATGTCAAGGGAAACTTTAAAAAATACATGTATTATAAAAAGTTAATAACCAGCAGAATGTATGTGTATTTTTAGCTGAACACCTCCAGCTCTCTCTCTCTCTTACCTGCTTTCTTTTGTACCGCCCCTTGAGTAACATTTCTTGTCGTTTTGATGGCCTACTATAATGACATCACTAATGTAATTTGCTTCAAATCATCATCCCTTCACTGAGGCATCTGTCACTCTCCTTCATTAGTGTCCCTCATCCAGAGTCGTGTTCATTCCTAATGAGACTGGCTGTAATGGAGTCATCAGCTTGCCAGTGTTTTTTTTGTGTTTTTTTAAATTACCCTCCTCAGCCATCTGAAGCCTGATTCAGTCTGTGCAGTAGTTGTAGAAGTATCCCATACGTACAGGGACTCTGTAGTACTAGCACGGCCCTCTTGATGTGGATTTAGAGTACCAACAATGCAAATAGCTAAATGACTAGGGTAAAGCTGCACATTGCACTGGGTACTTGAAGAGTTGTTATAATTGAGTAATTACTTCATTCGTTCATTACTAAAAATCCAAATTAGTTTCAAAGTATGTGTAAAAGATTAAACCTATGTATGTCTAATCAGCTGATCTGAAGAATTTCAAATAGTCTTTCCCAGAAAAGCCAATAAAATATTGTTAATTAATCTTTTATTTTCATACTTGCATGCTTCTGTGACTTTCCTTTTAAACTTGCAGACTTTTTGAGAATCTCATTAAGAGCACTGAGCTCTGTGCTGTGTCATCCGGCCCTCTGACAGTCAACAGCTCATCCACAGTCTTGAGCCATACATACCCAAATAGTGATTAATTGGTTGATCCTCATTTTTTGGAGATGTGAAGGTCCACTGAGTCTACAGAGGATCTTACGCTCCTCTTAATATCTCAACTCGCCAACTATGATCATGTTTTTTCCTTCCTATTCTTGTTTTTTTACTTCACCTCTTTCTTTATATACTTTCCCTCGTTACGCCTTTCCATTTTTGTAACCTAATTAGCTTTCATTTTTGAACTGCACTGGGAATTTTCAAATGCTAATCTTTCTGTCCTAGACCTCTTAACTTGGCGGACCACCCCTATTTTCCCCCTCTTCTATCAATTGAGCGCTACTGGGGTTCAAATTGTTCTTGCCTACCTCATTATCAACCTTTGAATTTATTTTCTGCTCTCCAGTATAAATCTCTATTAAAGCCCCTCTGTTCTTAGCACGGCGAGCTAGGAGTAGCGAGGAACGCTAAATCCACTATCTGGATATATCTGAGCGATTTTTCCCTCAACATGGCAATTAATTGCATCCCAGAGCAGAGTGTTATCTGAGAGGAGGGTGTACCCACAGAAGGCTGCGGATTACCAGCCAATGCCAAACCCCAGCTGATGCAGTGTTAAGAGGCCAGCCTCCTCCTACTAAGGCCATGAAGGCTGCCAAAAACATGAAGTGAACATATTCCAGCATCAAAAGTGGGTGGTCATTAAAATCATTGTACTGTTTCTGCTGCCCTCTGGTTCGGTGAACCTTGAGAATCATTAAATTGATCATGATGGAGCTTTATGATATTTTTCAACTCACTATAGATTTAAAAAGAGTATCAGTTAGATCTTAATACTTGAGTGTTTGCACTTGCTTTCTGTTTAGCGCTGCAACGATTAGTGGATTAATCGATATGTCAGTTGACAGGCTATTAATCTGCAACTGTTTAGATAATAGATTAATGGTTTTAAGTACTCTTTACAACAAAAACGAAAATAATAAACCAAAAAGTTGGATCGTTCCCAGTTAAATGTCTTAATATTATCGTAAACGGAATATCCTTGGGTTGAGATATTAATTATATTGTTGTTTATGTTATAAACAAGACCTTTACTAACATCACCTTAGGCTCTAGGAAATTGCGATGGGCAGTTTTAATTTTTTCCTGATACTTAATAGATCACACCATTGATCCAAAAAATAATCGGTAGAATAAGTAGTCATGAAAATAATTGTTGGTTGCAGCCCTATTACCCTTGCAACACCGTCAAGGGTTAAAAATAATGACAGATTTTTAAAATGTAACAATTTTTCTATTTAATATTTACAGATATAGTTTTGAGCAATCAAGTTTTATGCCCGATAAATTTAAACTGGTTGGTTTTGTGTTATTCAGGCCCCGGCCAGGACACAATCCAGATCCTATTTTTGATTTGTGTTTTCCAACATTTAAATGTATAATGTAACCTGTGGTTCTCTTTTTCTCTCTTTCTTGCTCTTTATCTGTGTCGCTCTGTCTTTTTTCCTGTCTCGCTGTCTGCCACAGAAAGTGACAGGGCAGCAGCAGGAGATTTACAACTTGGCACAAAGGAGGACGACGACAGTGGACGAGGAGAGTTCCTTAATGAAGAAGGAGCTGACAGCTCTGCGTGAGCAACTGGTCAATAAGAGTCAGGAACTTATGGTTGGTGGAACACATTTTCTGTGGCAGTCAAAAAGTCTCTTTTCTATGTGGCACTGAACACGACAAGTCCCCTGAGGCTATAGCTACAGGGGTTTGAAACATTTAGAATAGAGAGTATTGCTCGGCCCTCTTGAACACAATCTCTATGTCTTTGTGTATTCTCTTCTTGCTTCTCACCCTCACTCTTTCTCATCCTTTCTTGCTTTTAGCTTTCTTTCTTGCTACTTGACAACGGAGAATACTTAACAGCTGGAAAGTGTGTGTGTGTGAAAGAAGGAGAGAAAAGAAAGCAGGTTGTTAACTTGCAGATAAATACTTAATGACTGCTTCAGTGAGGGGAAAGTGAAAAGTGTGCATGTGATGGTGTGGCTTCTCCCTAATTATGCTTGGATGGGACCTGGCTATGATTAATTGATAAAGGAATGGTCCTTACACAGTCTTGGTGAGGTCTCATGGCGAGAAATTGTGGGGGACAGCATCAAAGGAGACCTAGGTTGAGTCTAATGGGTCTTGCAGCATGCACCATTCTCATTAGGAGCCTGTCATTAAAGCCGACAGACTGGCCCCTATATCTGCATGAGCCCGGCTCTTGCAGCACGGGTCGGCCCACGCCAGCCAACATCTGGCCACATGGGCCCAGTCATTCAGCACAGGTGACCTTGGCCAATCAGCGGCCCATGCAGGGGGCTCTCGCAGCAAAGCCGGTTCACTGTTTACATATTCATTTCATCCTCAACCCCACAGGTTGCATCTCTTTTTTCTCTACATTTTCTCAGTTTGAATTTCTACTTTTTCTATTTCTCGCCTTCCGTCACCATTGTTTATTTGCCCCTCATGACCCCTTACTCTCCTCCTTACACACACACACCTCTCTTATCCAGGAAATGAAGACGGAGTGTAGGAGGAAAGAGGAGGAGGAGCGGCAGGTGGTGAGGGCTCTAGAGGAGGAGAAAGAGGGATTAACTTCCCGCTGCGCCGCCCTGCGAGCTGACCTGGAGGAAAAAGAGAGGCAGACCAACAGCCAACGAGACCAGAGGGATGTTGCCCAGGCCAGAGTCAAGGTATGAACACAGGGACAAGTCCACTCAGACACACACACACACACACACACACACACAAAGTCGTACAGGACGGGCCCTGTCCTCTAGCTTTCTTTCCCTTTCTTCAGCACACCTTGAATTCTCTGATCCCTCATACCCTGTCCTCCTCAGCATGTGAATATAAAAAGATTTCTGTAGCAAAGCACACAATTAAATAGACAGGGACTATATTCAAAGGAAGACAAAAATATGATTTAACTTGGGGGAGACAGAGCTTCCTTGGTTGGGGTAAATTGAACTGAGCGGACCGCAACTGAAAGGAACTTTTGTGAAGTCATTTGCATGTGTTTGTGCAAGAGTTTGTAGTTGTGAGTTTTCTGTCAATTCATTCTCCCCAAATACAAGCAGGTAATTTTTCTGAATCTGTCCATTGCTCCAGTCATCATAACGAATCATTACTTCCCATCTCTGCGGACATGAATAATTCAGTGATTAGACAGCATTGCCGCTTAAACATTCAATCAGTCAAATCATAATCAAAGTCCTTGAAGAGTTTTCATTCACATTTCAACCTGCAGCCTCTTGCCATCCCCTTACAGATTCAGCTGCCTGCCAATACTACAGGTCTCAGGACGTAGCAGCAGCAGAAGAGCCTCACATTCTTTCCCTTCCTTATAGACTAATCGTTATGAAACATATTGCTACGCTAGTCAAATGGAGTCAGACAGAAAGTCTTGAATAAGTCAGGGCTGCAGAGTAATTACACTTGGACAGGATGAAACCCAGCAACTAGCCTATGCACATCCATCACACCCTAAGACACTCCACCCGTTCCTCATTTTTTGTATCATACATTGATTTTAAAGATGGAGATGGAGAATATGGGGTGTGTGGTGGATACATAATGACAATTTGATTGACATAGTAAAGATTTGTCCAGGAATTTCCCATTTCAAGCGGTGCATGCATAGATAAGGCACACGTATAGTTTATTCTATTTTTAACTAAGTAGGCAGTAGTGTTAATTTCGTCAGACGAGACTAAATATGTTCATCAACGACCTTTTTTTTTTTTTTTTTACATGACGAAGACGAGACGATGACGAGACTTCACCAATGTCCAAAAACGCTGACTAAGACTAAATTAACATGCATTATTGTTGACAAAAAAAGACGAGACTAAAATGTTTTGCATAAAATAAAAACGAAGAAAAAAATCTCTCTTAATTTTCGTCTACAATCGTCTCCACTTTTTCATCACGAGATAGAATATTCAGCTGTTACGCCTTCAAAATGAGTTTGCGCTGTTGTTCAAGTACAGGTCTCATACTCCTGTTGCTGCCAGCCTGTGGCTGCAACACGAAACTACATGCATGGGGCAAGAACACGAGCAACGAGCGCCGACGACATGCTAGGCAGAAGGAAGTCGCATTTTACATACAGGGATATTGCCAAAAAGTCAGAATGTGTCATTTTAACTGACGGGACAAAAGTCATTCAACAAGTGTATATGACATTTAACCAATATTTGAGATGTGTGAAACACTATTAGACTAAAATGGTTATTAGAAATAATTTATTTAAAAAAAAAACAACATATTTTAACTAAAACTTGACTAAGATATATTGAGTTTTCTTTTGACTAAAACTGGACTAAAATGATGAGACTTTTAGTCGACTAAAACTTGACTAACAAAAAAAGATATGTGAATGACTAAATATAACTAACTATATATAATATAACTATAACTAGCAAGGGCATTTTGCTCAAGACTAAGACTAAATTAAAAAAAGATGACAAAATTAACACTAGTAGGCAGTGGACAAAATGAAAGAAACACCTGATAATGTGATAGCCCTAAAGCTGATATAAATTTAGTGATCCTCCTTATTATTTTCACTTATTTAAATACTTAAGAAAGTACCTGCTTGACAGTATAAACTGTGCCTTTAAATAAATGACCACCAAATTCAGCAACACAAAAAGTCTCATCAAAAGTGTTTTTTGTTATTTTGTCCTCCTCATTTATAGACACCAAACTTGATTGCTGTTTTATGTACTCTACATGTTGTGGCATTTTTTCATGTCCTTTCTTGTAATTGCAGATGACTAATTAAACTTGCATGTTGTTAATTCTGTCTCAGCGAAACACTGTTTTTAATTGAACTGTCAAGGTATGGAGACCTATGTGTGTTTGATGCCATGCAATCTGCCTTTCACTACTGGTTCCTTCTTAATAAGGAAAAGCTGTCACTAACACCTTGTCTACACCTGCTGCACAGCGAAAGCAGCACAATAGCAGCAGCTGCAGTCCTATGTCAGTGTCTCCGCTGGATCTGTTCAGCCACAGTGCTGCTGTGCACTCAGAAGTGTTTTCACTGTGCTTACAGCCCTACGCACAATCAATGTAGCTCCACGTAGATGTTCGAAGAAAATAGATTTGGAGCCTAAAAAGATGCTTTAGGTTGCTGTTAGAAACAGAAAGTTCGACAGAAGTGTGAGCTGTTACCACGTATGGATTAAAACTGAAGAGTATCTTTTCCATCAAGTGGGTGAGAGATGGACAACTGAGAATTATGGCTGAAACATGTTCAATGTGGGCAGCTATGGGCTGTTTAATGTCCGATGTTAACACTTTGTCACATTGTGAAATTAAACATTTCTGATTCCAGTGCAGAGTATGTAACCTCACTAGTCTGCAGTGGATTGAGGACTAGGAATATGCAGCATTAACACATAGTGGAGAAATTTCTCCACATAACCCAGAATGGGATTTTTTTTTTTTTTTTTTTTTTTAAAGCTGAGATGAAAAATGTATAGATATTTAATGTATTAGATATTTGTATAGATTTTCTTTATTTTATACTGTAGTGCTAAAGCAAATGAAAAGCAGTATTATGACCCTCTTAGCTCATCATCAGTGCCATTGCTCATTACTAATATATTGTAAGAAGCCTCTCAAATTTCAGATTGTTCCTTTTATTTTTCTGAAAGTGTTGTTACTCTTCTACACAAGGAGCTGGAGGCGGAGCTACACAATGCCTGGCAAGAGTTGTCCAGCTTGCAGAGCCACAGTGGTAGTCTATCAGCCCAGCTTTCTTCCAAAGAGAGGGAGGTGGTAGCAAAAGATGGGCAACTCAGTCAACTTCGGTAAGCCCTACCTACTGAAACATTGCCCAATACACCCCAGTATCTGTTTTCTTAACAACCACAACTTTATAAGTGATGTTTGTGGATCATTCCATCCGTTAAAGGACGTTTGCATCTGTCCTGCGCACGCAGATGCATATATATATATTTCCTCACATGTGTTTGTGTGTGCAGCAGTTAGTATATTGCTCTTTACGCTGTGAGGCTTGTGGGTGACACAGATTTCTTCCACTCTGGCTCACCTAAAGCCACTTGATAAGCCCTGCATAGTGGATGTGCTTTAAAAGAGGGAGAAAAGGGAAACGGGGCAGGCTTTGGTTAAGCTTTAGTCGATATGATAAAAACTGTGAGAACCGTAGGAGTCTTAGTGGTAATCTCAACCTTTTTTAACTACTTTTCTGTTTTAATGCCAGAGGCCCTCTGACGTGTCAGTCACACCCGGGCTGGAGACCATTCTTAAGGTTTAAGCATGGTGATTAAAGATAATAATAATTTTATATGTCCTCACAAGTGAGATGAGCACTTTCTGGTAATTCCATGGGACCCAAAACAAATTTCAGAAATAAACCTTGATGCTGATATTGCTATGTTGAGAGAAATTTAGACCAAAGAAAGACCAAAGATAATAAACTAATCATTGTCCTTGGGTCACCATAATATAGCAATTAATTTTTACAGTTTAACTGTTGTGATTATTGGAATTAAGTGAATTACATTTATATCAAATTTTACACTGATTTAATTACTAAATCGAAGAAAAGCAAGAATTCAATATCCTGATTTAATTTAAGTTATCTGGCCTCCTCACACCCTTTACAATATGATTTCTCTATATTTATAGGCTTGAATTAAATCCAAAATGTAGATATGTAATTTCAGTGTTAAGGGAAAAAAGAAGGGCAGTACTGCTCTATTGTTATACAATATTTTTACATTAACAGTCACAGCACATGTAAAGTATGAATTTGTATAAACATGTTGCTTGTGTGTGTGTGTGTGTAGTCGTGACTATGCAGAAGTGCAGACCCTGTACAGACAGAGTGCAGATCATGCAGCACAGCAGAGTCATCTGATCGAGCAACTGGAGGGACTCAACCTAGACACACAGAAAGTCCTGAGGAACCAAGAAGAGGCACATACTGCTGACACCACCTCCTATCAGAGGGTACTCACACATACACACACACACACATGCCAAACCTCAAACTCATCATTATTATTACCACTTTGTTGCACTCCACTCAGGCCTCACCCGCTGTGGTGATTTATTTCCAAGCTAGCTGTAACCTACAATTATTTGACTAGTGCCAGAAAAGAAGGACTTTTCTCACAGTATCCTGTTACTGTGAATGGGTTCTCAAACTACCATCCCTCTCTCTGATGACTGTGCCATACACAGCACTACACAGGGAGGGGGATAAGGAGAGATTTGAGGCAATTATTAGTCATAAAATGTGAACTTTAAGGAAAATGTTTTGGTCTCACTTCATATTATCTTCTTCCTTTAGTTGTCTTGTTATCCTTCAATTTTTCCGTTTCGTCCTTACTTTGATGATCATAGCATATGTCTTTCCTATTACTATTGAAATAAGAAACATCCCCATATGGAAACATATGTCAGCCTTCATGTCACCCAGTCTCATGAGGGGTTTGGTCTCATCTTCCTCCATTTGACATCCCATCTCTGGATGACTTGACCCATGCCTCTGCCTCCTCGCCTCCCCCTGCTTTTCCGACCTTTTTGTCCTATTTGTGTTTGTTGACAGCTGTACAAGGAGTTGAGTCAGTGCTACCAGGCCCTCGTGTCTAGTGAGGACAACCTCCGTCAGAGCCACCAGGAGCTCAGTAGCCTGCTGGCTCAGAAAGACCAACACATCCTGCAACTCCAGACCCAGCTACAACAGCAGCAGCAGGAACAAATACAACTACAGCAGCAGCAGCAGCAGCAGCAGCAGCAGCAGCAGCAGCAGGCCCAGCACACAGCCCTTTACCCCTCACCAAACAGACAAACCAACTTTAAGGTAAGCACCCTTCTCATTCTTCACTATCTCCCTCACAGAGGCCCTCTCGTTTTCGAGTTTATGAAGTGCATCACAACTCCACGCTAAGAATTGTTTTTCTATGATGCCGGCTCTGTTGTTGAACTTTGATATGCATTTGTATGGGTATGCACAACAAAATATGCATGCTTATTGCTTATACTATAATTCCCTGCATAATGTGTTTAAATGCTTTTACTTTTATAATAAACACATTATATAATGATACTTCTCTCAATCACTTGTCTGGAGCTTGTGTCTATATGGCAATGTGTAGGTTGATTAGTAGGCACAGTAATAACTGAAAAGCCCCTACATGCCCTGTAGTGGTGGTCTTTAACTGAGAATCACTCTCTTAATATCGCTCTAGTTCACCTTTGATCTCTCCATTGCCCAGTGTCTTTCATGTCAGCTATCTGATCTTCTCCAGCTCTCTGTCCTGGGCACGCTTGTGAGCTCTCGGACTTACTTACTTTATCTCTCTTCTTTCTATGCTTTCACTCAAGTACCTGGAAGTCCTTTTAACATGCTCTGGTCAGAAAGCAAAGAAAGATAAGAGGAGAGAGGTGATTTAATTGGAGCCCAGAAAATGTTCTTGAAGATGATTTTGGAGTTACAGTTCTATCAGTCGGCAGCTGTTTGGCTTCAGCTCCCTACCTTTGAACTGTCACCCCAAGGCAATAGAGGCTCTTCTATAAAGTTAATGCTGCAGCCACATTTTAAGTGGCCTTTAACAACTCCTAATGATGTGGTGATAGGTGTTTCTTGGACCACACAGTGTCAAAGACTTGGTTGAGTTGAATAGTAATCTATATCTTGTACTCTTCAGCCACACAAGCTCATTCCACCAACATTGTAGGGCAGTGCACTTGTTTTTGTGAAGTCTCTCAATCTGTTTCGCAGTATGACTTTTGCTTCAGTTTAAACTACATCCTATTCCAGATAAAACAACTCTGTAGCTGAGGAAAATAATATTTTTGCAGCAGTTGAGTAATTTCCGTGCCTCCGCAGACTGTAATTGTTTAATTTGATTGGTTGATATTTTCTGACAGTGCTGCCCCCCAGACTGTGGAAGTTAAAAGATATCAGCTCAAATGTTAAGTGAGTTACAATCGCCCTGTCTCACTTAACCCTGTTAATTTAACCAGCGGTGAAATATAAATGGATCATTTAGTCAGTAATTAAATACAGTACTGCAGTGTTCCCCCAGTAATTAATACTACATTTAGAGAAAATGCAGTTAGTGCTGTGTGTATTGTGGGCATGAATGCATGCATACATGCATGTTTTTGCATGTGTGTGCGTTCATTCTATCACACTGAACATGCTCTCCAGCCCGTGTCTCTTCCCCACTCAGGTCAGAATGAAAAAACTGATCACACATATCCAGGGCTGAGATGTAATTAAAATACCTTGTATATAACATATGCTAAGAATTGATATTAACTTTTGTTTACTGAACACATGTAGCTGCTGTCTGGCTGATTTGTTTCTTTAACTTTCTTACCTACTGACATCAAAGTGAACAGATCAGGTATCCCAAGGTATAGCACTCAGTCAGGAGGGCTTTCTGTTTCCCACTCTGTAATTTCACTGACAGGTTGTGCGTATGTGTGTCTGCGTGGGTGCGTGTTTGACTAAAGGTGTGTGTATCCGAGCACATAATCGCAAATTCTGTAACAACTTCCTCCCGAACACCTGTTAAATTCTAATGCTCGGGTTGTTAAGGCAGATTTGATTTTAATTTTAAATGTTTTGGTGGAAGTTACCATTGGAGGTGATCAAAGTGCTGATCGCAACGGGAGCACAGGGGGGAGACGCAGCGCTCATTTGAATATGGACCAGAGCGACGGCTTTGAACACCCCTCCCGCAGTGATTTTTGGGGGGTTGGGGGGAGTGGGGATAAAGGAGGAGGTTGGGTGAGGGGAATAACACCCATTGTGTGTTATACTTCCATGCTGTTCACCAAGATTTGACTGTCTGTTCTCTCCTGGCTTATGTCAAGTTAACTCTTTACAGGAAGCTCAACGAGACTTTACATAGGCTTAAAGATGAACAGTGTCTGGAGTAACCAAACTGTTCTGCCTCGCTGTTAGTTCATATGAGTCATGTTTTTTTTGGTATTGTTGCCTCCTATATCAATTAATAATTTTTTTTTAAATGTATGTCTCATCTCCACTTAGAAAAAACATTATTCTTTACTAACAAGGAAAACTAACAATCATTTTTATTATCTATTTTTACTACTACTTTTTTATTTTTATTTCTTTATTTACTGTAAAAAATGCCCATCGGAAACTGCCGGAGCACAGGGTGACCTCTTCAAATGAGGTAATTTAAAACAAAGAAAAGAAGCAAGTCGTCCTATTGGAGAAGCTGGAACCAGAGAGTGAGAGGTGGTTTTGCTTCATAAATAACTTCGATTTATTCTTTCATTACTACTTGCACTGTACTTTCAGGAGCGTTCCGTATTGTGTGTGTGTGTGTACTGAAAACAATGAGATATCTTCATAATGTCAGACTGGAAATGGCCTCATGCCCTGATCTTCTAGCTGTAGGGCCTGGCTGAACATCAGGCACCTGGGTGACCCCTACGCACAATGAGATGCTGTCTGAAAAAACTGCCAGGTTGGGGAGGTTTGAGTTGCCAGGTGGGGCGGTGGTCACCATCACAATCTAGAGGCAGGGAAGAGCCCTCATTAATGGACCAAAAAACTATCTCAAACAACTATCTCCCTAACTGCATCATTGTGTTTATAGTGGTCTAGTGTTTGGCTACTGTTGTACTGTGTGGTGATTAAAGACCAACATTAGAATCCATAGCAGACCTCAGGCTTTCTGGAACCTTCACCGCAGTAAATGAGTGGTAAGATGTTAATTGTGTGGGCAGTCATTCAAAGCACTGGTTATTCTCTCATCAGCATTGGAAAGGGGAAATTAGGCATGTTCATTCACTCCAGAAATGTAAATACAAGAGAAGTAAGCCCTGGTGTCTTTTAAATGTTTACTGAAACTTTTTTAATAAACCCTTTTCACAGACACGTAAAAAAATAAAATGAATTATGTCTGAATTCCATTTCGCTGCTTCAGTTTCAGGGTCCTGGCATGCTGGCTCACCGTCACACTGGGGCCCTTGAATAGAACAGAGCCGTCTTTATGTGTTATTAGTAACACCTGTGCTTTTCCTACTGTGACAAGTGAAACTCTATTCTGTGAAAAAGGCCTGTTTTTACTATTAAATACAGCCATTGTCATAGATAGGATCTCTTATTATGGCCAAGCCACTTTCCTTAAAGAAGGCAGGAATCGTGCACCTGCATCATCCTCTCACTTTCAGAATAATGTTACACTCACATTTTTACGCAGTTTTAGCATCCCATACACATAATGTTTTTAACACGTTAATGTCTCTCATATGGATTTTATAGTCTGAACCTCAAGCACGGATGCAACATTTTCCAACGTGACCAGGCTTTTTTTTCTCTCCTTTTTTTTTTTTTTTTGTGTATAAATTGAAAGAAGCCCACATGGTGCATCTCCCTTAGCTTGTTGAGATGGTTTTTAACATCTGCTTCTGGCTTGTTATTTATGTTAGCCAATCTAAATGCTTTTAGATGTATAATTAAAGTGCTAGTTACACACATGTAAGCGCATAAATACACCCACTGCTTTGCCGGGTCACGTTTTGCTTAGGTGAGGCGTTTCTTTTGATCATCATCATCATTATTAGCAACGATCAAGTGAAAACGATGAAACTGTAATGCTACACAGAAACATTGAAATCAATTTTTCAACCAAGAGCTCAACAAACAGAATGGAGCCAGCCAGAGGGCGTCCTATGAATTTTTATGTACTGTATTTAACTGTTTATGACCTTTCAGTGCACCTTAGAACAGTAGATGGATTTCAATCTTCTCTGCTGATGTTCAGGAGAATGTGATGGAAAGCTTCTATAAATCAGATATTAGTCAGATATTGTCTTTCACATGGGTCTTGTTTTGACTCTGGCTGCTCTTTTTTCCCCATCTGGAACGTCACTCCTTTCAGCTTGACTTTCAGGACCTCCCTCAGAGTATGTAAACAATTTGGCGTAACCTGCTGCTTGTATTTACATATGCCTCTTCTGTTCAGGTATATCAGTCATCCTTTCCATATGAAAACATTGTGAAAAAGGTTATACATTCAAATAATGCTCGCAAATTATAGCCTGATAAATATTTTTTTTAATATAGTGCTGTTTTTGTCAACCACTTATCTTGTGTATGCTGAGCGTGTTATCCGTAAATAGCGTTGTCAACATGAGTTTGAGTATGAGCGTGTGTTTGGAGCTGGGCCATGTCCAGGGCCAGAGACATACTAATGACATGGACTCCAGTGGTGTGTTTTACCAGCTCAACTGCTCTCATTAGATGAGAACCTCTGTGTAGCACAGCTCGCCTCATTAATGAAGCACAGCCATGTGCCGCTGCAGATATACAGTATGCACACCACTCGTTCAAGCACATACACTCAGGTCAAACAGACTGTGTGGGAGGACTCAGGGCTGTGTACACACACACACACACACACACACCGTACATCCTACTCACTGTGTGCTGTCCTCCTATAAAGTCCCTCTTCACTGCACTACCAGTTAACACACGCTCATACATATATGCACACACACATTCTTCATTCTTCACCCTCTTGAATACAAAGTGCACCTGGCCTGGTGGGGGGCATGCACCTTCTAGCCCTCACTTCTAAAGCCTGTCCAATAGGGCTACACAATTCATCGCAATATTATCGAAATCACAACATGGCCAAGTGCAATATCCAAATCGCAGAAACTGCCGTTTTTTTTTTTATTAATGTAAAAAAGTAAACTGTGTGACAAAACAGCATTATAATGAAGTACTGTGGTGCTGCAGAGATGCCCTGGCCTACAAATCTTGTTCTCCAGATGTAAGAAAACATGTTTGTTTGGTACAGACCCCAACATCATCATGGTTTTAATAGTTTTTTCAGTAAAAAAAGGAAAATTGTAATACAAAAATGATCTGTCAAATTAATCGAAATATGATTTAGTTTTTTACCAAACAGTGCAGCCCTACTGTACACTCACTTCCACAAATGCTGTCGCTCAACAGATGTGTGTGAATGCGATTGTGTAAGTTTGTATTTGTGTATGCATGCAGTTGTGTTTATGTCTGTGTGTGGGTGTGTGTGTGAGGCAGCCCCTCCTGATTATAGCTGCTCCATAATTAACAGTGATCAGATTTGTTTTGTGGCATAAATGGTGCATGTGTAGAACATTAGGCCTGGCAAGTCTCATTTCACATTCAGCTCAAGGGCTCTGCAGCAGACGGGTCACGAGCTTCAGGGAACACAATCACAAGCCTCCCTCCATATGGTCCTGCCTGCCGCATCCTCAATAGCGAGGGCCGCGAGTGCCAGACAAGTTCCCCCAAGAACCTAATCGTGTTCAGTAATTACCAAGACCGGCTTTTCTCTTTTTTTTCTCTCCCCCTCCCTCCCTCACCCCCTCAGCCTCTCCCCCAATGTCTTGCTCTTTTTTTTCACTGCACCTGCATGCTCTCTTCTTCTCTTTCCATCTCATACTTTCTCCCTGTCCGTTGCTTTCACTAAGCTGCTTGTAATATGTTTATTTTTTCCCTTATAAATTGTCGCTCCTTTACTCTCTGTTTTCCTGTTTTGTTTTGTTTTTTTGCTGGATGAAAATCAGGATGGGGATGAGAGGGATTGTGAGAGGGGAAAAAAAACTCAGACACTCCCATATCAGTTAATTTCTAAATTGCTTTATGTGTCTGATGCCGAAAAACCCAGTCCGTCCTCCTGACTGCCTAGAAATTATAAATAATTGTAACAGATGCGCCAATATGGCCAGCCTCCAATAAACGAGGCCCCAGATAATTTGACCAACCCCCTTTGACAGGCCAATTTAATAAAACATGAACAAAATCTTCCTCACTAATAATTTATCATCCCCTCTCCTCCCCTTTGGTTAAAGTTGATTACCCTGGCAGTTAACAAGGTCACGCCCAGATGCCAGGTTTCTGATAATGCAATCAGGACTCTTTGGAAAAAAGGTGATGACATCCTGTGTGGTTTTCCTCACTACCTGGCCTCCTAGTAAAACACAGTTGTGAAGGCCTCAGTTTGTCAAATGGCTTTGATTTGATGTGTTGAGTGGAAGTGTTGTTGATTGCACCAGGTGATGTTGTTTTGTTAGTGTTTCACACCTTTGTATTAAGGATTTAAGAAAAGAAAGGCGAGAATATATGCACTAAGGGGATGGAGTCTAGAGGTACAGTATGTGGGTGAGTGTCAAGATAAAGTACTTAGGCATCAATCAAGCTTATACAACTATATAGTGTATATGTCTCTAAAACAGAATGTACCCTGTCGTTTAAAGCCGTCCTTTCTGTGAACACAAATCACCACATAGGGCTATATGAACTGTTCATAACAGCAGCAGCAGACGTGTGAAGATAGACTGTCACATTTAAGCGACATGGACATTATAAAATCAATTCTTTGCACGGTTGCATTATAGGAATGTACATGTGTGTGCATCAAATCCTACTCCTCTGTGGGTGGGCCCTCAGCTTTATCTTTGTCCCCTTCAGTTTGTTGTGGTAGTCCCCGCTGTGTGCTGAGGTGCGCAGATGCTGCTAGTCACTGGCTAACAGACAGTGATAAATAGATGGACCATGATAGCGCACACACCACAATACTGGAGGTGGTAGATTGCTGTCCCACTGCCACATGACACATCTGGATATTGACTTCGGCATAGGAAAATGTCATGTGGACATCCATTATGCAAGGGTTAGTCTGTTGAACTACTACTACTACTAAGTTGAAACTTGTCATTTTCTTAATTTCTTCTAATTCATTTTGATGACTGCCGTTGATTCAATCAAAGGTGGAAATGTGGGCTGATTGAAGAAGTCTGTGATCTGATTGTGGTATTTTCTCTTACTTTAACATTGCATTATGGTCCATTGAGATGACTGTCACTGCGCAAACTGGTATCTCCACCTTGCTTATAGGCTTCTCCCTGTGTACTGCAATCTGTAATCAAAGTATTTTTAGTAATAAGAGTATAGAGAGAAGCTTGTTTGCGCTTCAATTTCACAGTATGGGCACCTTTTGCTTTCCTGATGTTTTAGATTGCTGGAAAAAAACTTAAGTTGCTTATCCTTACCTCACCTATCTTGACTCCCTACGTCTGGATTATATCCAGCATTTGAATTTTAGACTGATGTTTTGCCTTAACTATACATATATATATTTTTTTTTAGAGTTTAATAGCTATTGAATTTACCATTATGATATGTTCCACCCACTGATTTCAACACAGAAGGTGACTGAATGTTTTTTTTGGTGTAATTGGTCATAAATGTGTTTCCCTTTTTTTTGTTTTATATTTTTAGTTTTACAATAATGACCAACAGCCAATAAAAACTCCCGCACAGTAAACATTGGCTAGGAACCTATCAGAGCAATATATATATATATTCCTTTTGTTTGCACACTGGTTTTAGTTAAGCTAGTTTGTGAATTTAAAATGAATTGCATAAACAGAAAAAAGCTTTTTAAGACGTCATGACATGTCACAGATTATGGATCATTAATCACTTTTCCTTATCTACATGAGAACACCGTCCTGTTGAATCTGACACATGTTGAACATATTTACACTAATCCAAGTGTCAATTTACTGTTGAGTCAGTTTGGAGCATATTGTCGGCAATGATAAAAAATATATTTTTTTATATGTGCTTTACTTAATCACAGCTTGATTCACTATTTGTTTTGTCACTTTGTTCTTGTTCTCTGCACCTATAGGCCTGTCTTCCTCTGTCTTTCTCGTTCCTCAAACACAAACACACATATGCACTGTCTCTCTTTTCTTACAGGCAGTGGTGTCAGAGCAGGTTGATGCCGCAGTTTCGAGGTCTAGCCCTGATTCTGACTGGGCCGCCACCCGAGGCTCAAATCCCAGGCCAGAGGATAAGACCCTTCAACGCAGATCCACCAGTTCCGTTAGAAGACAGCAGGTAGGTTAGCACACACTACTACCAATTATGTCAAAGACAATACGTGGGTGAGCAGCTAACATGCCCGCACTTAGCTATTACCACTTCGCTCAGATTAGATCAAAGCCATAGAGAAGGGATGTGAAGGAAATGGTCTGTTGAGAATCATGTGATTTATCAGACCCTGCCTCTGCCAACCTTTGTCCTGAACTCCCCAACACACACACACTAACACACACACACTCACACAGATGACCCTCCTACTGTGACCAGGCCGACGTGTGCTGCTGGTTTCACGCATGCCTTGGGCTCAGGCACTGGCTAATTTATCGCTTCAGCAGTACATTATGAACAAGAAAGCCGCTTTTGATCTTCTCTGTATTCCACTCATAAGTTTGGCAGGACATGTTTCTAGATGGCCTCACTCACTCTAAAGCTGGCC
Organism: Coreoperca whiteheadi; assembly: GCA_011952105.1. Lineage (NCBI taxonomy): Eukaryota > Metazoa > Chordata > Actinopteri > Centrarchiformes > Sinipercidae > Coreoperca > Coreoperca whiteheadi. Next base: position 11,962,844 of record CM022472.1, on the reverse strand, counting down.
TAAAGACACATCGTTTGATTTATACAGCTGTCCTCATTATAGCTTCAGTGGAAATGCTTCTGTTCTGGCAGTTTATACATGTAATGTAATTATTTTGTACAAAATAAGTAAACAGTATTGACATCATTTGATTTGCTTCCCTTTTGTGGAATCTCTGCTATTTTGCCTTAGGACACACACACACACACACACATAATCTGTCTGTTGTTATGCACGCACTATTAATAATTAAGAAATGTGCAAATTTTCATCCTAGTGCCGATAGTTGAAGTTAGAATGGGACTATAATCAATTTATCACGCAATACATTTTTTATATCTTATTACGCTGAATAAAAACATTAATTATAATCCGATTTATAAGAGTTTAAATCAGTGTGTTTTAAACAGCGTGCACATGCTGTGCTATTCAATAGAAATGAAACTTGACTTACATCCGTCTATCAAAAATGTCAACTAAGATAATCTACAGTAAGGTCACTTTTTTTTTTTTTTTTTTTTTTAACATTTTAAACCTTTTCAACTTTTTTTTTTTTCTTCCATTTGCATTATTTGCTTTTTGATTTCAAAAATATTTATTGATAGT
>CM022472.1:11934345-11962234 GCA_011952105.1 Coreoperca whiteheadi | reverse complement strand
AAATAGTAATGGGTGTGATTATGGTTCCCTACACAACAGTTAACGGCCGAGTGTCTTGTCTTGAAGCATCCGTGTTAAACAAGCTTCTCTGTTGTGATACAAGCACATTGCCCCTATACCTCCCCTGCTCTCGGCCCCCGTCTCCCTGTTTGACACTGACATGGATTTCCATTGCCGTCATTCCACACTAACGAGTGAATAATGCTGTTCAAGCTGAATGACACACGGCGGTTATTTATTCTGTAAAAAAAATGTGTAACTTAGATAATTTTAAGAAAGGTTTTTTTTTTTTTTTTTTTTTTTAGAATTCAGCATTTTGAACCTTTTCAACATCTTATCATACCTTCCATGAGCATAAAACGCATATTGATGGCAAAAATCTGTATTGATAGGACACATCTATTGCATACAGAACCCACAGATATTGATCCAAAATTGCATATTTTCCTGTCCTGCTCACATTGAACCATTTAACTAAAACATTTATTTGTTGAATATTTGTTGAAATCAATATTCTTTCATTTTATTCGATCATAGAATTTGTACGACACAAATGAACAATGGAGTAGGATTGACAATGGAAAAGCTTTAAATTGAATAAAGCTATGATTACATTTTATTGTTTAAGATAGGGCTGGGTGATATGGCTTATAAATAATATCTCCATATTTTTAGGCTATGCCGCAATATACGATATATATCTCGATACTCATTTTCTCTAAAATAACATACCATAAATTCTCCAATAGTGCAAACATATGATGATTTTATGGAATATGATGCATTGCCGTAGATTAAACTACCCAACAGTATATACAGTAGTTAAAATTAGCTCAACCTTAAACATCTACTGAAGTAAAATGCAACATACACATTAATGCAGCAGTAATATTAATCCAGAAACATCATTAATAATAGTAAAACACTGACAGGGAACATTTTACTGTGCAATGAGTACAGTAAGTAAATGTTGGTATAATACTTACACATTTTTACCTTAGTAAGGTTAAGAATGCAGAACTTTTACTCATAGTGATTTTCAAAGTTGGTATTAGTGCTTTGGACCTGATTACTTCCACCTCTGGTTAGCACCCCCACAGTCTAACTGCACATGGGTGTTACCGGCCGAGCCTTCCCCTTTAAGGAAGGCAGCCTTGTGAGTAACCAGCGGTGTTGTTGTGAAAGCAAGGACGCCGGATTCATTTCAAAAGTGGGTGGGCCAAAAAGTGTGCGTGTAGTGTGTCTTTGTAGCGGTACCAAGTAACAATTCACATGAATTTTCACATGAACTAGTAGCCTACCAATTCATGTAACAACAAAGCCACCTGAGCTTTGGTTGCAGTATGAAGTTCCACGAAAAGCAACATAAAAAAACAGTTTCCCACATTCAAACCTCTACTCTGGTTATTGGCTTTAAAAGAAGATTTACTCTGACACAATTTCTCAAGGCTTCTCTGAAATACCACGGATAGAGTAATCAGAGCAGTGAGATGATTGATTGCGTTTTCTCTTGTCATAACAAAGGTAGCCGTTAACTAGTTAGATGTTCACAGTCTGGACCAACGGCTCGAAGAGTGCAAGATGCCATAGTAACGTTACATAAATAGGGACTATTTATTTTCTGTGCTAGAAAACACAACACACAGCCTTTCAGTATTATAACTTTACTGCAACCAGAGCTTATCTACACATTTTATGGCTGACTAAAGGAACGTAACTACCCCTCAGCGGCGACCAGCGGAAACACTGAAAACTCAACGATATGGTCATTGTTCAACTGCCATATCGCACATTAATTAATTAATATTTCGGTATATCGAATATATTCAGTATGTCACCCAGCGCTAGTTTCGATTTAGTTTTCACAGTTCAGATTCATTTTGAACACTTTCTGCTTTTATTCTCTGAGTGATGTTTCCAAAGCAATCATCTCTATAAGGTTGCTCCAGTAGGCGTGGACTAACATTCTTCACTCAGCCACAGTGGCATGTTCATCTCTTCAACCATTATTTCATTCTTCTGCTCCCCATTAAGTCAAAAGAGTTGGAAAACCTAAGGTCATAAGCTTTAGGTAAATAAAGATCATATCAACTTCATCAATCATGTTAAACCTTACTGTTATTAAAAATGTGAACATTTTGAGTATTTGTGATGCAACAAAGAAACCATAAACCTGTTAGGCTTCATTACACTCCATTTAAAAAATAATACCAATCTGCAAGGTCAAAAGCTGATGAAATGAGCCTTCTGTGCAGCCCACTGCTACCACCTAGGACACAATTTGCAGCTCCTTCAGTAAGTGTCTAAAGTGAAATGTGATTATTAGCTGAGGCGATGAGCAGTTCACAGTGGTACATGGCTCGCAATTTTCTACATAGCGTAAAGTGTTAAACTGATGTTTTCAGGATTTAAGGAAAGAAAAATGTACTTTGAATTAGGAAAACCTGATTTAATAACAGTTAATTATCATGTTAATGAGTAAGTTAAGTTTATTAATATTTACTCGATTTAAAACTCGAGTTTCGCCATAGTAATTAAATTTGTAATTTAACAAATCAATTTTAGTTCATTTCAGTGGCCCACTATAAGCATGATGTAGTTCAACTTTTAGTCAAACCTATGCAGTTCTCATTCGAACCTCGCTTGGTATCTCACTACAAGGTACAGGAAGCACCTTCTGGCGTGACCGATCATTGAAGCTCTACTACAACCACATCTTTCAGGGCACAGGCCATTCATCTGAATTGCATGGGCTGGCCCCTCCCTCTTTATTCCAGTATTCTTGCTTTCTTCCCTGTGAAGATCACTTGAGCTCCTCAGACTTCTGGATTTTCCACTTAACTGTTCACGGTCGCAGCTGTCAAGGTAGTCTGCGAACGTGGATTATCTGGTGTGGGGATATACATTTATTTTTGTAAAGAAAATATTCCCTTTTTTCAAGTTGTTGTTGCGCGGTGGCAGACTTATACCTGTGTCATACCGCTTTTACTGACAAGCGAGCACTTAAAGGTGCGATTGTGTGTTCATAGCAACAGATAGCCGTAAAGGTTTTTCATTAACTACTATGGCTACCACTATATACTATATACAGAGTCTGTCACACTGGGCAGTGGAGGCTATCATTTTTGCCTTATGAAAGCCATCAATTGCAGCCTCCTGGGAGCCTTTAGGCTCATTCCAACAGGGGTATGGATACCTCATGGGCCCTGGTTCGAGGTGTTATTGGCTTTGGAGCATGCAAATTGGGAATGTGCCACATCTCCCATAGTGAGATACCAAGCAAGGTTCGAAAGAGAACGTTTGGTTACCAGGGTAACCACAGTTCGCAGAGGACTGAGTAAAATATCTCACAGCACTGCCCTGCTTGCATGTGGAAGAAATAAGCTAGTGAATACGATGTTTGGGCCCACGGGCAATTATAAAGGGGGACGGGCCAGCTTGCGCAATTCAGGTGATTGGTCTTTAGCCTGACAAACGTGGTGGTGCTTCTATTGTTGGCCACACCAAAAGGTGCTTGAGATACCTCACTCAGTTCTCAGAGGACTGGGGTTACCCTGGTAACCAAACGTTTTCAATAAGTTTGCACGTCAGTTTTCGCTGCATGTTTACCTGCAACTTTCAGTTCTCAGGTTACCTGCTCTTACATTTCCATTTCCATTTGGTCATTTAGCAGACGCTTTTATCCAAAGCGACTTACATATGAGAACATTCACAAACCGAAGGCGCAGCTTCGGGAGCATTTTTGGGGTTCAGTATCTTGCTCAAGGATGCTTCGACGCATGGCTGGGGAATCGAACCGCCAACCTTCCGGTTGGAGGGCGACCACTCTTCCACCAAGCCACAGCCGCCCCATAATGAGGCGACTCTTAAATGAGTCAGTTGTTTGGCACTGTATCTTTTGCATTTTTGTGCTTGACTAATAGATTTTTACATTTTTTGGATGGTGTACATTTGCTTTGTGTTTTGTGCGCACCCATGTGTTTACATGCCTATGTATGTATGTATGTCTGTCTGTCTATGTGTCTTGTCCTGTGCTTTCTTTGCGTGTGTACAACATTCCTATTTCCCCGGGAACCTGAACAAGTTCAGCTTTGAGAGCTCCAGACGCACACATGACACGCTGCTGCAATCATAAAGAAGCCCATTGATGACAGTGACCCCTCTCTCTGGGAGTCTGATAGAGAGAGGGTGGGTAATAGGTGAAGGGAGGAGGGAGGCAGTCGATGAAATGTTTCTTCTTTGCTCCACAGTCTGTGACACTGACCCCTCAGTAAATAGAAGTTTTACTCTTGCTTGCATACAGACTGTTTAGATACAGGCCTCTCTTCTCATTTCCCTCCTACTGTATGCCCTCCTCCCCTCCATCTGCATCGCATGCTCATGTTTACAAAGCCATTACAGGGTGCGATGCACAGGTCAGGTCATGGCCGCCAACCAGCTGCCGAGCTGAGGTAGACAGCGGGCACATCTTTCTTTGCCTCGTGTTCTCTGCTTTTTATCTTTCAGGCCTGTTTTGTGGAACATTAACAACAATGTCACAACATTGAGCTTCCCACACAAACAGAAGGCATTCATGTGTCTTCTGAACTTGTGGCAGACAGGCGTCCAACTGGACCACAGAGAACATCTGCAGCAAATCTCAGTCATTTGTCAGTGTCACCATGTCATCTTCCTCTGTACTCCTTCAGACAAAGCAGACCGCAGTTTATCTCCTCTGGTTTTCACATACAAAGAAACACTAATGGTGGAATATTCAGCTCATTCTTAAATAAATCCTTCCCAAAAAAAACTATTTAGAATCCATCCTCAAAAAGTCATGTTTTATAGTTGCTCAACTTTACTTTTAAGTTTAGGGCTTTTAGTTGATTTGGTTTCCCCTTTTGGCCTCTCTGTTTCCCTCGTGCACATAAAGGCTAAGCCAGTTGGCCTGCCACTCATCAGGAATATGCAGATCAATCTGCTAATTAGTTGCATAGAGTCATTAAGGCTGAGTTAGAACACATGGTTGGCACCCGTGCAGGCATGATAGCAAGACCGAGCACTGCAGGTCACTGGAGTCAACTGTAGCCCTAGGGCACATTCCCAAACACACGAGCATACTTAGATTTTTTTGTCACAGGCAAATGCTTTTACAAACATGCATGCTGTGGTGATAAATTGACAATAAACACTTATGTCAGATTTATTACAACTGACATAAATGTGTGTTTATAGAATATATTATGATTATAATCCTTAATATTTTGATATTATTAAACCCCATTTTTGGCTGGTACTTTTTAAAGCTGATAAAGGTACAGTAATTAAATTCTCCAATTGCCTTTGCAGTTTGAATTTTTACTGGCGGCGTTTGCCTCTCCCGTGCAGGATTTACATTGCGTACTCCCAGAAAATGAAACCTAGTAAACGTGGTGCAGCAAAGTGAAGCGGTTGCGTAATGCATTTTGCGTAATGCGGAAGACAATATTCGAGCACGAATTTAGTATTGTGTAGGTCGACATTCTTGACGGTCTTCTTTAGTCTTAAACAACTTCACCCAATGAATCTTCACAACCCACAGTTTGTTTGCCTGCACTGTAGACAAATATATGTGTTGTTCTTGCTCTGCTGAGTAGGCCCTCAAGACATGTTTGCTGCACCTAGTGGTTGAAACATATCATTTTGAATGGAACACTGGGACCTGTATTATTAAAATCCTCTTGCCATTACTACCAGTAAGCACAGGTGTTCCCAAATCAACCAGGCCTTAAGTTTTAGTTTTATAACTTTGATAGACAACAAAGCTTGGAACAGCCATCAGAACACATTTTCCGATGGAGGGGGCTTATTGATCCACTGTCCTATTATAAACCTCCTCACTCCACATCACCTCCTCCTCCTCCTCCTCCTCCTGTACTTTTCATCCACTCCTTCCCAAGGACTGTTGTACGTTTAGTCCCATTGCATATTTTAGCCTGCCATCTGGTCAGCCCTGCCTGGCACCACAGGGGGCCTCATATCCTCCCATATTCATATTCCACTAGCATATTGTTCCCACTGCTTTTCTACAGTGCGGCCCCAGCACTTATCCGCTTCTTTATTTATTTCTACAGAAGAGGTTGGCTAGCAACTTGCACCCCCCTCCTAATCGGCGGCTCTTCCAGTTGTCCTATCAAGTGTAACCTGGAGGCCCCTAGTAGAGCAATTAGAGCGGCCTCCCTGCCCACCTCTTGTAATGAAGCCCTGCACATTCTGGAATCTATAGCCCCTTTAGTCTCCCCTAATGGGACATCATTATTGTCAAAGAAACAATGTAAATGGAAATGAACATACTCATTAGCCAGTCGCAGGGAGAAACCTTTGCCGCTCTCAGCTTGCAACTCCCGCTTCCAGACACGCACATATATATACACACACACACACACAACTGAACCTCCTCCCTTCAGCTTATGCGGACTGCTGCTCCAGCTTGCTTTTATTCCTCTGGTAGCATGTTTGTTTGTATGTGCATATGTGTGTACCGAAGAAGACAATGTGCATGTTTTACTCAAGGTGAGAGGGGAATGGAATGAACATAGAAAATTCCATTATTGGCATTCACTCAGTGTTTCTACAGATGTTAATTGTTGCATGGGTTTGTGCCTGTGTGTGTGTGTGTGTGTGTGTGTGAAGTGTGAAGTGTGCTCAAGTTCTCACCCCAGTGCTTCTTTGCTTACCTTACCCAGGGTGCACCTGCGCAGCGGTCCAGGTCTCTGTCCCCAGCCAGCAGTGTGGAGTTGGGTAGTGGAGGTAGAAGAGAAGCAGAACAGAGGATTCAAGACCTTGAGGAGCTGCTGCAATTGAAGGTAATTAGCTAACATAGAAGAATACATATAATATCCTCTCCTTTCTCACATCTACATTAATCTATTTATCCCCAACTCTTCTTTATGGTTGATTCTAAATCTATGTCCTCTATTTCCTGCAGTCCACATCATCATCTTTGCCTTTTTTGTCTTAATCTTCTTGCTTTTCTGTATTCCTCACATGCCAGTGGCTGTTGTCTGTCAGTGACTTTGAACTACTTAAAGGTATTGTTTGCTGAATAGGGCACATTCCATGGCATAGCGGTGTCCAGCTGATAGTGTGAGGTACCAGATCGACCTAATGGAGCTGCTTGTTGCTCCGGCCACTATCTTACATATGATTGCTGCTATCAGCTGCTGGGTTGTAGGAAGGTCTGCAGCACTGTAACAGTCACGGTCTCCAAAGGGTTCAATTGCACTAGTGCTGCCGCTGCCTCCTCCATGACCTTCTCTTACAATGTCTTTCACTCACACACGTACACATGCGTATGCATGCGCACACAAACAGAGCGTGCGTAGGCAGTGAAGCAGCAGGAGAGGAGCTGCTCTGGTGAAAGTGGATGCAGCAGGGTTTTTTCTCCTTAAACGAATCAGCTTTATTGGTCTTTTAACCTTCACATGCTCTATGACGTCTTTCTCCCACTATTCTTCATTCTCATGTCTTTTTTGTCTCTCTCTCTCTCGCTCTCTAATTCACTACAAGCAAAGTACACTTAATTGTCCCCGCTCCCCTATGTTACTTTTAAGGTCTCAAAATTTGACTTTCTCTCTTTTATTTTATGGCAGCATAAAAGTATATTTTCCACTGCCGTTGTCTTTTTTTTTTAAATTTGCACTTTCCCCTAAAGCTATCCTCCTCGTTGCCTTTCTTTATCCTTTCCGTCTTTCAGGCTGACCAGTGAGCGAGTGATTATGCAGAGGTCATCTCCCTTTGAACACAATCCCAGGAACACATTAGGCACTATTTTCTTGTCAGATCTGAAGTGTCTGAGTTACATCACTGACAAACACCCAGTCAGACGGTAATGCTCAACATAGATTCAGACGACACGCATGACTGTCTTAGTTAATGGTGCCATTTACGTGTCTGCCAGTTGAGGGGCATTTAGCAATGGTATGCACAGAAAATTTGTGGTTGGCATCTCAAATCTTTGACCACATTAATGAGGGCATTAGTTCAGAGCCTGATTTAGTGGTTATGTTCTTTGCTTGGATCTGGCATTGAGCGACATGCCCTCCATCAGCAACAGTTGAGACCTCACCTCAGTTCAGTACTTTACTCTGTCCTGTCCGTTGTTCTCCAGTTGATCCTATCAATTCTTTCCAATAGACTGCCTTTCAAACTGGGTACACCCAGCCTGTACCATTGACATGTTGACCTTAGCAGCTAACAGCAGCAGACACACAAACAATTCTCATAATAATGGCCTCTTTTTTTTCTTCCGCACACTTTCAAGTAAACAGTAGCTGTTGCTGTGTAATTATTTTTCAGCTTGAGAACGTCCACAGATGTGTATGCTGGCTGAGTATGGGGGTGTATTGATTGGTGGGCTAGGGTCTGTGGCCTGATGACCAGAGCTGGGCTGCCCAGGGGAAACTCTATAAGGAGCCTGGGAAGCCATGATGTGGCTAATGCCCTGCCACTTGCTCCATCCTGCCCCCCCTCAATCGGTCAGCCTCAACTCTTCTGTGTCCTCCCCCAGCTCCTAGTTCCACCAGTTAACACTGCCCTGGTCTGGCACCTTTCATTAGAGCCTTGTTTTTGAGAGGTTGGGGGTGGCTTGAAGGGGCCGAGGATGTCTTGCAGATGTCCTTTGTGAATAATCCGCACTAGGGAAAATCCATACTTGTCACATTTTCTGTGTGTGTGTGTGTGTGTGCGTGCGCGCATGCCCGTTGTGTGTCCGGTGCATGTTTGTGCTCTCTCTCTGTTCTCTTTGTCCTTGTTAATAATAACAGGGTTGAGGGCTCGCATTTCCCTCTCTGCAGGGCAGCCGTGTCATATCAGCAGTAAACAAGCTCCTTCCCTTCAGAAAGCGCTCGACAACTCTCCCTAGCCCTGGCCACTCAAGCAGAAAGCTGTCCTGCACTCTTCCTTTCACTTTCTCTTTTGCTTTGGTCTCTCTCTCTTCGCTTTCTAATTTCTCTGTTCTCCTTCTTTCTCTTTCCTCTATTTTCATCAGCTGGTTTTCTCTCATCCTTCGCTCTCTTTCCACCTCTGTTTGTCCTGCCTGTTGAAAGTGTTTTCTCCATCGCCCTCGCTGTTAAGGTCAGTGTGATGGGGAGGAGGGGTGCCCCTGACAAGAAAAATCTATATGTTGTCTTCTCTTACTCCTTCTTTAAAGCTGGAGCCCAATCTTGCTGTGTTTTAATAGCTGTCAACAACAGTGTCAGCAACAAACCCACCGCTACAACCCCCAGCAACACAACACGTGCTGCTTATCAGTTGGCAACTCCAGAGAGTGAGTTTCTTTGCTGGTTAAAGAGTGTATATTTGTGTGTATGTCTGCTTGGTGTTCTGTGGCCCCATTGAATCGTCGTGTAAATGCCATCTTTTAATGATGTCTCAGTTGCCCAGTGAGAGTGGAAGCGCTTGTCAGGGAGGAAGACGGAGAGAGAAAAGGATCTAGGTTTCTGTCAGGCAAAGGTTTCAGCTGTAGACCAGTTTAAATATGTAGACGGTGAGGGACTTTTCTCAGCTTCCCTGCCACACTGTACACTTCATGTACAGTGGACGTGAAGCTGACTCCCTTTTTCAATCTTCTTATTCTTCATTTGACATGTATGAACCTTTTGTGGGAATAATCTTGTCACTGTGCCTCACAGATGGAGGAGAATGAAGAGCTGAGAAGAACTCATGATAAACGGCGTGAACGCCTGTGTCTGTTTCAGACCAACTACAAGACCGTCAGAAACCAGCTGAAAGAGATGGAGAATGGCTTGTGAGTACACAGTTTAATGTTGAGTAACAAACTCTTGTCACACAACACATTGGGAAAAGTGCGATTAAATAAATAATGTACACTCACACAATGCAAAGGACCTGTTGGTGTACACACAGTGGATTCATAAAACACAGAGAACCTGTGCATACACAAAGTAACTTGGATAGCTTCCAGTTCCATCCAGCAGCAATCACTAAGAGATGTTTCAAAGCACAAAACTCACCTTGCCTTATATGAAACGCCCTTGTGAAATGCTACAACCCTCTGAAACCACTCTCAAATAGTCTTAGGGCCTCATTGCTCTCCACATGTTGTCTGACAAGACCTGAGTGCTGGATTTGGGAAAGTGGGAGAAATTCCTTCCTTTGCCTTTTGAAAAGCTCAGAGGTTTTAAGCCCAGTCAATTTGGGCCGTTTTGTGCCAAGTGTGTGTGCGCTTCTGCGTCTCTTCTCCCTGAGCGTTCATTAGGATGTGAGAGCCAGAGGCTGGAGGTGTCTGGTCCTAGGGGGTGCAAGGTGTTTGAGAAGGCCTGTGGAGGGAGGTGGAGGGGAGAGGGCCATTTCCTGCTTCGACCTGTTATCTTCACCAGAAACCACAGGATTTTTACACAAAGCGGAAAAAGTGCTTGGAAATGTCATTAATATAAGGGTCCTGTTCTCTCCATTGTCTCTTTTCCCACTTTTTCTGTCTCTGTTTCTTCTCTCCAACAGCGTCGGAGTCCATTTTAAAATGTAACTAAAGGTGCATATGTTTGGTGGCCGCGTGGGAGCAAAGTGTTGACCCTGTCAGCTGTTTTCTCTCTGGGTTAATTAAAGAAAACAGTGCAATGTGAGCCCGTGTGAAAGTGAAGTGAGTGAGAGAGCGTGTTCGGCGCTAGGCTCGACTCGGCTCATGTCAGCTCAGCGCGGCTCAGCAGCATGTGTCTGAGACAGTGGGAACAAAGACAGAGATGTAGAGAGAGAAAACTCTGAGTCAACACCAGTTGTGCTGCTGTTATACATTTTAGCAGGTTATCAAAGAAATGTTCTCTCTGGTGAAATAAAATAAAGACCTTGAGTATTTTTATATAATACGACAAATGGGGCATGTGGTTAAGAGTAAAGAGCTAAGAAGACCTACAAATCCATAATAAGGAGTTTGTAGTATCAATGTCAGTGTATCTGTATTTCATGACTGATTTGACATAAAATTGATGCAATAGGCAGCTTTGCCCTTTTCAGTCAGAGCCCACCATGGCACCAGCCAGTCACTCAATGTTATGAGCATGGCATTCATTTGGCATTAAGCCCCATCCTTAAATAGCTGTTAAACCCACTGGGGTAATGCCAGCCTGAATGAGAGACAATAGAAAATGACTTAAATACTCCCATTAGTGCTGGGAAATCAGGGCCCTAACAAGTCAGCAGGGATAGGCGTTGAGTCTCATTGCATTTCGAGCTTGTTAGGGATTTCCCTGTAGCTTCCATGCTGTGTTGTTGCCTTTTTGGAAAGATGCGGGGGGTCGTTTTTGTTCCCCTTTTGTGTGCAGGACCAAAACATAAGACTGCGACGTGTCTCCCTCCTTACCTGTCCCACACATTATGTCTGTGTTTACAAATACTTCAGTTTATGTACAAAGTATATGCCAAATAAAACATGATTTTTCTATACCTTCCACATTTGAGTTTCCCTCACATCAATCTTCACCTCTCATCAGCAGAATAAGGTATTGAATTAGACAATTGGTTGCTGTACGGCAAGCTGCTGAGTGACGTCACCAGTGTGTGTGATAACCAGTCCCGCCCAGGATGAAACAGCCAGCCAATCACAAGGCAGACAATGGGTCAATTGGCTCATCAGCATGCAGGCGGTGCGCAGTTGGCCAGTCCCAGTGAAACCACCCTGCCATTCACCATTACCACCATATTTTCCCAAAATGGCATGAAGGAGAGGGGTAAAAAAGCCAACTTCATATTTATATTAGAGAAGGGAAAAAGTTTTTTAATCAGACTGGGGATGATGGGGGTGAGCAAATAAAATTAAAGGTTATTAAAGCATCCGTACTCTGATCAAAGTTGCGCCCATAAACAGATTCCCCCTGAATCAGAGCAATTAGCCGCAGCGGCGTGGAAAAGTTCTCTCCATTTCCTCCTGCTTAATAATGGAAACTAGGATACCATAGGGGAGGAAGCACTGAGGCCTGAAGAAGATAGCTCTCTCATGGCTCCATGATCAACAGCTTTTAGGCCCACTGTAAACAAATTAAAATTTATAAAGCTTTACCGTGACTTAATAAAGCTTCATACACCTTTCATAAGGAATGGAGTTGATACAGTCCATATCTAAACAAATCACACAGAGAGAATGAAAATAGAGCTGTGGGTAAAATAGCATGTACTTTCACAGCCCCAAGGCAGTGTTTAAGATAGTTTAGGCTGAATTCACTGTGTGCTTGCAGTAGAATGAGTAAAAGTGTATCAATCTCTGTGACTATACAGTGAGATAGTAGCTTTGCACTCTAGGAAACTAACCCAAGCCCACAGATGGCACACATACAGTATACACTCAGACACACATACACTATGAAGAAGTTCAAGGGCTCCAAATTGCTCACAGGGGCATTAGCAGTATTAAATGAAAACATTTGCCGTTCCTCAGTAGCCTCCAACTCCCAGGCACCAGGGTTTAACTAGTATTAGCGTAGCATGGCTGTGTCTACATAGCCAATAATGACCACGGCAAAAGGAACCCTCCGCAGTAGCAGTGACCCTCACAATCTATTTTCACATCTCTACATCATTGATTGAATAAAAATGAGAAACAGTAGTGTGTGTGTGAGGGGAAAAAATGGTATTCTCTTCTGATCTGCTACTTTTGCAATCTGTGGATTTCTCACTAAAAGCAGCTTTAGTTTGCAAATGAAACGCTAATTGGAATTGAATGTGTTGGGCTGAGACTGATTGATGAGTTGGGCGTCTGCAGGGATGCAGTTGGGGGCAGTAGGGTGTGTGTGTGTGTGTGTGTGGGGGTGTGAGAGAGAGAGAGAGAGAGTTGCAGGGGAAGTTCAATGGAGGGGGCAGTTACAGAGCACAAAGTGTCATTAAGTATTCATAAGTGAGGTGTAGACATTTGAATGGCCTCGTTTGCGAGTGTGTTTTTGCCATTATTTACATTTGCATGGCACACAGGGAATGGTCCACTGCCCTGCCACATGGGCAGTGCCCTGGGCTTTAAAAAACATGCATACGTGTGTACATGATCTGCCACTGAAATGTCAAAGTCAAGGCTGCTCATTTAAATACTGCTAAAGATGGCTGAATAACAAAAACGGAGTGAGACTAAGGGGCCTTGTTACCCCACGTGAATTGGCCAGAGGCAACAAGGTAATGTACAGTACCAACCATTTTCCCTCGTTAGTATGTTTGCTTTCCGTGTGTGTGTGTGTGTGTGTGTGTGTGTGTGTGTGTGTGTGAGCGAGCGAGCCATAAGTGGGGCTATTTGTTCAATTTATAAATATGCGGTTGCTTGCTTCTACATTTGTACCTTTGTCTTCTTATACATTGTGTATGTGTGTGTGTCCAGGCCAGGTGGAAAGATGCAGCGTGCGGAACCGTGGCAGCTAAGACAAGAGAACAGCGATTCTGTGTGGAATGAGCTGGCCTACTTGAAAAACCTCACCAGGAAACTCTCCATTGAAAAGTAAGTCGCCTGCTGTCAAAGTGGCCAGGCTGAAACATAGATAATACCAGCGCTGGAGGTGCGAGTGCGCATACACACATTAGTTTAAAACGGTCTTTCTCTCTCTTGCACGTGTACACACATACCAACATGCGCTCCCGCTGTCCCTTCTTGTTTGTGGGTGTTAAAATCTGAGTGTGCCCTTCCCAACTTCACAGCATCCACCTAGCCCTCCACATCATTACCAGCCAGCAGGGGCCAAAGCAAGATCATTAGACTGTGCTCATTTGTAAAATTGGCTGCCCAAAAATTCACACATAAAAGTGCAGGAAGTAAAATCACATTATCAGAATCCCTGCCTGTGTCTTTGTGAAATAATTGCATTTTTAATGGAACATTTATGCCAACCTGTTGTCCTGTTGCTACATACTTACTTTACATACTTATAGTCTGTAAACTGTGCTGGTGGATTTAGCTGAAATGTTAACTTAGAGTTTGGTTACTTTTTTTTAATCACAGTGTGACTTTTTTTCTGCAAAAGGTGTTCTTCATTTAATTTCTTTCTTTTTGTGACTTAGTTCTTCCTTCTCTCTTTCTATCTGTTTTTGTCTTTTAGTCTGTCTCTGGGTGTAGTATAGCCATTGTCTTGTTTCATCTAGAGAAGCCCCAGCAATTGTACCACTAACACTGACCCTCTATGATGCTACGCAAAGCTTGGCCTAAAGCCATAGTCTTCCTCTCTCCCATCTCCCCTAGCCTTCACCTCTCCTCACCTCTTCCCTCCTCTATCCTTTGCCTCTGTAGCCTCCTCTTCCCCTCTTCCTACTTGTCTTCCCAGTTGCCTCCCTCCGGCCCTTGTGATGCTGCAGTAGGCTGAGGCCAGAATTCTGGTACTTGCCTCCCACCCCCTCTACTGCTTTCCCCTCTGCTCACCCCCCTGCCCTGTCCTCCTAATCCCAGCTGAGCTCATTATGATATAGCCCGGCTGCCTCTCTCCAAGCCTGAGCTGTCCGAGCTAATTACAGGCTAGCAGCCCTAGTGCCGCCGATGCTGCCTGTTAAGGGATGTCCATCTGCCTGCCTGCCCGGCCACGACTAGAGCTGAGCAGAGCGGAGCACTGGTTGGTCTGGTGGTGGGGGTGGGGGAGCAGGAAAGTACAGTGAACACGCAGGGTCCTTGGAACTGACCTGTGAGGGGAAACCACGAGGGATAGAGAGCGGCTGGCCTTTTTCCTAGCTGTGTAACTGGCCTGTCCTCTGGGGTTAGTGTTGATCCCCTTCATGTGCCCCTGACCAGCTCCACCTCATCTCCTCCATTCCAGCCCTGAGGGCCCCTCCTTACCCGGGTGGCTGGTGCAAAGTAAACTTGGCTAGGGCCTTTAAACTTGTGCTTTAGAAAAACTCTCTGTTCCAGGGCATGCATCTGCACACACGCATAGCTCAATGTGTTAAACTAAGTGAAAGCATACT
Organism: Coreoperca whiteheadi; assembly: GCA_011952105.1. Classification (NCBI taxonomy): domain Eukaryota; kingdom Metazoa; phylum Chordata; class Actinopteri; order Centrarchiformes; family Sinipercidae; genus Coreoperca; species Coreoperca whiteheadi. Next base: position 11,947,339 of record CM022472.1, on the reverse strand, counting down.
GCTCATCTCTATTCCACTCGAGCTTTCCTCCATACCTGTTGTGAGAAGGAGCAGGAGTGAACAGACTGGGTTGTTGGGACTATGGACGAAGCCAGCTTAACCAAACAGCTTTATTTCCCTGCAACGCAAATTTCTGTTGAGAGGCAACAGAGAAAGCAAACGTGTGTCCATCATAGTGCAACAACAAGAGTTTGTGGAAGCATAACTGCCAGAAAACTCTTGGGGCAAGCAGTTGCAGCTTGTTGTTCCGTTGACCGTATTAAAATGATTGTGCTTGTGAAGGTTATGCTAGATAAGTGTTAGCAATGATCCACTAATGGCTAATTAACTCCTAGCAGCTGAAGAATTTAGGGCCAAATAAAGGCCCCTTATAAAGCTTTAAATGCTTAGTGGCGAGCTTTAGAGGAGAGTGTCTGTTTAAACTCACCATTTGACTCTCATTCGCTCTTCCTCATTGTCATGATATTGTGCACAGATGCTCCCTATCACCTCCTCCAAAACCAAAGTTGTAAAACACTGTCTTGAGGCCCAAATGACCATTTCCCAGAATGAATATTGCTGGGATAACTCCTGCTCAGTGGGTCCCCACAGTGTTAAGAAGAGGTTATAAAGCCCCCCCCCCCGTAATCTCTGCACTAGAATTAGAGGTTGAGCAAGAAGGTGAAACAGGTCTGTTTGTCTGCTCTTTTGGCTTATTTACTAAGGATGCTGTAAGCAACAAATTGCTTATTCTCTGACATTGAACATTGTACAAGTAACTTGTAGAACCTACAACAGGGAGTATTAGCATAATAATAATGCCTTTATTTATATAGCGCTTTTCAAAACTAATTACAAAGCACTTTACATATGAAGACAATAAGCAAACAGTTATTAAAATATTATGAAAAAAATTAAAGAAAGATAATAAAACAAAGAGTAAAATCTATAAAAAGCAAGTCTAAAATAGTGAGATTTTATAAGTGATTTTAAAGCTTCCCTGATCTCCTCCGACAGGTCATTCCACAACTGGCAGGCCCTAACACAAAAGGCCCGGTCACCTTTAGTTTTAAGGTTTGACTGAGGAATGTCCAGGAATGACCTACCTGAGGATCTCAGGTTGCTCTTAGGGTCGTAGGGAGTCAGGAGACTATGTAATCTGGAGCTAACCTTCTACAAGCCTTAAAAGTGATCATTCAAACGGACTGGGAGCCACTGAAGTGATTTTAAAACCGGTGAGATGTGTTCTCTTCTGTTGAACCTGGTTATGAATCTGGCTGCGGCATTTTGAATTAGTTGAAGTTTCACTGTTCACTGCACTGTTCCAGTCTTCCGACTACTCAAAGCGTTTCACGCACAAACATTCACCCCATTCACACACATTCATACACTGATGGCAGGGGCTAACATCGGTACAAGGAACTAACCATTCACACACACCGAAAGCACAGCAATATGGGGTTCGGTATCTTGCTCAAGGACACAGCCGGGATCGAGCCGCTGACCTTCTCTTGGAAGGCTCTCAGCCTGATTTTGGAACCTGGCAGCAGGGATCTGCTTCCCTCAGCCACAAGAGCATTAGTGAGGTTGGTCACTGATACTGGCCGATGAGGCCTGGCTCGCAGTCAACTTTTTTAAATCATCCCAAAAGTGTTAGTGTCAGTGCTCTGGTCAGGCCAGTTGATTTCTTCCACATCGCAATAAAAACTTCTTTATGGACCTTGCTTTCTGGCACTTTGACATTGTCATGTTGAAACAGGAAAACTCTTAAGATTTTTCTTAATTGGAACTAAGGGGCCCATTCCAAACAATGAAAAATAACACCAGACAATCATTCCTCCTCCATCAAAATATACAATTGGCAATGTGCATTCAGCCCATGCCATCCGCCAAACCCGGATCTGTTTGTCATAGGTTTAGATAGTGCAGCACGTTTCATCACTCCAGACAACACACATGCATTGCACGTGGTGATCCAAGGCTTGTGTGCCACTGCTTGGTTGTGGAAACCCATGTCGTGAAGGCCCCAACAGTTCTTGCTGATGTTGTGTCCCAAGGCAGCGTTAAACTAGTGCACGCTGAAGCCGGGGTCAATCGATTTTTACATTCTACGTGCCTAAGCACTAGTGGTTCCATTCTGTGTTTCGCTGTTGAGCTGTTGTAGCATTACTTCACAATAACAGCACTTGAAGTTGACTGTGATTTCTAACTTCCGAAATCGACTTAATGGGAAGATCCTCTGGCAGTGTCACATACCTTTTCTGCAGATACGCGATAGCACAGTGGTGCACAGTCTGATCAGGTTCATCTCTCACATATATTATATTATTCCATATCTCACAGTATAATATTATTTAATCACAGTATTATATTCTATTATATTTTGCTCTATAAATATTTCTCTATTTTAACTTATGCACTATTTTATGTCTTAGATTCTCTTTTAATTGCGTGATTTTCTTTTTACACATATTGTTTGAGCATTGTTAGAGGGAGCCTGAGAATTAAGAATTTTATTGCTAATGACTGTTTCACTGTTATTGTTTTGCATATGACAATAAATAACTTGAACTTGATTTTGCCAGATTGACTTTAATACCAGCTTTTGACTTATTAGTAAAACCAAAACGAATGAAGAAATTCACCTGTGTTAGCGTTGTGCCACTGTTTTGACATTGTCATAAATTGTGGTGTGAAAAATCTAAAAAATTAAAGAATCTGAAATTCATGTGCATTAGAAATTAAGTAACCAAGTTTCATTTATCTGAAGCACTTCATGTATTGATGCCAGCCATCTCACCAAGCCCCCAGACAAATAAACTAGTTGACACCAAGGATGATTTTTGATTGAGATTTCTTTCTGGTTCTAGTAGATGGCTGGCAGCAAGCAACTACGGGCAGGGTGGGCTAGAAATTCACAGTGGGATAATTTTGTCTGCCTCATTATGCATCTGTCTGCGGCACTCCATGTCCATGCTTGTTAATTGTTGTTAAAGGTCTGCTGGTAAAAAGAGGCAGGGATTATTTAGGCTCCATAAACAGAATAAACACATGCGGTGCACCCTCAGCCTTAAGATGCTATACTCGGATGACATCAAAGCATAAATTAGCTAGCGATTACTGGGGAAAAAGCCTTTGAGATCATTTGCACTGCAGCAGCAGTGAAAGCTCCTCTATAGAGAGTGACCATTATGGACATGAACCTCCCCAGTAAGCGACATTGACTCTAATTAAGTTTAATAAAGTTTACCCTGATGTTCCTCATATTCCTCTATTTCTTTTCGTTTCATCTTGATTTGCTAAAAGGTATTAGAAGTAATGAGAGTCTTTTGCCCCCCGGACCAGGGCTTAGTTGGAGGAGGGACACAAACACACACTCTAACAGAATGTTTTATGCATGTTTTTAAATCAGACAACTACGGTTTTTCCTTCATTAATTATTTGGTAAATTAATTATTGTGTAAAAAAACTTGCTGTACATTTACTTATTAATTATGATGCAAGCTTCAGTGTGCCATCAAGTCTTAGCTACAGTAGTCTCTTAACAAGGCAAAATTAGTGTATAAAGAACGCAGTTATTTCAAAGAACCAAACCTTAGATATACAATTCACACATACAGTAGAGAATGTAGTTTGCCTATTTTCTCTCATATTCAAATAGTCATTGACTGCAGAAGTGGTATTTACTCATACAAATGTCTTTCTCTTCCTCATGTTTAATAAATACAACATTATGATATTGTTTCATATTAGGATACCTAGCGGCATCAACAAGCCTCTTAAACTGGGAATTATTGTGGACATCCTAGGTTGTTTCCACCAGTGGTTATTACATGAATCCCCTTTTACCTCTCATATCAGTGGCCTGTGGCTGGATAACCTAACTCTTAAAGACTCACTGTTGCTGCTGCCGCTGCACCGCCCGCAGCTAAAATACAGCACAGAGCCATGTAAACTCCGCCAGTCACCATTTCTGCTGACAGCAGTGGCTTATCAACCCAAACTCCCTTCACCAATGAACAGCCCCTCTAGCTTGAGTTTAACCATAGGGGAACCCCTCACCCCCCCCCCCCACCCCCTCACCCCCAAAAACAAGATTCTTTTCCCCAGCGATAAAAATGCCAGAGGTGTTTTCGCTTTCTCACCCTATTCCCTGCTCTTCCTGTGTATTTTTATGTGCCGAGCAAGAAACCAAGAGGAGGCTGGCATGTGAAAGCACAGTGGCTGCAGATGATGTTGTGTTGTACACCCTTGTGGATGGAGGCTGGCAGTTTGTGCTCTAAGCTGTGTTAGGTGCAACACGGGTAGAGACGAGATCAAATGACATGGAGTGGATAGCTCAGGGCTGAAGTTCTAGCGCTGCACGAGAGAGAAAATGTTTTCAAAAACGGGGCCAAAAGAGCGGCGTGAGACACAGACTTACATCGCAGACCACATCATTACCAAACATAACACCTGTCTGTTGCCTTTAGTTTGGTTTCTGCTAAGAAACTTCTTTTGCTTTTATGCTTGCTGAGTGTTATTCTACCTTAGGTGAAGCGGCAAGTTGAGAGGGAATTGAAAATTGTCCAGCTAGCTTCATTTGATTTATCATCCAGATTTTTGTTAAAAAGACTTGAAATACTCTATAGGAGGTACGGCTGTAGAGAACCTTTTCTCCACTGTGATAGCTTGGATATGACAGGAAAGCGTGGTTTCATTTCAGATAAATTGCGGGTTACTGGAGGTAGTCTAACATAAGGAAAAGGTTTGGAATTTGTTTGAGGTGGAGGCAGCTATAATGTGATGCAGATCTAAAACATAGCTCCTTCAGATTGGGATTTAGCTCAGTGCTACCGTCCGTAGCCTTACACTGTTGCCTAACTAAACATCCTTTCAAATTCTCAAAGATACTCATTTTCTCATCATCAGGACCTCAACAGGCTAAAAATAGAAAGCATCTGTTTATCAAATGATGTACTCACACAAGGATGCAAAGTGTGAGATGTGAGACAGTTAGGGAAGATCAATCACCATTCATTTTGTGCAGTCAAAACCGAAACCTTATTTTCGAAATTTGCTTTAAAGTGTCGCCTAAGAAAGAGAGAAATGGCTATACAGACTGTAGAAACGTGGGTATATTCAACCGTGTAATTAAATGAGAATTTTCCCTTATCGACGAAATTAACCAAAAGCGTTGACAGATCGTAATTCCAAATGTGTTGTTTTGACACAAAACAAAAGTCTTGGCACTGTAACGTTGTGACTCACATCATGTAACTTTACAAAACTAAAGCAAAATGTAAGAAAATAGCTTAACAGTCTGTTCTAACAGAGTTCTAAAATACAAAGGGGCCCACAAACCAAAGTTTGAATGTAGTCATTTATTTTAACTTTCACCAAATTACTTTGGTAAATATTGAAAATTAGTCACCAGATTTGTATTGCTCTTGTAACATCCCTTGCTCTGCTAATTCACTAGCTATGGCAGACTGGTGCACACACTGCAGCAACTGAGTGTTACTGAATAAGGATGCAATAGTCTTCCATCTCCAGAATGTTATGATGTGAAACTGGAGGCCCCTGGCCAATGAACTCCATCTGCAATCTAACCCCTTCTCCATCCAAGAAAGTATGCTTATCCTTCAACAAAATTGAATGTTTTTCATATGAACTTTGGTTTAGCATCAATACCATCAGCATCCGAAAAGGCATAAAAGAGAAACATGAGATGGAACAGGCTTCTTCGACATGCTGCATATTTCAGCTCATTTGTCCCATTAACAGCCTGGACACATAAGGCATTGCCGGTGCCTCATCGACTTGAGTTCATTTATGGAGAAAAATCTATAGAGGAGCGACACATATCCATCTGCTTCCTCACCCCCCCTCAGGGAGAGTCATTTGTGTACTTATTTAAGCTGCGGTCAGCCATTAGACCAGGCCTCTACTGGACTGTGTGGGCTAAAAAGCTAATTACTTTCCTTCCCTGTGCTATGGCGATAACTTTTCCCAAGTCATTTTCTTGGCATATGTATGGGCAAATCTCTTGGTTGATCTAGCAAAATTATGCTGGTTGAAACAGGTGTCTAGTTTGAGTTAATTGCCATTATGCTCACCATAGTTCGCCATAGCCACAAATGCCCTGTTACTCCTCAAACACTTCAGAGTGTATCACGCATACTGCACTTGCTTCAAGCCTTAAGAAGCCAGTCAGAAGGAAGACCTGCTGTTGTAATGAGGTTAACTGAGGGAAGAATGCCACTACAGTAGCAGGAGCTTGTTTCTAGTGTTTCTCTCTGACTCTGTGGAGCAGAGGGGAGGGAAATTAGGTGTGTGTTTCAGGTGTGGTTGTCTCAGCGGGCTTGTGTGTATCCTCAGTAGACTTCAGTTGGGGTCCTAATAATAACTTGAAAGTGCAAAGTCTCGAGCATGGCTCCACATAATTAGCCTTTAGCAGGAATCAAGCTAATTGCGGAGAGGTAATTGTGCACACTTTCCAGTCTGTTATGATACGCACACACACACACACACACACACACACACACACTGTACTCTCCTACCTTGGCGTTTCATGTTGCTTGTCACTTTGATTTCCAGATGAATTAAAAAGCACTTTAATTAGTTGATTTCTTCACCATGTCGTCTTTTCTCTTGGGAAGAGAAAGCCAGTGCATAAGATTCAAGTTAAAATGTGTAATAAAAGTTTCCACAATAATTGAGTCCACAGTGGAATCCAGAGAGATATTTGTGGAGATTTAAAAAGATACTCATTATACTGTTCAATGCTTGTGTTGGTAGTGGTTTCATATTTCTATTTGTTTTTCCATTCATATTTGAAGATGAATAGATTTTTGATGTAAGAGCTCTGTGAAGACAAGTTTGTGATGTGTGTGTGACTGCAGAGCCGGCCTGGAAGAGGAGCTGGACATGCTGCGAGTCCAGGCTGCTATGGACCGGGCCACAGTGAAGGAGCTCCACCTATGTCTTGCTTATGAACACCAAGGTGAACCCTTTTTCCCTCTTTATATTGGGGAAGTTATGTGGGGACTTGTAAATAACCAAATGAACATGATTCTATATAATCACTTTTTGTTGTCAGTCTTTTTTCCATTTCTTTTTCCTTTCTTTTGGTATGGAAATATTTTGCCTAAATTGAATCTCACTCAAGTTATTCTTACGTGAATTTTACTGTATTGCTCTCTAGAATGTTACCCAAGGATGTTTTTAAAAAAAGCACTGGACGTATCGCCTGTAATGGTGGGAAAGGTATGCTTGTTTAACATGACAGCACCTTTAAGCTACCCTTCTACCTCTTGGCCATGTGTATTAGTGAGCACAATTAATAAGACAACTCCCAGTGGAATTAATAAGACAACTCAATTAAGACTTGATCAACTCCTTGCAAATTGATTGAGAGATCAAGTAGTGTTCATCTTGTCTGCATACATCACTCCCAATGTTAAAATGCACATCGCTTTTAATCCAATCTGCAACCTTTTGTCAGACGCTCACCACCGCAACCACAGGCCTTAATTAACTAGTTCAATAACAAATCTGTCCTAGATCACTTTAATTTTCTTCACAACCAATGATGGTGTCTATCGGAGATGCATGTATGTGATTTAAAGGATGGCACTAATTAAAATAGTGGCTCCTCTCCCATTGACAGTCTAGTCAGGAATAGCAGGAAATAATCTCCTTCGAAAGGACATACCTAGTTTTACATCTTGTCAGCCAAATAATCCCTTAATATAAATGTTACACAACATCCTGAGTATCTGCTTTCTTGTCTTTTGTGTTATCACGTGCAAATCATTTTCCAGCTTCTATCACATCAAAATTCACTCTAGTTTGTAGGGTAGGGCAATACCGTCTATACCTAGCCTCACAAAAATGTTGTATATCTGATTTTAATACTCCATCAAAAGCACTGCCATCTGCAGAGAGTGGCTTTTCTCAGTCCGTTTGCCAGGGCTGCTGTTTTGGTAGCATTACCATTAGTATTAAAGTTGTACTCTCTCTGACACAATAACCAGCTTTATCACAACCAGCTTTATCAGTGTCACGCTGAATATGAACACACCTGCTACATGGGAGCAAAACACAGCCGGATATATTTAATTTCAAAGGACATAAATAGGGCAGGAGCTATCGATTAAAGATGATGAAATACTTTTGCTTTATTATAAAGCAATAGCAAATATGGAAAAGAGAAAATAAGACCGGTTTCTTAAAATGAAAAACAAATTGTCTTAATTTTTTAGAAGAATTTACATTCTGTATTGCTTAAATTGCATACAATAAAAGGTTCTGTCAAAACTAAACCCATTTAGTGCATTTAAGTACCATATTAAAGTCTGGGTTTTAAAGAAAACGTGTTCTGAAATTCAAAATCCTTTTTGCTTTAAAAAAGGTATATATACTTAACTTTCAGAACTAAAAGTTTCAACCTAACTACAGCTCAGGCATAACTAAGCCTTTACTGTCTTCTTTGTGGCATTTGAGGGAGGAAAAAAACGAGTGGACAGGAACTGTGACTGTCATATTAACAACGTGAACGAGGCTCATGCTTTCACAAATTGGCCGCAGCATTTTATTTTCTGTGGTTATTTTCTTGAGCAAAACCTAGTTAACTTAGGGACATCATAACTAGCCACCATATTGCTTTACATAACTAGCCATTACATATAGTCATAATTAATGTAGCCTACATTCTTTACTAGCCTTCATATGCCGTGTGTCGGGTCCGCTGAGATGCTGAAGCATAGACGTCGTGCTATTGCGGTAAGCTAGTTGGGTTTTACAATAAACACACTGTACAGAGATTTCGTGGACCCTTTCTGTCACTTTCTCTGGCCTTCTCTGCGCCCCTTGCTATTTTCTCTCTATTCCTCACTTTTTGTGATCCGTGCTGTCAAATCACAACAAAGACACTCTGAATCATCTCTGATCACACCCAACGTAAGAGTGTTGTGCGACAGTAATTATCTGTGCAAAACACAGTGCGCTATATGTAATTGTATGTATTAAACAAATTATTTGCATGGGTGATTTTTAGTAATCCAGTCACTCGAGTTACTCTGTTCTGGTGAAACTGTTTTTTTCCTCACTGCATTATTTTGCTGAAATCCCTCTTTAAAATACAAAACATTGTTTCACAATGTTTTTAAAGGAAAAGGTTCAAGGTAACTTTATTAGTACCCGAAGGTAAATTTGTTGCGAAAACAAGAAATTCAGCAATCCATCCTTAAAACAGTTCATAAAACATAATAACATCCAATAACTATAAAATATTACAATATATATAAAAACAAAAGTGAAAAAAAAGACAGAGATTGTGATGAAAAATGTGTTTACTGAGTCATGGAGGCACCACCTATTTTAATTCTGTTTTTTGGTTAAAATAGGCTATAGTCAAAATAAATAAATAAATTGTATATTGTGAGGATTTTGAAAATAATCATACCATGATTGACTGTGTGAGTCAATAAATGCTAGTTGTGATTTTGTATTTTAAATGAGTTTTTATCATTTTCTGCAATATTTTATACATATATATTTATATCAGGACTAAAACTAATATGTTTAGAGTCACTAGGAAGTAAACTCAACATTATTAAGAAAGAATTGTGAATGGCCACAACGTTTGCTCCTGAAGAACCTCTGTGACCCGATCAAAGGGATGGAGGGTTGAAGCGCTCACGCCAGGATCACGCTAACGAAAGGCAGCAGATGAAAGGAACAGGGCCTTTGTGTTGCAGCCCATGAGGAGACGTGGGAGGGACGTTAATGTATGCCGCAGTGCCAGGATCTCCTCCAACAGTGGGTGACTAGGGAGCCACCACGTCTTCTTATCAAGGTAGTGCTGAGGTGCCAACTCCCAAGCCACCAGCACTGGAGCTGGATAATTGTCTCCCAACCTGGTTATGTATCCAGCGAACCCTGCAGCCCTCCTGTCCTATTTGGTGCTCTGTCTGATTGAATGTGACATGCTGGGAAGACAAAAGAGCAGGCTAATTCAAAGTAACAAACTTCCCTGGGCAAAGCGTCAAATGCAAAGCATGGGAGCAGCAGCTCCTCACAACATAACCCTCTCTATTTTTGCTCTCTCCTTCTGTGGCCTCTTTTTCCAACTCTCTCTCCAAAAGATCAACTGACCTGAAAAGTCAAGGTCCTGAAAATTTAATGTTTCCGGCCTCATTGTACAAATGATTTTGGTTGTCCTGTCATGAATCTTTAACAGGAGAGAATGAAAGGCAGAAAGTTTTAGATTGTTGTGGTGTTGCCCTTTGCAGTTATATACTATATGTCAGACAGTGACACTGAGGCTTGTTGAATTGTGCATGCACACATATTCATGTGTGCGTCAAATCCCCAAGCACTTTGACTCCTGCATGCATTCTGTTGTTATCATAAAGCCTAAATCATATGTTTGCCAAGGCCACTATTGAAGTTCTCAGAATAAAGCAGCACGCTAGTCTGCAGAGATTAGTTGTCCATTGGGGAAACATAGTGGACTACAAAGCAGTGCAGCCTGGGGCTGTGTGTTCACAAGGGATTCAAGCACTTCTCTTCGTTTGCTTAAGATCCCTAGAGAGAGGTTGCACATAGCATGTACCAGTGTGTGTGTTTTTGAACACTGTTTTCCCATTTCCGTGTGGACTACTAAATAAAACACCTTTCTGTTAATCCGGAGGAAAAAAGGATATTTGATAAGATTTTAGAAACAGGAGGTGAGTTTTAGCTGTGAAAATTTCAAGTCCCTATGAAAACAGCATTAGTGATTCTGCATTTCTTCTGACTTGACTGACAAAAGAAGAAGAAAAAAACTGGACCTTAGGAAGGAAATTAGCCCTTAGTAATGCTAATTGATTTAATGTACCCTCTTTATTATAATTCTATTGATTGAACAGCCTGAGTTTGACACATCATGTCACAATAACGAGCTTTGTTCCCCTTTGCAGAATTGCTTCACAAAGTGGTAGAGGAGCGCCAGGTCAAAAGCAGTACTCCGAAAAAGCTTTCTGTTTCTTCAGAGCGAATGGAACAGTCATTTAAAAAGGTACCGCTATGCCGTCACTAAGTGTTCTTTGTCATTGCCAATAAAAGAAACCAGACAGAGCCAACTATGCACAATGCCTCTTTGAAAATTTGTTTTTGCTCTATCAAGATCTAACATGTAGTCATTCCCAAGTCATGTGTCAGCTAGGTAGTTTGTTTTTATCACAGTTCAAAAAATATCTACAAATAATAACTGTAGGGGTGGAGTAGAGAAAACTTTACTTTAAGTCAACCCATATAAAAGTAGATAATTTCAAGTAAATTTTGTATCAGAGCTGTTAGTAGGTTGCACATATTTGTGCACACATGCTTTTAAAACCCCTGCTTGCATGACTTTATATGTTGGCCCCCTTCAGCCTTCATGGCAGTGAATCATCAAGGGTGGGCATAGCAATCTAATTTTGTTTGAAAGGTACCAGGCTTCACCGGCGGGCAGAGTCAGAACCAAATAAAAGGGAAAAATTGCCTGGAGGCATAAACCCAGCAGGCATTCACTGTTCTCTTAAACAGTCTCCACCAAAGATCTAACAAATAGACTAAGTGATCCTGGTTGCTGCCTAGTTAGGGATGATCAGGGTAAGGGGTGCCAGTAAGACGTCCATAGCCTTACCAGGCTGGAGAGGGACTTGTTGCTCCCCTCATTGGTTCAGCCATACTCCAAACATATATGCACTGGCACATGCACCCTTGAGAAAATGTCTGAAGAGGGAAAACACTGTGTGAATGCTACCTCACACAGGTCAAATCAGAAGTGGCCTGTCTGATTTTCTCTGTTAACCCTGTAGAACAGGGTGAACTCAGGCTTGGCATGGTGTTGTTTTCACTTGCATTGCAAGAGCAGTGTGTTCAGAAGTTTGAGTATTTATGGTAAAAACAACAGATATGCAAAAGGAAAAAACTGATTATGTTGTACCACTGAGGCCCCATATCTCTGATTCCTTCAGATTGAACAGCTGGAGCGGAGGATGATGTCCCTGGAGGAGGAGACAGAGAGGCTGAGGGAAGAGAAAGAGCAGCTACTTGAGGCCAAGGAGGACTTGGCCCACAACTGCCACAGACTCCAAGCCTCCCTGGATCATCTGCGAACCCAAGAAGTTGTCCGCGAAGAGGCAGCCCAGGCCAAGGCCCTGGCCCAGGGGGAGCGGCATCGCAGCGAGATCATGGCTCTAGAAGCCCGGTTGGCTGCCTCTCAAAAAGAGGCTACGAAGCTTCAACATCAACTGCTGAAGCTGAGACAGGAGCTCGGAATCCTCAGAGCAGCCAGGGACTTCTATAGGAACCGTGCAGCAGGACCAGCGCGGGCAGGTGGGATCGCTAGCAACATTAATAGCAAGGTCAAATTCAAAACAACTAGACTCAGAGGTCCGCTATGCCAGCGCAGCCACCGAACAGTCAGCCCCAATCAGGCTATCAGCTGGCAACGCCGCAGCCCCAGTCCCACTAAGGACGAGTGGGAGGACATGAGCGTAGATAGGTAATGATACACACGCACACACAGATGCACTTATTCTCACTGCCTTCCTTCTCATTATTTTTAGGTGGTTGGAGTGGAGAGGGTGGGCTTTCTGAATTGTGGGGGGCCACCCGGCATCAAGGGGACAACGTGCATATGCAAAGCATAAGCAAATGCGTGATTGAATTTCATCGTCTGTCTAGTTGGTATTCAGGCGCCAAAAGAAGAATGCGAGCAAGAATGATAGAGAGAAGGAGAGAGGAGGGGGAAACTACTGTCAGATCGTTTGAAATATCCTGGGACGCCTTGCTTGGAGCTTATTGACTGAAATTTGCATGCAAAATTAGCCACCTCTCCACACAAAGTTGAACCGATGCCAGAGAAGCCCAGGGATAAGGGGGCCTCCAAAGCCTCGGTACATTCCAGTGATGCCATTTTCATGCACTAGTCACGCTACCCGGAAATTGACAGTTTGGCAGTTTGATTTAATTTACTGGTCCTTTGCATATTCACTAACAC